>WBNH01012558.1:0-94666 GCA_013401255.1 Urocolius indicus
ATCTGACATCATTACTCTTTTTTGTTTGATGTGCTACCTGGGAGATCTTCTTATGGTTTAATTAGAACCACAGTGCAGTACCCTACCAGTGACACACAAGCTTTTCCTTTCTCACACCTTCCTTCTTGCCTCAGCTGCATCTCTCAGATTTGTTTTGTGCCCTCCTACCTTGATTCCCTGCCTTGTTTGCAGGCTGCTGCTTCAGGTGTCCCTTGGCACCCAATGCCAAAATTGTCCAGGCCCACGTTCCTTTGAGGAATTAGGGTGACTCAGGGAACTACCCTCATGGCTGGTAAATCTGTATGAAAATAGGTCTAAGTTGTGAGATCTCTTCCATGTATTGTGTATTTATGTGTGCTAGCTTCATGGGAGATAAGGGACAGGAGAGAGATCAGGCACTGGGGAGAAAGTGAGCTGCCTGATCCCTTACCTCATGGTTTCAGGGCAGCTGCATGAACCCAATTTGTGAACAATTTCTTTGGTACATGAGTCACAGTCCTTTGAAAAGCAAGACACACATTAAGATATCTGAAAGAGGATTTAGGGGTCTTAAGTTTTTAACAAGCTTGCTGATCAAATTATGAGGTTTTTGCATTTATCTTCATAACTTTATCAAAACCTGATAGCAACAGCTTTAAGAGTGCCCCTTCTTCTCCTTTCCCCACTTTCATCCCTGTCAGCAGCTATTAAAATGGCTTGTTTCCAGATAAGAAAAATGTATGTCATATAAAATATCTGTGGTTTTCTAAATGGCTTGCACATCTCATTAACTTCGTATTTTTGCCATTGGTCACTTTGGATTTATTGCTTTCCTACCAGGGTTTTTTTTTAAATTCAGTTTTGACCTGGCATTACCCTAAAATTAAATTCAGATCTCCCCTCCACCTAAAGTGGTCTGGGGAGGAAGCCATTTTGCATCCCATTACCATCCTATCCAATTGAACTAATTTAAAGGTGACATGAATAAAATATCCATTAAAAGTACAGCAGGCGTTTGTCTGTGGTCTTTAGTGACGTCCCCATTAACTTTCAGTTGACTCTCAGTTGAAAATAGCAACCTCTCTTTCTAAGCCTTTCTGGAACAGTTTGGGTTTACATGAAGAACCTAGCCTGTCTTCTTGCTCTCTTACTCAATATTTGTTGAGCTTCCTTTTGCTTGCCTGTCTCTGGGCTAAAACGCTTCCCCCTCATAGTGCTCTGAAGCAGTGGTGTCTTCAAGGAAAAAGATATGACATTGTGGAGCTTCCTTTAACAACATAAAGAAAAGATATTCCTGGGGGAATGCAGCAGCTGCTTGGAGGATTAAATGGTTCCTCTTTTGTTAAGCAACATCTCTCTGGTTGCCTTGTGCTGTTCTTGCATGATGCTTCGTAGCTCTTGACAGTCACTGAAAGTCATGAACTCACAGGTCTCAGACCAAGGTGTCCATTTCTCACCAATGGGTTCAAGGGGAGCAGAACGTTGTGAAGTCTGAGAGTAGACAGCCTCAAAGTCTACACTGAAGCTCTGCAATTTGTGGCCCTGAATTTACCTTCCATGAGGGACAGCACAACTCCTCTCGACTCACGTTCCTCACTGCTGATGGTAAAGCAGCATCTCTTCCTAAAAAAAAAGAGAATCACAAACGTTTTAGGTGATTTAGCCTCAATTAGTGAGCAAACACTACCAAGGAAGTTGTGTTTGTTCCTTGGAACAGGAGGGATTCAAAACTGGGTTTGTAATTTGTCACATTGGCAGATTTGTGTGAAATAGGGTAAGGAATAATCTTTCAGGTACATGTAAGCAGCACTTAGTGCTGTTATAACATGAGCTACAATCTCTGAATGTCATTACTTTATAAAGGGAGAATATTCATTATTATGACCAAGCCTTCTAAAGATGTGTAGCTCCTTGACTAGTTCTTACATTTGCTTCTGCACCAAGGAATTCACCCAAGTTGGGCTCTTTTGCAGCTGTGGCTATAGAAGTACTGTGCATGCTGGGCTGGATTCTGAGGTGTAAATGAGGATAGCTCAGCCTTTGAGGAGTTAATGTTTTTCAGGGTTTTTTTTTTAATTGTAGATAGCAATATCTCATACATAAGTTTCTATTAAATAATGAACAGGAATAAAGATTCTGTTGGGCATTTAAAACTGGGTTTGTGGCTGATATGAAACTCTGGCCACTTGGAAATGCTCTATTCTCAAGGTACAGGTGCAGTGGTATAATGGTGTGATGGAATCATAAATAACTCTTCTGCACGCTCGGCTTTTGCCTTATTGATTGTGAAATGATGGGATAATTTCAGGGGCTTTTTTCCTTAGAGGATGTCTGATAAAGGATTTTCTTTCTTTCCAAACTTAATAACCAAAGTCAGTTGGTGCCACTGGGGTGGGGATGTGGTCCACATTACTAATGCTTCTCATTCTTCTTCCTTTTTAAAAGCTGAATGCTGTGGATTGCTTTTAACTGAAATTCCACATTCTTTTCTTCTCCAGACCTTGGCACCTGAAGTTTTTATTGAATCATTTTCAAAAGTGATTTAAAAAAAATCTGTTTATCTGTACATTTCATTTGAACAAAAATAGCAACAAGTTCCTAATAGCTGAAATGATTCTTCACTGCTCAATGTCCAAGCCTGAATTCTTACCACTCTCTAGCTGAAACCAGTGAAACAGATTCTTCCTTTTGTTCCCATAAGAGAAACTGGGGGAGCCCCAAGGAAGTCAGAAAGTTTTCACTCAGCATAGTGGAATTTAGATGCAGAGCCGTCCACTCCCTTCCTATTCCTGAGGAATGGATAGAGTATTGAACGAAAGAACGTGGCACAATGGGTCAGAGTTGTTATTAGGTGGTGGATTTTAATTGCATTGATGCTTTTTCAGTGTAGGAATACAAAGATCACTGTTAAGCAGCTATGGCCCCATTAGATATTTCTCACATACTTAGATTCATTGATCTATTGCACATGTGCTTGCATGTATGTCTCTGCAGTAATCAGTGCTAAAGCAGACGTGCAAAAGTAACAGCTATGTGCTGTTCAGTAAGGCAAAAGGTGGATTTCACTCCAAAACACCAGCTGCCATTTTAACTAATGGCTACTCGATGGTACAGTTACATTTCATCTCATTTTGTCTTGCAGTTGAGGTAGTGGACATGGGTGTGATCCCACTGGCATTCCTGGTGTTGGACTGTCATCTGTAGCAGAGAAAGGATAAAGAGCTTAGAGCTGCATAACCTGGCTGCAAACCAAGGAGCCTCAACAACCACAAGGTACAGTTATTACATTTACTGAGTCCTAAAGACCTGTGTCAGAGAAAGAGGGAGCTGTAAAGGTCTCTTCCATCTGAAATGATTCTATGATTATCATAGTATTACTTAATGCTTTCTTCCAAGCTCGACTATCACACACACAAGTGTGTAGGACACAGGTTTTGAGAATGCCCTTTGGTTTGTACATACAGCGCTCACCTTGTCAGTTTGCAGTGCAGGTAAGGAGAGCATCTCCTATGGCAGGATTGGCCAAACCTCAGGCGTCTAAGAGCCAAACGCCAAAGCCTTTGTATCATTTTTTCTGTCTTTGTTGGAAGATAGAGGCCTGGGCTTACCAGAATCTTTGAGAGACTTACCAGAGCTCTAAGATCATGTTAGTGACTTACACAAGCCCCTCACCTGCAGTCAGGGATCATGTTAAAAACCAACCAAGCAAGCAAACAAAAAGAAACCCCAACCAAAAAGACTCCCAACATTCTGGCAAGTTTCATAAGCTTTGCAGGTTTGATTCCATTTTTCAGGAGTCCAGTGAGTCCAGAAGAATCAAAACTGAAGTCAGATCAAACTCACTGAAGTCAACACGATGTAAATGAAGTTAGAAGATACAAAGCTGGAAAGTTTCCTTCGGGCCAACCAGGCAAGCTCAGCCAATATGTGCCAAAGGGTTAACAAAAGATGTAGCAGCAATTACAGCAGGACTCTGAGTGGGTTTGTGTTTTTTTTGGTACTGACTTTTGCTTTTTGTATCTTTCTTGAGCAAAAACACAAACCCCAGGAAATGACTATTTTTCATGCCGCGGCAGCGAGAATTTATGGATCCAATAATTTCTCAGATGCTACTTGAAAAATGTTTCTTTATCCAAAGGTTAACTCCTTTAGGAGTGCAAACCTCTAAATTTTCTCCCTTGCTCTATTAGTTGGTACAAGTAGATTCGCCGGAGTTATAAATCTATCAGTTTTCTAGTCTAGAAGAGAATAATCCCTGAAATCTCATAGATCTAAATGGAATTGCTAATTTCCCATAAATCTGCAGGAACAGGTAATGGTGTCACGCTCCCCAGCTCCAATCATTTCTGCCATAATAAATGACACTATAGAAGACTCACTTTTGGCCATCAAATTTACTGTTCAGGGCATGGATTTGAACCCCCAAAGTACTTAACCCATTCCCCTCTCTCTGTTGTTGTCACTGTTGCACTGCAGCTTCTCTTCCAGATGTAAGATCAGGGTTGTTTTGGCCCACATATGTTATTTATGGGCTGATTTGGAGGGGAAACAATGTAAAGTGTGTTCCCAACGTATATTTTCAGCCTGACAGTGTTCAGTCCAGAGGGGCAAATTCAGGCTATTTGTAAGAGACCAGGGATAGATGCAATTCACCTGAAGCTTCCCCCCTTGCTCAACCCCAAGCTTGAAATCTGACTTGGAGGTTAGACGTGAGTGCTGAGGATGAGATGAGAATGTCACCGTCCCTGCTGTGCTCAAGAAAACTGGCTCTGATGTCTGTGGAAGGCTTTGAAAGTTTGTGTTCTGTTCCTGCTGCTAAGAGCTCATGGGCATCCCTAATTCTCCTAAATGCTCCTAAAACGAGGCACAACTGGCTTATTCTGCTGGCATTCTTGGCACTGCTGTCTGCAAAACACGATGGTTTTCTTGGGGTGCTCCAGGTAGTGGCTGGCTTGACTTTAAGAGCATCAAAACTTGGAGGCAAATTAGCCCAATTCAACCCAATCCAAAGCTGTTACCTTACAAAGATGTGAATGCTGGATTTAATAGTAACTGTAAGTCACTGGACTGCTCCCAGTCATGTAGTTCCCTAAGTACCTTTGTAGTTGATACAATCCACTACTTGCATACATCTTTGCACAAACAAGGCCCGAAAGGGAATGGCTGGGAATGGATACAAGGGCCTGGAGACCTGTAGTTATATGTCCAAGGTGTTAAAAAAATGTCTCCAAGAGCAGAATACATATCTCTGGAGTCTCAGTTCAGGGATCTGCAGACACAGCTTGAGTTTTCAGTGCCAAAGAAATAACACTGGAAAATATTAAACGTGTTAGAGACATGCTGAAAGGAAAAGTGATATTAACAAAAGGTGTTTCTCTGAGCTGGATCGATTTTCATCTCTCTGGGTGGAAGAAACTCTCTAGGCAGACATTTAAACACATTATTGTCTTCTATTTACTCAGCAGATATACCTAACTCACTTTATGAGATGAGTTCAGGAGGGAAGAAGTCAATTAAAATCTGAATCTCATGCAGTTAGGGAAGATGAAAATAACCTCATATTTGTTACAGTGAGCTCTAATGCTCCCACCCAAACCACAAGAGCATCTCAACCTCTCGTTAAACCTCGGTCACCATGTGCTTTCCCTGCACATGTTCTTTGAACATGTTTAACAAAGTACATAAGCAGGTTTCTTGTTCAGCAAGGGATAAATGATCAACAGGCACCAGCTCAGGAGCTGATATCAGTCAGAACTCGCAGGAGGAGATCTTGTGCTATTTTCCTGACTGTCAGGACTGAGATTTGATGACTGAACTCGAGAATAAGTTCTGTTATTAAAGATAAAGCTCTTGCATGACAGTGTTATGGGACTTTTCAAAGCTGTGTGACGTTGTGTAAGTCACTTTGTGCCTCAGTTTCCCTGTTTGTCAAGGGCAGACATTGGTATTGGCTCCTCTGGGAAGCACTTTGAGACGTGCAGACACAAGCTGTGTTTAAAGTGACAGGAATAAAAAGGCAGTGGCTATTGTAAAGACAACCATAGGCAGTTCTCTTCACAATCACTTATTTTCAGCCTTCTGCAAGCTGGGCTCTCATGCTTTATTCCAGGAAGCAGTCTGGCAAAAGGATCAATAGCACTAACCTGTATCACATCAGATATGGACTGTCACATTGGCCTGACAGTACATGTCACTAGCAATGGAAATGGGAACTTTTTTTCTTCATGTAGCCTTCTTTGGATCTACTCCTGTACTTTCACCAGAGCTTTCTATCACCACTGAGCACATGTAGGATGCCTGAGAGAATGAGAGACTTTTCCTCTAAATATTGACTCCAGTTCTTTTATATGCAACAGGCAAAAGATGAAGTATTTGTAGCAGAGCAGATGTGAAAAACTTGTTTATTCTAGAGGTTAATGAGGGGTAGAAAGGCATGGGCTGCATGGGCTGGTACTTGCACAAGATTTCACTGTGCCCTTAGCTTCATTTGTTTATCTAGGAGTTTCACAGACATCCATACATCATCATCCAAGAACACTTAGAAAGCATTTAACATAATAACCTTTTACTCCCCAAAAAAGGCACTGGAAATGCACAAAATAGACCTTGTGCTACGTTTGTGCTATATGTGGGAAATGACATCTAACAGGTACAGGTGTGGATACTGAAGTGGAATGTTCAAGAAATGCCATTAGAGCAAAACCTGCTCCATTTCATTGGCAGTGAAGTCCCACTGTCCTGAGCCCAGTTTATCTGTGCTGTGACAGGTGCCTGGATGAAAATGTCTTTGTACAAGAAGGAAAATGAGATGTCATTACAGGCTGGTAAGCCAGCCACTGAAACCCTTAGAGGGGATATAGGACTTTTATACAAGAATTAGAAGTGGGAATGGAAGGGAAAGGAAACATCCTGTTATCTTCACACCTCAAAATGCAGTAAATTATCCCTGCCAAAAACTATCCAGAAAATTAAAAGCCAGACAAATGAAACCCCAACTGGCACTAGCAGTAAAGGGGCTGTAAAGTGTAGGCAGCTTCAGAGGGAATTTGAAGGTTGTCATAGGTGAGTAGAAAGGAAAACACAGTCAGCTTAAGATTATGAGAAATAAGAAGTAAATGAGAAAATGGATGAGTTAAAACAAGAAAGGAAAACTATCAATAGTGGGAAAAAGAAAAAAAGAATCAGTTAAAAATACATTGAAGATGTAGCAAAGTTGTGTGTTGCAGCTTTGGCTGCAGAGCTGGGTGTGAAGCAGTCGCCTGAGGACTGCTGTGCTGCTTCACACGGACGGGTGCTACCCCAGGCCTCGCAGGGGAAAGTGCTGGAGGAAAGTGTTAAAGGAAGCAGCATGACATTGCCAGGCACAGAGGATGTGTAGTGGAGTCTGGAATGAATTTGGTACCTCAGTAGCTGAGTCAACGTTGTACTTCACAGACTCATTACATCTGGTAAAGATTTCTAAAAGCAAAGAGTAACATCTGTCTCGTGTTGCAGCCGGTCACTTTGCAGCACTTCAAGCTTTGGAAGAGTAACCCAAGCTGGAATGTCTTGGGTAATGCTTTCTCGGGGGAACAAACCAGCCCACCTTCTAGAAACACAGGCTGGTGTCAGTGTTTCCACTGAGGGGCTTCTAAGAAACCTTCTCTGAGCTGGCTGCTGTAAAGCTTTGTGACGATGCTCCCATAGGGTGCTGCAGTGAGGATGATGTAACTGAACTCCTCCTTCACACTCTGTGCCATAGCTGTGCTGCCTGCAGATACAGTATGGATGTAATGAGATCAGCTTTGTTCTTATGTTCTTGAAATAACAGAGTGGGGCTTGTAAGATTCTGGCAATTGTGTAGGCTTCTGTGGATTTCTGTTGGTTTCTGAGGGTAAGGGCAAGTCTCAGTGGCAATAGGAAGGGTTCCCTTTCACTGTGTCATTATTTTGTGGATGCACATTAAAAAAAAAGGGCTTTATTAATAGGCTGAACATTTTAATAGAGGGATTTTCTGCCTAGCAGGCTTCCAAATCCTTCAGAACATCCTTCTAGAAACTGCTCAAGACAATTTCTTTTCTTTTTTTAAAGGCAAAAAAAAAAAAGCAGCAGATACAGATGTCTTTTCACCTTCTATCCACCTGTTAAATAAATTTGTCATTTCTACAGCCAATTCAGGGAAGGAGCTATCAGATCCTTTCCTTGGAGACCTAGGTGTAACCCTACAGGTCTCTGGGGTCAACCTCATACCTACTTCGAAGAGCTCCCTGCACAATTTGATAGTCACGGCAGTCATTATCAACTGGCTTGGCACAGGCCTCTTGGGTTTTCCCATTGAGCAGGGTCTGAACTGTGCTGCCCATGCTTCCTCTCACCAATTATAAGTTCTGTACAGTTTTTTAAAAGACTGCAAAAAACATATCAACATCATTCCCTTCCTTGTAATGAGGAAGCAATTTTGCCTTATTATAACTGACTAAATATGCATGGGCTGACCCAGTAGGACCCTCATTCACCCTTATTCTTTCCCTCTGGAAATCATATTCCATTGTCATCGTTTCCATTTCAAATTTTTCTTCCTCCCCATCCTTTCTCTGCTCTCTCTCTTGATCCCATTCTTGTTCCATCTTTATCTTTCCCATGCTGAATGGTCCCTCTTGGCGCTCCTGCTCTCATTACAACTTCCTTGTGTTTGATGCTCACTCGCACCTGTTTGCAATTGCTTTCCTTTTTACCTGCTGCCTTTTTATCATCTAGTGGCTTAGCAGCATATTTGCTGTTCAGACTTCTGTGCATACCTTCAATTAGTTGATAATGTCATCACCTAGCGCTGTTTCGTGCCTCCGCCCTGCTGCTTCCAGGCGTTAAAGAACGAGCCACCCATGGGGGAAAGCAGAGAGATGGTTGTCCTTGAGTGGCTGTAACAGAGGCTTGACTGTGACCTTCAGGAAGAGCACTGGTACTCAGTAGTACTCAGTGCCCACTTGGCCTTTCCAGCACGTGCAGTCCCATTCCCAGGGTCAGCCTGGGCACGTGGTTTGTGTATCCCCCCAGGCTCCACAAATGCGGTTCCCACCTGAGTTCCACTGTGGACCCGAGTCCTTTTCATAGGTCTGTGCATAGCTCTGGCTCTGTGGCTTTGTCTGGAGACCACAGCCTGGCCCATGAGGAGATTTATAGCTTTGTGAAAATCAATCTTCGGCCTTGTTAGAAGCATCTGTTGAGGCTGTTTAGCAGAGCGTGTGGAAACCTGCTTTCTCAGTGACAAAACACCCGTCTCCTTCATGCCTGTGGTGCCCGAGGGCTTGGCATGACAAGCAGGTAGGTGATGCCGAGTAAGACAAGGAGAGTGTTAAATGCCTCAGAAACTTTACACTCTGAAAAGTGCCCTGGGCCTTCAGGTCCAAGATAAGAGAAAGCCCTGGGCACATCAAACCTGTGAATTCCAGTGACCGCTGGAGGACTCCCAACTGGTCTCTGCTTTGCTTGGGGTCAGATGGTTACAGAAAGGAAATCAGCTTCCAGAGCTTTGTATGGGATAAACTGAGAGTTAAAGCAGCTGAGTATCTGACCCAGATAGCATCAAAAGGAGAGGGATAGACAAGCTGCTGAACTCCAAGCTGGTGAACACTCTCAGACCATCAAGCATTCCCAGCTGCCCAAATCCTGCACACAGGGTGTGCTGTAAACTCGATACCCACAGGTGATGGTGGGAAACAAAGAACTGCCAGACGTGAGGAGTGGAGTAGATAGGTTATAAAGCCTTAAACTGAGGTACTCCTCCTGTCCTATGGCCCTAAACCATTCCTGCCACCTATTTGTCCAATCTATGCGTTACTCTCCTATGGACAGAAGGTTCTGTGTTTTCGTTGACCAGACAGCCTTTTCCTGCATTTTATGCCCCATCCATGTGTGTAAGGGTGCACAGATATTACTTTCCTGTTGAACATGTGAAAAATATTGCTCTCCTCTTGACTTTTGAAAAATATGACAAGCAGTCGTGGTTTTATATGCAAGAAAGGTGTCTTACGAGCTGGGTCCTTTCTGCAGAAGGTGAGCAGCTCAACAGTACCTTGGCTGTAGGTGTGGGAGACAGGAAAATGCAAGTGGAGAGTGAAGGCATCCAGATACCCCTCTAATGTGACTTCAAAGTTGAAAGTGGAGCAAACTCTCTCACCTGGTGCTGGAGATGTGCAGGGACAGCAGCACTGGGTTTTCTGCATGGCTCCTTCAGCACAAGCCCTGTCTTCAGCCTTCAACGAGGCACTGGACTATGTGTGCATCTTGTTTGGAGGAGTTCTCAGCTTGGAGGCTGAGAAAGGCTCAACCTGGATATTTCCCTTTATTGATCTGTGCTCATGTTCACATGTGCAGGGAAATTCTTTCAGTGCAAGCAAGCTGAACTAATAGAGCCAGCGGAGTGAGCATCTCTTAACAGCTTCCTATTATCATCTATCTCTTCTTCAGATGCATTCTGGTGTGCTGCACATTTCGCTCTGTCTGCTGGAGAAGTAAGAAAGGTCAAATGAAGGTGAGAACACTTCATTCATAATTTTTATGAGTTATTCAGACCCACTGTATCATTACCCCTTGGAAACATATGTTTTCTGATAGCAGTTCAGCAAATATTCAGCACTTCTCCACAGTCTCTCGTAAGCAGCACAGATCAGCTGTCACACTTTGTCATGTGGCATCAGGTTGTGTGCTGCAGTGAATTCAGTGCAGGGTGATATACTGCAGCCATTCCACAGCCCATCCTGATCATTTCTCTAAACATAATGGTACACCATGTGTCTTGCTGGAAGTCTGAAGTATTGTAGGATGCCCCTGTTTGAGTTTAAAGGTTTTAAGGGAAAATACTTGGTCACCCTTCTCCTTCTAGTTTAAATGTGTCTGATATGAGAATGTTCAATGTAGCTTCTGATTAAGTGGGGGTCTCAGAAGGCTTAGTATTGTACTGGCCCTCAACTTAGGCAGGAAAACACTTCCAGTCAGCTCTAAGGTAGCTGCACGTACCACATTCACATTGTTTGAAGCTGGGGTTTCTCCTAAGGGCTCTGTGGGACTGTGCTCCATGCAAGAAAGGCTTGTGTGTGTACTTCTTTCCTGTTTGGGTGTGAGCCAGGGATGGTAAGATCTCACCATCATGCTCTGGTCCCTGCAGAACACTAAGAAGATGAGACTGTGTTTCTCAGCAGGATTTTACTAGCTTTGCTACAGGAGAGTGGGAACACAGAGCAAGATCTGGGTGATTCCTCTTACATTGCCCACCTATCCACAGATGGCACCTGGGCCTCAGCAGCCCATTGGCCTAGTTTGGGAGCCTTTCTACATCACCTGATGCCTTTTCCTCCAAGGAGACAGAGCTGAGTTACCTTTGTTAGGGAACAGAGCCTTTGCCTGCCCTGCAAAAGGCTGACAGGCTGCTGTTCACGTCACTGCCAGCTCTGCATAAGGATGAGGAGGACAGGGGTAGGTGTGTGTGGGGAGTGAAGTGACTTGAACACAGGGAGCCAGTCCTGACAGCGGATAACTTGAGCTGTGGATTAATTTTAGGCATCATTCAGAGTAATTATGTTAATTATAACCTTTCTAAGCAATCCCAAGGTTAGAAGGCAGGAGCAAACCAGACTGGTTCAGGCTGTCTCCTCTTTTGGTGAGTAGTTGCCACTCATGTTGATAGTGCTGCAACTCGAGCAATGAGGATAATGACTTTGCCAAGCAATCCTTGCCCATAACTATGTCTACATTTACTAATTTCCATGGGAAGATTTTTCCCTGTGGTGTTTTGCAGCAGTTCAATGGGGCCCATGACTAATATTCTTTGAATTCCAGCTTGCAGGTGATTGGTGGGGTGTGTGATTCAGGCAGAGCTTGGTGGAATTATGTTGATTTCTGATAGTCTTGTGTTTGGATCAGAGTGGAGCCACTGAAAGTGAAACCTCTGTTAAATTATGTGTAACCCAGACTGTTATGCAAGGTGACCAACATCTCAGCTACCAGTAAAGTTGGACTGGAAGCAGCACATAAAGCCTGAATTCACAGCAGCTGTCTCCATGGGCACGTTGTCACTCAGTTTATTGGGAGCAAAAAATCAAGCTTTCATCATCTCAGGTCCTGAAGGTAAAGATCACAAATTTGAAGTCTGATTTCCTACACCAAATCTGCACATCGAATATGGCCCAAATACCTCCTGAATGGTATCAAACAGGTCACAAACAGGCCCTGAGTGTTTCCCCACACTCTGCTATTCCCTGAGGCATGGGTGAGCTTGAGGCCAGCATTTATTATTCTTCCTGCCCCCATGAGAGGACTGTGGCCATAGCTGAAGTTTTCCACACTTCCTAAAGATCCACTTTTATCCCAGCAACCACTGTGATGTAGGGGGGAAAAAGGAATGGTGAGAGTTTACTGCCTCATTTAAAAACATCTGGTTGGCAAGAAGAGTTTTAGTGTGATTGCACGAGCTGACAAAAGCTTAAAGGACAGGGCTTTGCAGCTTCATCGTGCTGTGCTCCGTGCTGAGTGCACCAGTCATCTGCTCCATTTGCAGCTTGAACAGGTGGGAGAGTGCTGCTACTACATTTTCCTGGAACAACCCGATGGCTTTTCTTGCATTTCTTCTTAATTGCACCTTCTCCAAAGCTTTGAAACTAGGAGACTCTAGGCTCTTCCCTCAGTTGCCCCATAAGGCTGGCCTTAAACATCGTTCATTTTGCATCTCTGTGCCGTGCTGTGCCAACTCTGTGGGGCCCCACACATGCAGAGGAGCTTTGCTTTATGATGAACAGGTTTCTGAACCTCAGCAACCTCTTGGTTTCCCAGTCTCCTGCTGAATGTTATGAGATGTGCAGAGCACTGAGCCAGTGTACAAGCATATAAGGTGCCACTACGGATTCTGAAGCGAGGAGAAAACCTTTCTAAGGCATCCATTCAAATGCTTAACTGCATCTGTGTTTTCTACTACCACCTCATCAGTAGCAATTTGGAAACTGTAACCACAAAACAACTAGCAGGCCAAGTATGTAACCAGCACATCCAAATGATCTCAAACACTTGCTTTCTATAGATTCTAATAGCCTAATAGATGGATTTTGGGTACTGAGTTAAGTAGAGTCATATATAATTGCAGTTATTCTCACATTAAGCTGCAGGGAAGTGCCAAACCCAATTAGATGAAATCCTACCACATCTCCTTGGGATTTGTGGTAGACGTTGAAGCAGAGAGACATGTCACTTCCACAGACCAATTTGCTTGTACCTGTCTGCTTGTATTTACTGTGATTTGTCCTTGTTTTTGTGTCTGTTTATGTGCAGAAGCCAGCTCCAGATGCGAAAGACATCAGTGTAGCTTTGGACCATTATTTTTAATTAGCTGGGTTCAGTTTCTAGTAACACGCTTGAGTTGCTTCTGGGCTACTAATGGAGTGTGGAAAACAAATATTGTTGCTCTCAGATCATTTTTTTCCTGGTTATAGCAAACTTGGCCCTGCTTTGGCATGGAGGCTTTCTTTGCCACGAGCCTCACAACATGGGGCAGCCAAGCAAGAGGGAAAGTTGCAACTGTGTTTTCCTCTTAAGCCTGTCATGTTCTCCTGTTTAAAACCCTCATAGGAATCAGAATTATATTGGGAAATATTACAGCAGCTGCAGGGAAAAGATGATGTTTGCTTCTTTCTGAATTTGAACTGAATTGGACAATCACTGGAATTGGCACCTGGCAGAAGCAGGGCACAATGCAAAGAATGAAACATGAATCCTAATACCAAGGATTAGAATCCCTTTTCTGTGCCTGATCTAGTTTCTGTGTTCTCATGTACATTTGTCTGAAGAAACAGCCAAACCTTTTATTTTCTTTTGTACTCTGTGCTTGAGTGGCTGTACAAGGAGAAGCCCTGTGAAAGGCTGAGGGTGGGACATACAGACAGTTGTTCATTTACTTTGCAGGAAAACAGCGCTCAGGAAATATCACCAGACTAAGACACATCACACAGGACACACTTCTGCTTTCAAAGGAGGGAAACAGTGCAAATTGACAGCAAAGAGCTGCCAGCAGAGTTGAAAACAGTTGACAACGGAGTTCTGCAAGGCACGTGCTGCCCACTGCTGAGTTCAGTTCAAAGTGAGGGGGTCTAAAGCCTTGCAGTGCTGAAAGCACAGGCCTTGGGATAACAGCTCATCATAATTAAGAATATCTACAGGGGGTGTAAACTGTCTTCCTCTGCCCTCTCTTCCCACATGCAAGGAAGCAGCCGTGCCAGTGACTGTGTGTCCATCCATGAGACGTTTCCACTCAGGCTCTCACTGCGGGCAGCGACTCCACACAACTCGGGTGCTCGCTGGGCCAGAGGGTGAAAAGCTCCGTGCAGGCCACGACGGACTTCACTGGGCACACCGGGTTTACCTGGCCGTTCCCCACAGGGATGGGCAACACCAAAAGCCGATGCGAGGTGCGAAAAGGCAGGATTCACTCAGGCTGAGGGGCTGAGGAAGGACAGCCCGAGCTGGGAGAGAGGAGCCCAGCACTGGTGACCAGGCTGGCACCTGCCGCATGCGGCATCAATAGCCGGCAACAAGCCTCAGGCACAGCTCCTACCGCAACATCTCAGGCGGTTGTGTGGCCCCTGTGTCTGTGTGTGTGTGTGTGTGTGTTATCATCAACGTGATGCCACATTGTATGTGATGCGTTTGATGCAGCTTGCATGACAGAAGAGTCCAAGGCACAAAATGAATAAAGGCAGAAAAGGAGTTGTGGGGCAGGAGAGCCCCAAATGGGAAATTCAATGTCTCGTTGACCCCCGTTTGCTGATCCCAAACACACTGAAATGTGCCATTCCTGAGGCACCCCTGAAACATCCTACTGGTTGCTGCAGTGTCTGACACACAGTGCCCACCGTGGCATTGGGACTGAAGGAGCACAGAGTGGCAGAGCTGCAAGTCACACTTCACAGAGTCACAGAATGGCAGGGTTGGAAGAGACCTTTAGAAATCACCTAGTCCAACCCCCCTGCTCAAGCAGGTCCCCCTAGATCAAGTCACACAGGAATGTGTCGAGGTGGGTTTGAAAGGCTCCGAGAAGGAGCATCCACACCCTCCCTGGGCAGCATGGGCCAGGGCTCCCTCACCTCACAGTGAAATTGTTTTTCTTTCTGTTTCAGTGGAACTTTCTGTGTTTGTGTCCATTTCTTTCTGTGCTTTTGTCCATTAGCCCTTGTCCAGTCACTGGACACTAGAGACAAAAGTGCTGCCCCACTTGCTCCCACACATGCTGTGTCGGGGCCATCAGAGCCCAGGCCTGTATCACTCATCACCGTCTTTGCAGTCCTGTGGCAGGAGAACCTCATCCCTGAAACTATGGCATACATCTTGTGCATGCAGAGAGTTTTTATTCTGGTTCTTGCCAGCTGTTCCGCTGCAGTCAGGCTAAGGCTAGTGCCTGCTGCTTGTGGCCATCTCTACTCTCAGGAGACTGAAGAAATCCCTCTGAGCATAGGTGGCAGTTTTGTTCCACATCATTTGCTCATTTCTGAAGGGTTAAAAATTAATCCAGCCACAGGAAGAAAATTCTAGTCTGACTGGAGATGAGTGTGAGTGGTTTTGCCTCAGGGGAGTGATACCCTCATCTGATTTAAAGCAGAGTCTGGGAAGAGCTGTGAACAAGAATGCACAGGGCCTCATGCACTCGTAGGGCAGTAGGTGCTCAAGGGGCCAGGAGCACACTCAGGCAGGATCTGGCAGGCTCATAGATCAGCTCATGGTCCTGGCACGGCTTTGCCAAGGCTTGGGGTTGGTGAGCTGCCCCATGGCAGTCACTGTGGGAGCAAGGGACTCCCGTGAAGCTCATGGGAGCCAGGCACTGCTGAGATATAGGCTCATACTCGGGAATAACTTCCCACACAACTGTTAGAGATTGTCTCTGTGGGTATATTAGTGGAACTTGTGTATGGATGATGCCTAGTCACAGCAGGAATATGCTGCTTGATGAATGTCTTTCTTTTTAGTTGCACAGTAGTTGTAGACCTGTGGTCCAAATCCCACATCAGAACTGGAAGGACTCCATTTCCTTGAGTAGGGCTGGACAAGAGGGATACATTTTTGAGATTAGAAAGATAGACAGACTGTTCCCACAGGCACCCAAACCAAAAGCAGTATTGTGAGTCAGATCTGTAAGAGCTTTGCAATGCCTAACAGAGAGGCCGAGGTTTGGGTTTCTAACGCCAGTCATCTCTAGTGCTTCTTTGTAAGTGCATATTTGAAATATTTCCAGTCTTTGGCTCTGTCAAGTAATGCAGTTAGTCTCTGTGGAACACATCTGTCCAGTACATGTCCATCTATTTCTTCAGACTGAATGGAAGCTGTGCTGAACTTCAAACAAAAAGGTCACGTTCCGAACACAAGTGCCAGGTACAGTGAGCCTGGCAGTTACCTGTGTGCAGGTTTGTAGTGCCAGTTAGCTGCCAGATCTGGCAAAATACCCTTCTTTCTCTTTTTGTCTGGTCATGTCAGAGGGTGTTTGGAGACCAATAGCAGCAAAACTCTAGGACAACAATTGCATTGCTCTTTATGTCTGTCTTGCAAACTACTGGGACCATATGATGACTTAGAAGACATCCAAGACACCCTTGGAAGGGGTGTGTGTATTCAATAGCCTGTTGTATTGGTTAGTATCAAGCAACAGCTCCTAAGTTTGCACAGTGAGAGTGCTACAACTGCAGTGATCTGAAGCGTGTCTCTGTGCTCAGAAACCAACCTGCTTATTTAATTAAGGATTTCTGTCTCTTTGGATTTAATAATTCTAATTAAATTGTTATGGTTATGCCTTGCATTTGGATGATGCCCACAGTCTCAATTAAGACTATGAGAGGACCTCATCAGCACACGGAAGGACACATTGCCTTCCTCAGAATGATTAGGAATATGGGATTGAGAAGCACCTATGAGCTTCCCAAATCTAGCGTCTTGGATATTTCAGAGACTATGCTGAATAGAGCAAAACATGAGAGTCTCCTTTATAACAAGAAATGATAGTTAGGAAGGGTGAAGTAAACCGTATCACCAACAACATGTGGCCTGGTCAGGTTGGCTGCATGCACAGGTTGATGCTTCTGTGTCTTCAGGGACATTTTAAGGAACATCTGAATTACAGAAGGAGCTCACAAGAACATGCTGATTTGGATCTTTTTTTACAAACAGTGCTGAGCACAAACACCTCTGTTGCCTTGTGTCTGTTTAGTAAAGGTGACAAGATGTGTGGCTGCCTCAGTGGAGAGCTAAGCATTCTGGTTTGGACACTTGTGTTCAAAACTGCCTAAGGATTGTGAGTATTACATTTAAATGTCATCCCACAGTGAATGACAGCATCATTTACTATTAGTGGTGCCAGAGACTCTGAGCCCCCCAGTTCCTTTATCAGAGGACTGTTTGGCAATCACTAAGGATGCTTAATCAGCCACCAAATTCAGAAGGATCTCTATTCCTGGCCAGTTATGTACATTGAGTGATTGTGGCACAGAAACTGCAAGACTGAAGAGAATGCCCCGTCTTTATCTTCTTGATCACCTCTGTTCATGAAAATGATGTTCAGCACAGCTACTTCTATCACCAAAAATTAGAGCTATTGCTGATCAAGGCTTCTTTTCAATGTGAACAGTATCTGTCTGAAATGACAGAGGATTTCCCAGCCATGGGAAAGCTTTACTCATCATTTGGGCAGCTTGCTGTAGATGGCTCTGCTTGGACAAGATGACCTCCACAAGTCCCATCCAACCACAGTCACTTTGTGGTTCTGTGATCTCTATCATCTCTACTGGATTTACAATCCATAAAAGACATCTCTTGCTCTTTGAGTGAAGTTCCTAGACCAGCCAATATAGAGTTTATCCTCTGCCCCCTGCTTTGATAACCTGCTGAAAAAGTAGGAGCATTTTTTCAAAGCCACACCAAAAGCTGTCCCTTATTGTTCCAAAACAGTTCCTTTCTCGAGTCTGAATCACAATTCAGGCTACTGTGGTTCCTTTGGGAGTCAGATGGAAGGTGGTGATGGGAACATCATCACAGCATGTGCAGAAATGTCATGCTCCCCAGTGCAAACTCCTTTCCCATTTGGAAGGAGAAGGAGCCTGTGTTTGGCAGTGTGATGGTCACACCTACTGCAGAGACAGCACAAGGTAGCTGCCCTTAGGAAACTGAATTTGCATTCCCACATTTCTTAGATGGCAGGTTAATCTTTTTGCTAGGATTTTTTTGTCCCAGGTGATTTAACATCTTTGCCTGTTTGACACTGTCCTGAATTACCTCCCAAGCTGTACCTCTGCAGGCGGGTTTGGGTTGCAGTTCTGCATTGATTCGGATGTGGCAGCTTTCAGCGTTTTGGAATCTTTTCCATGTGTCAAAACATGAAACAAAGCAGTGGTTTGAGCAACCTGCACTAATCCATTACCCTCTTGGAGGCTGACAGTGTGTTCCAAGGAAGTCATTTCCCTCGCTGCATGAAAAATGGTTTTTTTTTTCCCACACTTTATGTCTATCATTAAATTCCAGCCCAGTTTTTGGGCAGGTGGATGAGGTAAAGCTGATAAAAGCCATGCCAGCATTGAGAAGAAAAATCAGATGCAGGGGTAGAGGTTTGGAGATGCTATCTGGAAATATAGCCAGGCAATGTTTGACCCTTGAGTTTTTGCATATGGAACTTATCTTTTCTGCTCTAACTCTGCAGAGGTCTGTTGGAGAGAGAGGGAAGCTGATGGTCGTGACAGATGACCCCTATAGATCTGACTGCTGAGGTTCTTCTTGAAGGGGAGAACAGATTTTTTTTTCCAAGTGCTTTCCAGAGATAAGCCTTTAATGACAGTGCTGGGAACTGTCTGGTACAAAGACCACACAAATCTTTCTCAGCAACTGCTGTTTGCCAGATTTTTATGGCTGGTTATGTACCTTTGCCAAAGGCTTGCTGAAGATCTGGGGGTGTCTAAGGCAGATGCCAGGATATACATTATATAATTTAGGAAGGCTGTGTTGCCATTTGCATATTTATTGTTACTGCTAAGAAATGTTGACATCTCCAGAGAACTTCAACTTTGGTTTATGAATTTATTGCATGTTATTCAGGATTCCTACAAAGTGAATGCAGGAATATCCATTTTGTACTTTTTGTACAGATGGGTGAGCTCTTGGTTTTAATATAGTCAGTTGTAAACCTGGCCCCAACACTTACATACCTATTTCAACTATTTACTGTGCCAAAATAATTACATTTACTTTGTAGAGACCTTTATCTTGTTGACTTGGCACGGGCTGCAAGCAGGTCTTACTGCCAGCACACCTGTACCCTGTGCCTTGTATACCCTCCCTAGTACCCCATTTCTTTCCACAGTCTCATGGTGTGTTTTCAGTAGCTTCTTTCACAGGTACTTTGGCAAAACTTCCTCATCTCCCCTCGGTTTTCTTGGGAAGTTTATATAAATTGGGGTTTTTAACTTGTCTACCTCCTCAGCTGCTTCTGTGTCTGTAATCCTGCTCTTGAAAGTCTTTTCTAAAGCCTGAGCTGATGTGTCTCACATCCAGACTTCAGTTTCCATCCACACATTTCAAATGAGTTTGTTTCTCCCAGCTGCAAGTCCCCGGCTCTGCAGTGCTCTTCCTTCTGACCCAAACATACAAAGGTAATCCTGAGCCGCAAAGGCCAAAAAGACTGTGTGTGTATTGTGTTTGTTCTGTCAGCACAGCTCACTATGTTTATAAGGCTCATAGTCTATGTTTTTAATATATTCTTGTTCTAGCAGCACAGTTTTTGTGTGGTACAACAGCATCACATACAAGGCTGAGAAATACTTTCTCTGTAAGAGCTGCTCAAGATCTGTTTAACATCCATGTAATGACTGGCAACACTTGCAGCTCTTTCTGCAGATTAAAGGTAGAGAACTCTGGAGACTGCCATGAGCATCCGTGGGGGATATTTCCCCTGATTGTTTTTAGCTTGGGACCACGATTTGTTTCTTGTGAGGTCATGTTTGAGAGCATTCACTTTCTTCCCTGAATCGTTGACTGCTGTTGGTGTTATGGCAATGGGCGAGCACTAGAGGACTCTGTTCTCCAGCGTATGAAATGATGCTCTGGAATCGGGTTTTCCTTTTCCATGGGGTTTTTTTTGCAAAGCATATAAGAATACTCATTCACACAGACATGCTGGTTTATAGAGTAAGCAGGCAGGCATTAGCCATTCAGCAACCAAAAGTGCAGTCTGAAATGAAGTCCCTCCAGATAAACGTGGCCTGAGTTCTGCTTCCCTTAAAACAAACAGAATAGATGGGTACATCTGTCTGTCTCTCTGTATGAACACTGGATGTGATATGAGGATCCTGTCTTCAGTTCTGGCCTGCACAATTACTTGTGTAGTTGTGGCCTTTCATAATACCCAACTGATGTAAACAAGTTTGAGAAGTTTTCAAGGTTTCATGACTTTTCAAACCTTTGCTTCGTCTTCTCCTACCGGATTCTTGCAGTAAACTTTCCCATCTTGCTGGTTTTGGATCCTTTCCAAAGAGATCCTAATCACTTTTCAAGAAAAGAGGATCCTGGCTGCAATTTTGAAGGAAAGGGGCCAAAATAAAGCAGATAATATCTGTGTGTTGTCCTGGGGCAGACAATAGAAATAATCACAATTCAGAGCCATTACTTGGGGTTTTCCCCCCCCTTTTTTAAACAAGAACAATATAGATTTTTCATGTCAATCACGAGGATTGTTTACCCAGCAGCTGCTTGGCCACTGCCCACTCAGCAATGAAAAATGTCCATCTAATTGCAGGCAAGTGAAAACTGCCAGAGGATATCTGGCCCTCTGTTTGCTTTTCAGTTGCAGGGCAGTCCATCAGAGACAGCTCCAGCAACTTAGGCATTCATGTAGGATTTGCAGTTCATCAGTGCAAAAGAATGAAGATAACCGGATGGAAAATAACCCAAGTGCCCCACGGGTTCAGGAGGCTTACAGGGAGTGCTTGGAATTTGCTCAAGTGAGCACAAGAAAAAAGCCCCCAGAAAACCTGCTGCTAATGGCTGGCTTTATTTTACAACCAGATGACACATTGGAAGGTAGTGCTCTCATGGACTTACTTTTTGGGTGTTTTGAAAGCAGATATGGTGTACTTTAAGAGCATTTTGGCATTGTCTACTCCATGCAAGTAGAGAATGTCTTCAAATACAACAAATAGGAATAGGATGGCAATTGCAGCTGCTCTCAGGAGAAACAAATGGAGCGTGTAGAGAAAGCGTCCTTTAGTGCCTTTGATGATAGGTGATGTGCTGCTGTTTGCTTCCTGGCTTGCTTGGGGTTTGCTTTAGCCTTTTACCTAAAGCCTACAATTTTGGAAAGCAATTTACAAATTATGTCAGTAGGAACAATACTGATAGCTATTGATGCAGAGCTGTGATGCTTTCCATGAAACCAGGCAGCTCTGAGTTCTGCCCAAAAGGGCAAAAAGAGGAGCTTGAGAAGCCTTCTTGTTAAATAGGAAGGATTGGTGCATGTTGATCAACTTTTCCTGAACATACTGGATTTCTTTGCTTGTCACAGAACCATAGCATGGTAGGGTTGGAAGGGACCTTTAGAGATTAGCTGTGCTTTTGTACAGAGGAATGGCACAAAGGTTAAAAAACCCAACAAAGTGAATAAAACCACCACAAAAGTCAATGTTGAGTATTGAAAGCACTGAATTTGCAGCTTTCTTTGGCTATAGAGTACAGGTATTATAGCCCAGGCTGTGTCATTTTTCTATTGATGTTTCTTGATGAGTACTTGTGTTTACTACATTTCTTCCAATTGAGAATGATTTTTCTTCTTTGCTTTCCTGGACACATTTTATCTGCTGCTTTTGAACTCTTTAGTGAAATGGAAACCCCATCCTTTTGTTTCTCATGTTTCTGATCCTTGCCTTGTTCAGTTGCATGTGCTTAGATGTAAGGACATTTAGAAACAGACTGAGAGCAGGATTCCTGGGGCCAGACCAACATGTTTAATGCTTTGAAACCATTGCAGGCACCTTAGTCCTCTGCAAGAAAAAAAGTGCAGTGACTGCTGTTATATCTGTGAATTCCTGACATGCTCTTAGTGTATTCTCATCCAGGAGGGGGACATTACATCACCTGCCTGACAAAGATGTTTTGCCATCTTCTTTTTCCTGCCCTCAGTAACTCCCCTTCCCACTTCTCCAAGCAGCTGTTTGAGCCTCCCCAAAGGAGTTCAGCTCTGTGATGCTGACTTCAAAGGAACATCTTTAAGTGCATTCTTGAATCAGAGTCAATATTTGTGAGGAGATCAGTGTAATAAGGATTTATGAAAGATGTGAAAGCTACCCAGTGATGCGTGATACTTGGCTGCCTGTCTTTGATATCACATTTGGCAGGAGAAATAACAATTCCATTTTTGCAACAACTTTCATAGTTTCCAGGTTTATTTTTATTTCAGACTGAAATAACAAAACAAGGCTAGTAGTTTTTGTTCAAACAGTGACATGAAGCTATCTGGATTTCTTCAGATCAAAACATACCAAGTGTGTGCTATCTAGAAAGCAGTTTGGCCTGCACCCATCAAAAGGTGAACACCTGTAGTCTCAGGAAAGTCTCTCGGCTTTCATGAAACAGGGTTTCATTGAAACACTCTGAATACTGTCTCTTAGAGAGAGATTTTCATGCACTTTACTGGGGTTTAATATTATGCTGAAGTGAAGCATGTGGTTCATTATGGTTTAAGCTGGCTGATTTTCTAAAGGGCCACTTCTTGACATCCTCTGAATCTTGATTTGATGGTCACCACTTTGCTTTTGTCTCTGCTTGTTTTCTAACTACTTTGGGGAGTGGAACTTGTTTGTTTAGTGGTTTGTCACCTGCACCACTACAGCACGGTAAAATCACCAGGAAAGCTGCTCACACATGCTGCAAATTGGAGCGATCACAAGTGATTTGATTGCCTAACAAAGTGGCCAGCACCACAGCAGAAGGGCTCATTTGCAGTTACACCCATCACTCCTTCAGGTGGGAGATTCCAAACTGCTCTGTGGTGTATATGGGAATGCTGCTCTGTGCATTTGCCAGCTTCCTCATTATGGCTGTTCATAGGGTTGGAAGTTACAGCAAACGCTGGCCTGGGTTTACATGGGACCATTCTGGATTGATGCCTACCATCAGAGTCTCATGTGAGAAGCACAGAAATGGAGCATTTTAGTGAGATGGCGTTTTTGAACAGAAGGAAAGTTGTCCAGCCCTTCCTGGCCCCTCATAATACAGTGGGATACCTAGGGAATCATTTCTGAGACAATTTCATTAGAAGATGGGAGCAATGAGTAACTGAGCTGCTATTGGCTTGTACTGGGGAAATCTGAGATGCATCATTCACGTCCCATGATTCACCAACTGCGCTACCATGAGCTCACTGTGCCCTAAGCGAGCAGTTCTGAGTTTCCTGTGGGCAGCTGCCTTAGTTCTCACTGGAAACTGCAGCATTTCTTGCAGAGAAAACATTTCCTGCATCATTACAGAGTCCTCATCTTGTAGCATGATGTGGTAACAGGCAGGGAAAAAAAAAGGCTTTAGGAGTGTGCTATCAACAAGTGAATGTGAGGAGGGACTGAGATCATTACATTTATGTGATGCTTTCAGTGCCTCTATCAGTGCTGCAGGCTGAAAGCAAGTAAAAAATCATAGGGCAGTTGAAAGTGTAAGGACCCTGGCTCAGCTTGCAAAACATACCTGTATGTTTATCTTCCCTCCAGCATAAATCAGCTCTGGCTTGCAGGGCTGCACTAGATGAGGAATGTGTCTTAAAAGAGACTCCAGCATGTTGATTTCACATGGCAAAAGAAAACTGTAACTCCTGGTAATTCTGTGTATAAGAATCTCATTATTCACGTGGTTTCTCTATCTTGACTTAGCAATTCATAAGCATGAATAGAGATTTCTCTTCACTACACTACTGAGCTGGCAAGCAAGGGCAAGTCAGCAAGAACTTGCCCACGTTAACACAGGATATCTATACTTGGGTACTGCTGGGAAAGACATAGTCCAGAGTTTCAGCTTCTGTAGTTAAATGCTGCTGCTGCCTGCTTTCAATAAATAAACTACTTTTAGATGTCAAGTCTATTTCAAACTTGCATGAGAGAGTCTTCAGTTGGTTCATTTTTTGCTCACTTTTTAGCTTTCAGGAGAAGTGAAGCTTGGAAGTGTGTTGGTTATAGCAGCAGTGGGTGCCCAGAGATGTTACCATTTGGAAAAAGTCCTAGGAAAGGCTCTGGAAAAGATAACAGGAAGGTCAATAGATTCAGGTTGCAGGAACTGGAAAAAAAATAGAGGAGTTTGGATGCCAAGAGAGTTTAGAAGCTGCAAGTGCAATTCAACCATGAACTGGTGCTTTGAACTCCGTTTATCTAAATCTCATGCTGAGTGCTCTGATACACTCTCCCCATGTACCACATCACGACAGCTTACAGACACGGCCCCAAAGCAGACTGAAGCTGAACAAGAATGAGAAATGGGAAGGTCTTGGCTGGAGGATATGATAATGGGGCAGAAGAAAGGAATTGCTTGTTTACACAGATGTTGTGCAGGAGCAGATGGAACTGATTGGCTTTCTAAACGTTGCAAAAAAGAAGGCTAAATCAGAATACCATGGGCTGGGATGGTAACATTTGCAGCTGATGTGAAGACGCCAGTGAGTGTCACCAGGTTCCTTCTAGAAATGTCATTCAGTCAGTGATTTTCCACATTCCCTGGAGTATAGGGCAATTAACAACTTTGTATTGGATTTATTTGAGAACTGGGGGAGGGGAAATGAGTTCATATCAGACAGGAGTCCCAGGAAACGTTGCAATGAATGCTGGAATGTTCTGAAAGCTTTATAATACGTTCAGAAATGTTCCTGGTTCTGTCTCACACACCCACTGCTGATCTGGAAGTTCCAGTTGTGTTATTCCTGGTTTGTTCTCTTTGAGGCTAGATCTTTATCAGGCTCTTCAAGACTAATACAGGCATGAAAGTAATTATGTGTAAATACCTTGTGTTTAGTATTTCTGGGTAAATTCAGTGTGTCAATGTCAGTGTCAGCCGGTACATAAGTACTGACCTTTCCACAGTGCTGCTTTAGGGAGCTGAAAGCTAAAACTTTCTTGGCTTACAGAAGGGGGCAGTGGTGGTTCATTTTTTGGAACACTGACTCGCCAGCTAACAAAAGCTTCTGCTCTACTTAATGTCGAAACAGAAATGCCCAAGATTTGCTATTTCAGTCTTGATCCCTACTTATTACTTTATTTTCTTCAAGAAAAACAGTTCCATCTTGGAGGAGGATTCCACAAAGTGCTTCTGCCACCTGCCTGAGACCTCTCTGGTTTCAAGGGCAAATCCACAATAATATTTCAAACCATAGCTAAAAATGTTCACTACCTGTTATCTGTTAGTTTCACCCTGCAGTTTGTTTGGCCTCAGATCATCTGACATTACAGCTTCTTGATGACATTTTATGATTCCTATTCATAAGGGTCAGCCTTCCTGCTGCAGTTTGGGGAAGAGAAACTAAAATGAGGAACCACTTGGAAAAAAAACTCCACATGTAGATACTAGCCAGGCTCCTGTTCGAAGAGCATCTCACATGGGCAAGACATCAAACGCCAGGTCTGATGGACTGTGGGATTTCAAATCACGTCACACATTCAAACAAATGACAGGGCAGTTTCAGTGTGAAATTGCACACTCTGTTGGATTTTTATATGGCTCTTTCTGCACACCCTACACTGGACAGACAATGCTGCTGAGTGGTTTCTCTCTAAGAAATGTCTTCATTGCTTGTTCTGCCTGACTGAAACTAATAACAGCAAATAGGTGTAGCATTAGGGGTGATAATTATGAAAG
Organism: Urocolius indicus; assembly: GCA_013401255.1. Classification (NCBI taxonomy): domain Eukaryota; kingdom Metazoa; phylum Chordata; class Aves; order Coliiformes; family Coliidae; genus Urocolius; species Urocolius indicus. The sequence goes on from WBNH01012558.1 coordinate 25,849, forward strand.
CAATGCCAGCATCTCATGCCCACACTATGTGTTTTACCCATCCACAAAGCTGCCTCCAGACCTGCATCCCTAACTCATCAATCTGAGCACGTTCTCCTTTCTCCCTTTCTGTTCTCTTCCCTGACTTCTCTTTATCTCTCACACTAATGGAGGCTTTCTCACACTGGTTCTTTTTCAGCTGCTGTGCATTCCTTACTGACGATGTCCTGCTGAGACCCCAAGATGAAACGTGTTCTGTAGGAGCTGGGTAGTTCATTTTGATCATTACTTTATAGTGAGGTTGTCTCCTGCTTTCCTGTTGCTGACGGTGTGATCTTTATCCCTCACTTCCAGGCTTCCCTGGTGCTTTTTCATAGGTAAGGAACTCTTGTAAGCCCCTGCCAGCTGTACTATATTGTATACCTTAGACTTTTCTTTAGTTTCCATTGCAAAGTTGTTGACAGTGAAACATCTTGTTATGCAGATGCTCAGTTTCCCTCTGCGCTGATGTGTCTCAATCTCTGTCATTTGTTTCATCCTATTTACTGAGGCATAAAGGACCATTTGAGTGCATCAAACAGAAGCTGGGCTTCAGATAAAGACAAAGATTTAAATCCTTTTGCTGCCTCATTAAGGCCAAAATAGCGAATCCAGGTTTTTCAGGTCAGAAGCCTTTCAGTCACTCATGAAACATTATTCTGCAACTTCAAGAAGAGAGTATTTTTACAAAATAAGAAAGGTGAGCAGAGCTTTGAGCTGCACAAGGCAGGAGAAGTCCTTTCTGATGGTAAGCAGACTGGCATACAGGTGGTAGTTATAATGACTGTTCTGTTAGGGAAACAAACTCTGTTCCACCCCCAAGCCCAGAAGAAACCAATCCTCTCTAGCTGGGTTAATTCCTTCCTCTCCCTTAGCCCATCACAGCAGTATCAGATGGGGTAGACCAGTGGGTTTTCCATATTTGCTTTCTTTTTAGGAAGGCAGCATGGGAGGGGAAAAGAAAAGGAGGGAGAAAGCAAGGAATATGGGGAGGGGAGCATGAGGTGTCAAGTAGAAAGAGAAGGAGTTGTGTGGAAAGCAGTTTTCTCCTGGGCTGCAATATGCTTGCCTTCCTCTGTCAAATGAGGTGAGGACTCCTTAACCTAGTCTAAGGCATATAAAAATTCTCAATACTTACCAGCAATCTGTTATCTTTCACTTGCTGCTCTGAGATATATCTGGCTTGTGTGTGTGTGTTGTGCAAAGAAGCATGGCGTTGCTGGGCCCCTGGGTGTTCTGCCATGCAGTTTGCTACAGGATCAGGACCTCAGCTAGAAGTATAATTGGTCAAAAGCTTAATTTTTTGATGGTAGGCCTTTAGGGTTTGGAGGTGTCTTCTGGTAATTACTTGAATGTGCTGTGACTTGTGGTATATCCTCCCAGCAATGTTTCCAGGTTCTCCCATTCCCATGTAAGGGGTAGTGGTCTAGCTGAAGCCATTTATCTCTTTGCCCTAGGGCTTGCTCAGAGCTTAACCTTTGCCTCTAGGCAGAGCTTGGCCCTTCAGTTAAGTTTCTGGAGTTATGAAAGGAAGTCAGACCATCTTCTGCCAAGGAGCAGCAAGAGGGATGAATGGTCAGCAGGTGACCACTTCTTAAGGGAGTTCTTAAGGGAGGCATTAAAGCATTTGAGATTAAACATAAAAGGATTTTTATGAGTTTAAACTTCACAGTATTAACTCTGTAGACTTGAACTAGGGAAGAATAATTAATATACACCTTTTGATTTGTAACAGTCAAGAAATGGCACTGTAAGCTGTTAGAGAATTTCAGGTGGTATTGTTGAAAGATGGTGTTAGTGAAGTTAATCTCTGCTTCTGATGGATCAAGCATTCACTTTACCTCCCTTACTCAGGGATCAGCAGGGTAGCATTAAGTAATTGTGGATAGTCTGCCTTCCTGAAGTCATTTTAATTAACCAAAATAACAGCAGTTGATGTAAAATAGAGATAGCAGTGATGAGAAATGAGGAATCATTCTGAATGCACGTGCCAGGGATATTGGTACTGAATAAGCAGTAGGCTTCATTTGATACAGAGGTACGTGGAAAGTTGCCTGCCTTTCAAATGAATTTGTCTCTTCAGGCAGTCAGCCTCATTGTAATTTGCCAGTGAGAGCTTTGCAGATGTCTTTATGAATGACTTTTGTTTACCGTGTTTTTAAGCCTGATTCCCTTGATCAAACTGATGCTCACAGGATGGGTACAGCAGGCAGTGTAACATCAAAGAAAAGATCTTCATGATGGAGGGTCAGTAAAGGCTTTTGTGAACATGGTAGCATGTCCTTGCTGTCAGAAAAGCCCATCTAAAGTCTTTATGGATATAAGTGTATTAAACAACCTCCTCCTCCACAGCCCTGGGGTTTCTCGTTAATAAACCACTTGAGTTCTGAATCCCCACAGCACATGAAAAGTTCAGATATCTTGACATGAAAGCATTTGGGGTTTTGAATGTGATAATAAGGGTCACAGTTGATAACGACTTTTGCATGTTAATTTTATGAAGACAGCTGAACTCTCTGTAACTCCAAATAAAGAATGGTTTCAGGTTTTACAAGAGTTATTCTTATCAGTAGGCAGATTAATAAGACTAGTATGTGAAAGAGCTCTGCAACCGAACTAAACCATGTCAGGAAAAAAACTGAATGCATCTGGGACATTTGTAATTCCCCTACATGTCTGTTCTAGCACTAAATGCCTCAGCATGGTATTTCCCATGTGCATTGGGCTGGCTTTGACAATGCACACTCTACTTGTCTTTCCCCAATTGCAATACCAGATGCTTGGGAAAATATTATTTTAATTATCTGACTTGAGCTCTTTGGCCTGCTTTTTTTTGGGAAAGGCCTGAACTGTGACCCTGTGGCTTGCTGGGGAACACTGATTTAACTGAGAGCATGGCTTCAGCTGCTGTTCTTTACCATTATATTCCTACACAGACACCAAAGTAATAGGTACACTGCTGCAGAATGTAACAGCTCTGGAAGCTATAGCATATTAAACAGGCTCACTGCAACTCTCTCTGGGACTAAGCCTTCCTTTGCTCCTGAAAAACATTAGGTTTGGTGCAGTTATTTATTTTTCCCTCTGCCTTTCCAAACAAAGGCAAAACTGGGAGAAATTTCTGAGATAGAGGCACATGCTGGGGGCTGCCGGGGAAGAAAACAGTCAGGAAGGTGCTGTGGTGGGCAGCATTGCCCTGTTGTACATCAGAATTAGTCATTATTGTTCTGCAGCACATACTGACTAGCTGAATAGCAGAAATCACAATGAATGTTTTAGTCCACTTACCAGAATGAGATGTGCTTAATTACTCCTAATTGGGTAAGCACATCTCACCATTTCCCATAACATAGTAGGCTTTTTGTTTAGTGCCCACAGAGCATGTGTTACAATCCAATACTCCCACTGTTAGGCTATTCCTGTCTAATTGGAAATGGCTGGGTTGGAGTGCCCACCTCTTCAGGTTACATCTGCACAACTCCTTGCCTTATTTAGCACTGATTATGTCACTAGGATAACATTTCTTCTTGCATTCCTTCTTCACTTGTTTTCTAAGCTACCTATAAGTGGAAGTGATATGTCTACAGGGAAGGGTCACATAACACTGGGAAGAGGCAGGAGGCTTCTGTCAGTTATTTTGTTTGTGAAGCATTGCTAATTAGGGAATTGTGCCTGCTCAAAAAAGTAGCACTAAATATTTTCATCATCTGTCAGTGTAACATATCATTACATAACATGACAATGTGAAAAATACTGTTGGAAATGATCTAATATGCTCAAGGGATAGAATGGTTTATTTATCATTTCTCTTTCTTTAAGACTTGAAGTGGTAAGTGAGCTGGAGGGTTCCACAGACACATCCACACTGTTTCAGATGTGCAGGGCCAGAAGATAGGTAGGTATCATGCAAAGCTGGGTTAGTTGGATTCTGTCCTATTCCCTTCCTAAAGCCACCCCTCTCTGTGCCTCTGCTTCTGGCTTACAGGAGCAGGAAGAGAGTTGGTTACACACATATTCCCTCGGGCAGTCATTTGTTGCATGATGGCTGAACACAGCAAACTTCCCTGGTCTAAGTTCCTTTGTATTAGAAGTCAGTCAGCTGTAGTTGCAAGCCTAGAATAGGCAAATCTGATTGTTACCTGCAGAGCAAAAAAGATGGTGCTGCCCTTGCCACCCCCTTGGTGACAGCAGCAAGCTTCTCTTACCTGTAGTGAGAAGCTTTGCTTACAGTGAGAGGTCTGAAGTGGCCAAAATACCATCTGAAATGCAATTTGCTGCTTAGCAGTTGGGGTTTTATAGGTGTTGAAAGGTTATACACAGAATACAAACAGACAGTGCTTGCTTTTAACATTTAGAGATGTTTGAAGTTGATTTCTGCAGGTGATTGATTACCCCTGTGGGTGAGTGTGCTCCTCTTTCTCTTCATCATCAGCACACAGAGGAAATTACTTTCTTGCTGAACTCTGGTACCAAACAATTCCTTGGAACTTGACCTCAGAACTTAACATCGCAGTGATTTTAAAGAGCAGGAGGATCTGATAGCTTTTCTTTTAAGAGACCAAAGCCGTTGCTAAACAATGCCCTGACTTTCCCTGAAAGGACTGCCAAGGGAAAGGATTCAGTTGCCACTGCCAGGCATCTGCATGAGCAGAAGGAAATTTTCAGCAGCACAAAGTACTTGGGCCAAACTCTTTGCCAGAATGAGTGTTCTTGACTTGAGATGCTCTTCTGGAGTCTTCCTAGATGGAAAGGTGACTAGTGAGTCCTTGGCATTGCTCAGGGTGTGCTTTAATGAAATTGTTGCTGATTCCTGCCAAGAGCAGGATAGTTGATTAAAAAAGCCTATATTTACTCCAACAAGTTAACTTTCTCTCTTCACTTTTAGTTTACCAGAAAATAGCCACTCACTCGCTTTGTGGTTTCAAACTGTTGTTGCAGCATGCTCTTGCTGCATTTTGTGCACATTTGGCTTATAAAATAGCAGATAATTTAAAGTTGCTTTTAATTTAGGAATGGTATTTGCCTCTGGTATGTTTAGACCAATTTTCAGCCTGACCTTATGGGTGTTTGTGCTCATCTCTTATCACCCTGCCATCAGCTAGTAGCTATGATGCTTTGAATGCCTGAGCTTCAGGGGTGAGTCAGACTCTTTATGCCATTCACCTATTTTTTGCTGCTTTATATCACATCACTTAAACACATTCCTCAAGTCTAGTGGTAGATTTTGGTGGCGTTTGATTCCTTATTTTACTCTTTAGCACATTCGTGCTTCAGAAGCTCGGTTACAGCTGTTTGGGTCCGTGTGCCAGACATCACATAGGCACAGGACTCATGGATGTTAGTTTTGCATTTAAGCACGGGTCCCTTGGCTCTCCCCAGTGCATATCCAAGGTTTTGGTTCCTGGGTGAAATGTTTCATTTGCCTTGAATCTGTTTGACAGGCTTTTCTGGATCAATATCACAACCACTAGCCCTGGGTTTGCTGTACTGTGAGTTGGGTGTGAAGGGCTACAGAAAGGCATTTCCACTGCATTACTGCTAAAGGACAAACTAGCTTTTGATATGAAGCTGTTATGTCATTTCGAGTTTCTGGATGGCTCTGCAAGAACAGTAAGTTATAGAAAACCAGAGCTTCAGGCAAATGAGAAGAGTCACAGACTCTTGAGAATAAACATTCGTGCTTCAGTTACAGAAATTCCATGTGATTCAGGGGATCAAAATTAGGCATAAAGCTTTTTGCATAGTCAGAAGAAGGACATGAGTACCTTTGGGCTCTTAAGACAAGTACCACTAGTACCTGAACGAAACTCTGAAAGTTTCCTGTCTACTCTTTTTGACTTGGCAAAACCACAGTCCAAGGGATTTGCTGTGAAGTAGGTGCAAGTATGTGTGTGTGAAGGGTGAGAGAGGACCACAACAAAGGGTATAACATGCTTTGTTTGAATGCAAGTGCCAGGGAGGGGTGGAAGAGTTTGAAGAGGCTCCGAGTTTTGTTTCACTTAGTCTCAAGAACAAGGCAGGCCAACTTCAAGTGAAATGGAGGAAAATGCAGCTTTGACCTCTGGGCTGGATTTCTTAATCTGGGGTTGTGAATTGCAGAAGTTTAATTCCTTTTGAAACCCAGTTAGGAAATCTCTCTTGAGAATAAAATAGGATAAGAGTCCTGGTTTTATTAAAGAAGCTGCTGTAAGGGTGACTTTGTTTCATGTAATTGCTTGGGGACCTCTGTCTGATCTCTTCACTTGAAGCTAATAGTACAGGCTTTAATTGAGTAAGACTCCTCTTCAAGTGGTAATCGTTGTTTACATTGTGAGATTCACTTCTAGAGCTGAGTATCTCAGCCTTTGTCTCTGAGAAAAATGAGTTTGACACCTGTGCACACAGAACAGCTGACAGGGGCACTTACTGATGCCCCTCCAGCCTGGAGCCTCAGCACTTACAGAATGAAACTCCCTTTTCAGGTGGTTCAAATGCAGCAACGAGCACTTTGTTCCTTTCTAAAATACACCACAGGAAAGGGTGAGGACAGCCCAGACTTCAAATCCAAGGCAATGGGATGGGCACCCTTTATAAATGAAGAATGAAACAGAACTGCCTTTCTTTGCCTTCTCTATTTGTTTGAGTGGCTTTATGAGTGTTAGTACTAATTTCTTTTTTAAACTCAAGACTGTTGTAGAATGTCTGAAATCCTCATGAAACACAGATAAAAACTGATGATTTCTTGCTTGAAGTAATGTTTCAACTTAACAGAGGTGGCAATTCCAGGCATGGCAGACTTTTAGGGAAGGGAGAAATCTGAAGCTTTTTGGGTTGGCTTTAAAAAAAGGGAAATGTTGAGGATGAACAAGCAAGTACCTGTAAAAAGAGAGAGGGCAGAACCAAGAGCAAACAAGGCAAAATATTGCTTACAAATGGCATCTTGTCTTGTACACAAGATCTTAAAGCCCAGTGCATGAGATCAGGGCAGCATGGGACAGTGCAGGGTACTCTTACCCACAGCTGTTACTGGAAAAGAAATACCTGAGTGATCCTGTGCTGAAAAGGAGTCTTGACATGAATGAAATAAGTTGTGTAGGTTCAGAAAGAGCCTTTTTAGTCTCTAGTGTCAGTCTTCTTTAAGAAGGTGCTGCAAAAGCCTGCTGTTGCCAGTTTCAATCTCTGCTGATGCTAAATGGAGCAGTCTCAGTGATTTGTTGTTGCTAGAAAAAACACTTTTTGCTGAAAGAAAAACTCTTGTATTTATTGATGAGACAAGAAGTCACCTGTTTTTATTATTATTATTCTTTTTAAATTCCTTGAACCTTTCTGAGCTACAGAAAACAGAGCAGCTTGTTTGCAGATGGCAGTGATCCTCTGCATCCTTGGGCTCTGAAGCAGATTCAGTCATGATTCTGTTCCATACTTCAAAGTAGGTGCAAGGAAACACAAAAGGAATTCCCGCAGAAGGAGGAACCCAGTGAGAAAGCTCATTTATTTGTCTGTCTGCCTCTTATTGCTAGAGGGAAGTAGGTAGTGCTAGTGGTAGAGGTTTTCTTGGGGATTGCTTCAGGAAAGTGCACTGAAGTCTGCTAGCTTTGGAGAGTCGTAGCAGATCTTGGATCTTCCACTCCAATCCTACTTTGTATTTTAACCCTGGTTGTTAATAGGAATGCACAGCCCAATTTAAAATAGAAATGGTTAAGAATAAACTGAAAATAAATGTGTTTTGTTCTTTGGAGTGTTTTTTTGGGGGGGAGTGGATTTTTTTGGTTTGGAGATTTTTTTTCCTCTCTTTTCTTTGACTTGCCTTCCTTTGCACATTGATGTTAAACTTCCAGAGGCTTGTCTAGCTAAGCAATTAATAGACCTGTCTTAGAAAATTGATTCTCCATATCAGGTAAAACTTGAACCTTCTTAAAAGTCTTTCCAGCCTATGTTAGATTAGCCAGCCTTGTAATAACCTGCTGGGATGGAGTCAGAGGCGACTGTTACTCTTGGAAGGCAATGCCGGTGTGATGGAGCAGTGTCTGCTGCTGCACAAGCATTTCTCTGCCTTCACTGTATTTTTGGCCTTTTAATGATGTCTGTAAGAGTCCCATCAAGCTTTGCATATTAATTCAAATCTCCACTAGTATAGCAACTTTATGGCACAAGGAGGAGTGTGCTTAGAAAGGTGGAAAAGCAGAGTCAATAGACTTTGATGCTTGCCGCCTTTCTTAGCTGTTCTGTGTTAAGCAGCAGAACAAGACAGTCAAAATCCTTGCTGATGTGTGTCCAAACCCTAGAAATCTTCTCCAGTGACAATGTTTTGGTTTTGGCAGCTTTCAGGGAAAAGATACCTTGTCAGGATAAGGCAGAGGTCTTTGTACGTTTATCAGGGAGTGCCACGCTGCCGTTCATCATGTAGTTGCTACAAGTTTTGTTGATGCCACGAGCTTGAGCGTTCAGCCAGATTTCTTTCGTGACCTACCTTTGGTTTGATCTGAAAGGATTTTGTCTGTGAGGCATTTACATTCTCTTGGGATTTGTCAGGATGATGACAAAGTATTATTGCATTTCTTTTAATGATATCTGCAGTAACAAGCTAGACAAATGCTCTCTGCAAATTCAGATGAAATCCTGTCTGAGAGTTATACATTGCCTCCTGGGAAAAAGTATTTAAGTGGAAAGCACATATAATGAGTATTTTAGCTGATTCCTTTGATCACTTTGACATTGAAGATACTCAGTGTTTCCCCTCCTCTTTGAGGCCATGGTATGCTGTTTTCTGTACCACAGTATGGTGCACTGGCAAAGAAGAGGCTGCTCCAAGTGCCTGGCCCATGCAAGGGCATTTTTGTCAAGGCAGAACTGATTAAAAGTCCTTAATGATTAATATATGATTTGTACATTCAGTGTTCATTGCCAGGGCTGACATCTCTCCTGTTTGACTTCAACCTGATGAAATAGTCTCAGAAATGTTAAACAAAATCATTCAGTCCTTTCTTGACTGAAATAATCTAAAGAATAAAAGGTTTTCCCACTGCTAAATTGGACTAGATGATCTCTAGAGGTCCCTACCAACTCCTACCATTCTATGATTCTATACCTTAGATCTGATTTCTTCAGACCAAAAGTGTTTTAGAAGGGGAGTCTGGGAGTACAAGAACAAGTTAAAATTATCTCACCCAAATTTAAGGAAGAATAAGTAACTTTCAATAGTGAAGTTTTCTGCCTGTTTCTCCTTTGTAACATATGTAATAATGTGTATCAAACAGAAAAAAAATGAAAGCTTAATGAGAAAATACAGCATCACCTTTTAAGTGAAGAAAGAATTGCAGTCAGAGGATAGAGCTCTTGAGTGCATTCAGAAAGCTGAACAAAATTCTCTCCACCATCTCTCATATGCTTTCAGATTTCACATAGACATCTTGTAGCTTTGAATGCATTGATCTGATTCTGTGTTCCAAAGTGCCCTGAATCCCAGTCTTGAGCAGGAAGGGAAAGGGTGCAAAAAGGGCAGAGGAGCAGCCTTGCTTCTGTTCACAAAACAGGCAAAAATTGAATCGAGCATGCCTGTATTTTATATGAATAATTAACTGCTTAAAGCTCATGTCTGTTGGACTTTTTAAAGTTTTGTATCTTGATTTCAAGTCTTGATTTACATGGCATAAAAAAATAAAAGAACTGATCTGAGCATCCATAGCAGGTTCAAAAGAAGCTGTGGGCTTAAACCAGTGTAGCAGCCAGGCTTCCCAGCTCCATCCTGGCTATATATTAGTGAGATAGATTGGAGAAGGTGAAGGGGAATGTCCTCTCTGCATGGCAATTTAGGTATTTTCATGACATCTTTAAGCTTTTGTCTCAAATTGTGGTACTGACCCACCTTCTGCAGCATTCTTGGGCTGTGTCCACCCAAATAACAACGTGCTGGTGGGAAAATTTGTAAATGTCAATTGTTATGTTTCTTTTTCTGAATACACAATTTTTCCTTTCCTTCCTTTAAACCACTGGAGAATACTGTTATCCAAAAATGCTTCTCTAGTGATGATTTCTTTCAGGAGCACTTCAGTTTGCAGCCTATATAAATAATTACATCTTCTTGCTGTTAAGGCAGTGACAGTTGATATTTTCTTTTTCTGTTTATTTAGACATATTACTCAGCTCACCGAGGTAAAAAAGACCCTTCTTTACGTATTGAAGCTTCAAAGCTCTTGATGTGCTCAGAAAAGATACTATATTATTTATTATCATTTTCCTCTCATTTTTTAACATTATAACTATAATCACTTCTTGTATAAGGTTATTTCTGGAAGCTATAAAAGAAAATAAAAATGCTCTGTTTCGGTTGAGACCAGAAAGGCTGTTTCCTAATGAAAGTTTGTATTGAAACGACTATGCTTGGATTGCTTCTGCTTTGACACAGCTGAGCTGTATGTATAATGTATCAGAAAGGATAAATAATGCACATTTAAAATGATATCCTGATACTGCTGAAGATGTGACTGTCTTATCAGAAGGATTTGTAGAACATGAGCCAGAGAGCTTCTGAAAATCGTAGCAAGAGAATCTGAGATCATGTGTCCCATCTCATGTTTTCCCCCTCTAAAATTATCTGCATTTCTTACACACCTGAATTTGTTGCATACTGAATTTTAGCTGTGCTGCTTTCTAAGTCATGTCGCCTTGTTTTGGAAGGGACAGGCTTCAAGGTGAGCTCTAGTTCCCACTGCTGTGTGGGTGACAAAACCACACAAGCTATCTTGTCTCCCCAAGATGGCACCAGGCTGGCAGAAACAAAGCAGCTCTAACTTGGAGAATCTCAAACCTATTAATTCTCTTTAAAAATGCTTGGGTTTTGGCTTGCAGGCTTTTATTTGACAATGCAGAATGGGAAAGGAGGGGAAATAACCCAAACAAACAAGTAATTGTATCTTTAGTACTGTAAATATTATTTAAAGGACAGGCTCACATTTTTCACTCTGGCTTCAAAGTCAGTCCCTCAGTGCTTGATTTTGAGCAGTTAAACAGTGAATCAGCTGCAGTGAGATAGTTTTTTAGTTGTAAGGTAAGCTGCACTGCCAGAACTTGTATATGCTGGCAGGGGCTGGACTGAGTTTATTTAGCTGGTGTTTTCAATTGATTTCTGTACATCCCACCACTAACCTTATCGGCAAGGAGGAGCAAATGATAACTGAGAGGCAGCAGAAAGGGGATACTGAGGGAGCCTCGACTGAAATATCCACTTCCCTCCCAGCCTGTTGTTTCAATTTTCCTTTAAAGATGTTATTTGTATATATAAAAATATAAATATGAGATATATAGAGATATAAAACACATAGTGTGTGGCTCTGATCTGAAGAAAGGCCATGTCCCCTCACGACCGTGACCAGCAAGAGGATGGGCACGTGCCTCCCCTCAGCGCACCCGCTGACGGGGCAGTTACCTATTGCTTGCTTGAAACGCTTGTGACTTTTAGGACTGCAAATATCTTAGGACTTAATGCTTGGTCCTTAGACCGTGAGGCTTCTTCTACGACTTCGTAGGATCCGTGGTGCGTGGGCTACATTTGATTCCATCAGAGGTGCAAGGAAAGCTTGCTGGCCTGCCAGTCCGCTGGTGTGTGAGGGCAAACATCTCCCTGGACTGGCATGTCAGGTGAGTCTAGACCATTTATAGCTTTTTCTCTGTTGAAGAGACATGGATATTTGATGATATTCATTAATTCCTGTAGTTCTAACTGTTAACGTCAATATTTATGTGTTTTTAATCCTGTGAGCACAGCTGGTGCTGAGAGCACCCCTCTGTCCCTCTGAGGGGTTTCGTGCAAAAAAACCCCACCAAACCATTGTCTCCTTTGTAAGGAAGTGTGATCACCTGCAATGTCCACAAATAAAAAGGAATGTCTTAGGAAGTTGACTATATAACACTTCAAAAATGCAGTTTCTTGGCTACAGTTGCGAAGGGAGTAGATCTGTAGGAAACAAGTGGTTAGGTCACAGCTGTGGAGAGACCATGGGTGGCAGACACTGCTAAAGACAAGCTGGGAGATGAAAATCGTCTGTGATGGGCACTACAAGTTCCGTAACATTTGGGGAAAAAAAAAATGAGTTAATTAAGTTCACCATGGGAAATAATTTCTAGACTTTGGGGATCTTAAAAGTGGTTTTCTCTTAATTAATAGACCAATTTTGGTAGTTTTTGCTCAAACGTGAATTCTCTAGTATGGCACACTGTTACCTGTACAAGTTTATTGGTTATATGTGAAGCAGATGCATAATTACGCATTGTATATTGTATTAAGAAGTGAAACTAGCTGGTTTTTCCTATTTTCTGAAGGTCAGACTGCAGAATTGCAGCTCAATCTGTACATCTTTCCTATGCTGTGGATGTGACCTGGATACTTAGAGGAGCACTAATACATATGGAATAATTTCTACACACTATTTCTAGATTTGCAATGACAAATTTGTCTAAAAAGATAATATGTTTTTCATAACCTTTTCCCTAACTCAAATTTCAACTCGTTTTTCCACCAGTGTCCTTGCACACTCCTGTTTGCTGTTAGGCAATGACCATTCCTGCTGTAGGTGGCCTCTTGCTGGAAGCTACTCAGTCCCACTCTGAGTTGGGCTGCAGTTGTGTTCCATGTCTCTGGCTAGGATTGAGCTGAGCTTTCTGAAATTAATGCTTTTTATTTTTTTTAAGAGTGAGGCAGAACAGAGCTGAGGAAGCTCATTTGGGTGCCAGGAGCAGTACAGCCACGTTGGCACATGTCTGTAATTGAGCTAGCTCAGAAACCGTAGGCAGTGTGTAGCGGCATTTTACCCTCCTAAGCAGGCTGAATTAGTCTGCAGGGAACTATCTGGTTGTCCTTGCTTGAGGGAATGGTGTAGACTGATGCTGCATCATAGTACTTATTTCACTGGTGCTTCTCTGTTCTGTATCAGTGAGTGAGCAAGAATTCACTAACTTTTATAGGCAGAACTGTTGTGTTGATTTGCTCTTAAAGTTTTGCTCTTTTTCTGGGTCTGGGGGGTGAACATGCAGCCTCTGTTACCTGCTTGTTTTCCTTCTCCTGGATACTGTTACGAAGCAAGTGTTTCTTGGCATTACCATTCTAGATACTGTGACTCTATTTAAACTTGCTCTGCTTTCTGGCTAATATCAGTGCTATTTCTAAACACCTATGTAACTTTCATCTGAATGAACTTTTTAAAATTCAAATATAAATTGGTGGTGTGTTTGAGTTTCCATTACATGTTTGGGAGAGAAAGAATTATAATTGCATCCCTAATAGTTACAGAACTCTCTGAATAGATTTCCACTACTGCTTTCTGCTTGTACTCACTGATATTCATACTTTCATATGTGTTCTGGGTAGGGCACTGTATTTTAGGGCAAATAGGATGCTTCTCCTTGACGTTTGGTTTTCATGATACCATGTGGCATAGTGATGTTGACAGAATCTTCCTTTTTTCTTTTACAGTGCTCTTGATTCAAGGTAACTTTGACATTCACTTCTGGGACTTGATTCATTTTCTAAAGTGAAGTGGCTATGTTAATTAACCAACAGTTTAGACTTCTTTACCAAATTCTGTAAAATCAGCTTTTTTTATTTCTCTGTTGGAAGATCTAAAAGTGAGAGTGACCCAATTACTGTTTCCCTGAACTAATTTAGAAAGTGCCGTTGGGCAAACTTTGGAGTTTATTGCAGTATTTTATGTATTCCAGTGACTTCTTCAGTTTTCTTAGCATTGCAGAGGCAAAACAATGGCCAGCCTTGGATTAATGTTCAGGTTTTAAAGAAGGTAAATAAAATCTTGAGAAAGAGAAGTATGACTTAGCAGAAGCCTAACTCTGATGTGCTTCAGGGATTCCTTTGAATTCCTGTTCCTGAAAATGAAAGGATTGCTCTGTGTGGTAGATGTAGAGAGAATTTTCAAGGTAGAAAGAAGAAAAAACAACCCACCTTAATTAAACTTCCTGCTGAAAAGAAATCTGCAGGGAGTGAGAGGAGCCTCTCTCTAATTGCCAGCTGTGGAATATGAATTTCGGGCACTTATTCATAGAAATCATTGGGTTTTTTTTGTGGAGATTTTGTGTGTCATTTTTTCCCCTTCTCAATTACTGTAATAAATATGATCCTCAGTGGTTTTAGACTGGTGTAATTCCACACTGAATTAAATGACACGATGGCTTCCCCCGTCTGTGTTGTTCGGGCGCCATAACGGACTGCACAGAAAATGAACAGTTAAGACATCTAGGTTCAGCCAATAAAATAAGTCTGGGATAAGGCTCGTTAGTCTTTTTCTAAAGACAGAGTTTAGATTCACATTCTTTTGAGGGGGGGAAAGGAAATAAATCAAATGAGGGTGATCTGTGAGATTGTATCATTAACTTTTTAACCTTTGGTTGCACTAAGTCACCTGCTCTGCACAGTAGTTATTGGCATAGGCTGGCATTTAATGACAAGCAGTCAAAGTGTACTGCAGCTACTTATTTTGTGTCTGCTCTACAGTTACTATATGCAGGCATGCTTGGTCAAACTACTTAACCTCCTTTCACTAAAAGCCCTTTGTAAATAAGTAGCATATGGACAAGATATTGGGTACAGTTCCCATTTGGAGTGTAGATACAACTGTGACTATTGTGGCTCAGACATTTGTGCTTGTTTTTTGTGTAGCTGTCTAATTTCTTTAATGTGATGCTCCTAGAATTTCCATTTGCAGATCAGGCAGTGCTGTTGATGAGTTCATCAGTCTGTATAATACACATGTGGGCAAACCTGTTCTTTTCACCCTTGATAAAACGCTAAATGCTGTCAATCTTTGTTCCTAAGCAGCGTTTCCTCCACTTAGATACTGAAGTGGGGATTGGTTCTGTGAAGGTGTCAGGTTGTATAAGAAAACGGTCCAGCCATTGATAACATGCTGTGAATTCCTCCTGTTACTTCCACGTTTCTTTGGTTCCTTTCTGGTTTTATTTCTATGCTGCAAATAATTTTTCCAAATTATAATTTGAAGTGCACTCCAGGCAGCTTTTTTATGTTTCCCATAGTTTTGAGTTCAGCAAATTACCAAATCTGGAACCTCATGCTAAAATTTGTCCTTTCAGCCTGAAGCCCCTGCTACTCTGTAACTGTTTGGCTGACCTCAGTAATTACAGATAATAACCTCTGCAATTTTACAATGCTGTCCTCTCCCAGTGATTACCCAATATCCTTGTCATATCTGCAGTTTTACTATGAAGTTGCTACATAAATAAGCTCCAATGGACATCTGCCCATTTCATAGCTAGGATTGCCTGGTGCTAGCATTAAAAAAAAGGAATAGTTAGATTGTGTAGGGCAGATGGGAATTGTTTCAAATTTGCTGAGCAGGTGGAGATGTAAAAAGGAATTCTGGTTACCCAAAGTCAATAGTAAATCTATTATTAATCTTAAAGCAGTATTTGACCCAATTTTATTAAATATTTTTTTTCAAACCCATGGAAGAAAATGAGATTTTTGGGATCAGCCTGTGCTGGTGATTATTTGATTTCATGGGAAATAAAAATCCTGAGACTTAGCAAATATTTGGATGGGGTTTTTTTTCTAGTAAAAGAATGAATATTAAGTCAAACGTGGATTGTTTTAATTCCATGCTGCAAAGTTTCAGACATCTGACCACAAGATAGAAGGAAATGCATCATGTGTTAATCAGATAGAGCAAAGAATGCCAAAATAGACTTGATGCAAACATTTTGCTCCTCTCAGCTATGTGGCGAGTGCTGGTGAATGTTGCATACATCTGTAGCTAATTAGCAACTTCATCAGTTCCTCTGAATTCTATTATTGTGGTCACTGTGAGACCAGGACTAGAGTTTCAAGGTGATGCCAGGGAACATGAAAGAAAGTTTGTAGGAGGAGGCTGGCAAATTAAACAGGAACCTGATGACTTTTCTCTCAGCCTGACTGAAGAGGCAGGAGAGCCAAATGGATGATGAGCCAGTAGACAGTGCTGTCAGTGGCCAACATTTGCGTTTGCTGAGTAAATGCTGAGCAGTGGCTTTTGCACTCAAGCAGCATCAACTGTCGTCATTTTTGAAGGTATTTTCATAGAATGCTAAAGTGGTATTTGAAGGGAAACTCAATCCAGTATTTATCGAAGACTATGAGCCCTTCCATCTTCCCAGGGAAAAAACATAAGGAGAAGAAGGAATAATCCCAGGACTCTTTGTGGATCAATATTATTTTGAGATAAAGGAAATAAGAGGTTTGTTGATGTTGCCAGGAGTATGAGTTGTATAAACTGATGTGCAAAGAAAATTTACGCTGCCAGGAACACCTGCAGTGTTACCATGCATTCACAACTGCATTTGCAGTTGTTACACATCAGCTAAGCATCTCCTAAAGCAGGTAAAGCAGATCAGGTTGCCATGAGCACCAGATCATACCTTTCCCTCCTTAGAGTTTGGGTACTATTGCATTTTCATTACTGAAGAGCAATTTCTGGATCTTGATATGCCACTACCAGTGCTACAAGCTATAGGAAGGATGTTTCAAATCATCTGTTGAGGGCTTTCAGCATGTGTCCTTTCTAAACTTGGTCAGATATGTAGGTAATACTAGGTAAAATGTCAGTGCAATACTTGTGGTAGTGCAACTCTTGTTGTGCTGGCTGGTGAACTGCCTTGCTACAAGCAACTTCTGTCAAAGAACAAGTCAAGACAGCAGCAACCCTGCAAGTCAGTCTATACTTCACCTGGGACAAAGCTTGGGTACTGCTATTGATCGTGATGCATGGCTGGGATCAGTGGATGGGGATACTCACCGTGTGATTCCAAGTGACTTCATTTTCATAGCCTCCAGTAAAAGAGACTAGGAAAAATAAGTTTAACCCTTCCAAAACATGAGTGCTGATGACTAAAAAATGTCTCTGAATGAATAAAGTGTTATTGTAAAATACAACTTAACGTCAGAAATCTACAGTTACAATGGCTTAAAATTGCACAGCTGTAGTAAAATTCCAAATGTCAAATGAACATTTCTGGTTTATTTCAAGTTTTGATTCCTGTGCTTTACGTTACAACTGCATGAATGTGCTATTAAGAAGAGCAGAGCCCAGGTGTTGCTGCTGATTGTTTTTGTTTGTTGTTGTGCAGAAGGAAAATAATACCTGATTTCTGTTAGAAAACACTGTGGAGATAAATGCTGGCAGCAGAATTGGATTTAAATGATGTTGCTACAAGTATGATCCATTTTCCTTTTCCCTAAGTCTTCTATTCCTTAACTCCTCCTGTAATGCTTGTAGTAGAATGTTCTACATTTTCTGTACAAATAGAGCTTTCTTAAAGTCTGAGATATATTTGTAGTTATGTAGTTTAGTCACTCAGAGCAACTTTATAGTGACTTATCAGCAAAGGAAAACAAAAAAAAAGCTTGCTTGGCCTTAAAAGCAAATAGAGTTGAAACAGTTTCATGTAGATGCTGAGATGCTATGAATTCCCAGATTTGTGTCTCTGTTTTGGACCATGTTGGCTCTTAGAATCACAGAATACTTTGAATCTGAAAGAACTCTGGAGGCCTCTACTCTAGCCCTTTGCTTAAATCAGGGATGGGTTTAAGTTCAGCTTAGGGCCTCGTCCAGCAGAATTTAAGGAGATCCCGTGGCTTCTCTGCACTCCTGTGTTTGACCAGCCTCTTAGTAAAGGAGCTTGCTTTCTCTCATGAGAATTTCCTGTGCCTTTCTCTTCCTTTTAACTTGAGAATGAATAGTACCTTCCCTAAAAAAATATGTTTCCACCTCTATGGTGACTCACTGATGCATTTGGTGACAAGATATTGTACACTCATCTCTATTGGTTAACAAATGTGTATGATGCAAATGCCTCCGAGATAAATGTTAGGTAATTGCTGGCTCTTGATGGAAACTAGATATGATGGTAATCAGTTTGGAGTGACTGATTTCCATTTTAGTTATCTGCAGCATATCGTAACAGTCACTTCTGCTGAATCTGTTAATACATTCTTTATCATAATGCATTTTCAAATAGTTTAAAAAGTGACCTTACTATAAGAATTATTATTTGCTGTTAATATAAAACATCTCTAAATGCAACTTGCTATTACTGTGTAGCTATCACAGGTAACCTCCTGCTTTCTCACAGGGAAAACCTCTAGCACAATTGAATTTTCTCATGTATATAAATGTCTATTTTGTATTGCCAACTCTGATGCTATTAATTATTAGTGATGAATTCTGCTTGGCTAAGGCCGTGCATCAGTAGCCTCTGAAGCTCATTGTACACCCACTTGTCAGATATCCCCTTAGAGAAAAATATCCTCCTGAAAAGCCTTAAATCCTTCTTTTGTTTGTTTTTGCTGATGAAAATTGACATTCCAAACATGCAAATTTATGTGCAGCATTTAAAGGCTGTTGACGTGCATATGAGGACACAGCCCTCGTCTTGACACACATGGCTTGCTCTGTGTAGCCATGAGATAAGAGTCACTTTGGGTTTGTGAGTCATTGACTGGCTGTAATTAATGTGCACATACATATTCAAAACATGATGTAGAGAATATCAGAGGGACAAGATGACACTCGTGTGATGAGAAACGTTTCCCTATGGAATTGATGGTGGTGACACAGTCTCTCCAAGTTACTTCTGCTATTGGAAAAGTGAAGAAAAGGCCAGCAACAAATTAACATGCTTTGTCTCTTACTGCCACTCGATAGCATCTCACTGAGCTCTGCTGGCAGAGTGCCTGGAAGACCATGTGGTGTTCAAATGTTTTAAAAAAGCTCAGTGTGTCCCAAACTTACACACCCATTGCACTGGGCAATGTGTATCACTCCACCAGGGAAGAAACAGGCTAGTTTACTCTGTTAAACACAACCAAGTGTTTCAGTTAAGTTCAATAGCAAATGGCACTTTTTTGCTTAGCTCACGGGTAAAGTGGAGGTCTGCTCCTCCTTTTCTTCTGTTATTTTGGTTACCAGAGGACATTATGTCATTTTACCCAGTGCAGGCTTCCTTTGGACAATGGGAGTGCATGAGCTAGAGTGGAAATATAGGACTGTGAAGGTATTTGGAGATTTATTGGAGCTCACAGCATGTCCCAGTGACATTGGCTTAAAAATCTATTGAAAGAAACCCCAAAACTCCACAAAAAAAAAACCTCCAAAATGTTTTTCCCATTCCATGAGCCACTTAAGACTTGTATTTCTTCCTGTTTTGCTTTGAGTGGAAAAAGCACATTTGCTTTGTGTGTTTTCCTAGAAAAAACTGAAGAGCCTCCAGTACGCAATGGTGGTGGCGTGTGTGAGAGGAAAGGTTTATCTTTAATTCTTTACTGTTATAACTTAAATCTAGCTCTTGAGATTATCTTGAGTGATTAATGGTCACTTGGCTACTTTGGGGTGTAAGTAAATATTTTTGTTTTCTCTTGAAATTCCATTTGATACTTAAGGCCTAATTTAGAAAAGTATCAGTTTGCTGGTAGAAAAACCTTTGTATTTAAGTAATTGCTGCTTTTTTTTTTCCTGCTTTTTTTTGCTTTCCTTTTGATAAAAAGAGGAATTGGTGAAGGGAGAAAAAACATATTAATGAGTATTCTATCTCACAAGCCCCCACACTAACTTCCAGGAAAAGGAATATCTGAGAAAGGGGGGAAAAAAGCATTTAAAATTAATTGGATTAATTGGATTAAATTGGATTTTGTTCTATGATACCTATGAGTACTTCCATTTTTCATCTTGATTTGGGATGAAAATGCATACTGAATTATCAAAATTTGCCACTGGGCAGCAGATCTGACTTTGAATCAATTCCACCAAGTACCCAGCAATGAAAGGTTTCTTACAGACTTTTTATTTAATATTTCTCGTTGTACATATGTAAGGAAATATGATCTTTAGGCTTAGAGATTTTGAAGTAATTAGTGAAAACTTGGGAGGAAAATATACTAAAAAGTCCAAAATGTTACAGAAAGTATTTAATAGAGATCTAAACACAGAAAAAATTGTATTACCTCTTCCATGAGGAACTTGACTATTCTTGTTTCAAATTAAAGTGTGTCTTTCCCAAAGAGTTCAATGTAAAGCTAGTGAAAATCTAGTGATGATCAGCTTTGAATACGCTTCTGTTTGAGTCGTGCAGCTGATGCTGTACTTAATGGCACTCCTCCTGAGTTACAGCAGTGAAAGTGTGAAAGTTGTGATTATTTTTTTCCAATAACAATGAAAATAACAATAGTCAGATTCCCTATGTTTTCTCTTGTTCTCTTGCAATGGATTTGCTTTGTGATCACGGTGTTTAGCTGGTCCATGTTTCAAATACCTGGCTGTGAAAATGGACTGTATTTACCTATCTTGGCTGTTTCACAGACAACTACACGCAAACTGAAATCTAGAGCTGTTACCTCAAATCTTCAGTAGCTGAGAAATATTTCAGCATTTAAAGAAAAATCTTTTGTTCCCCCATGGGCTCTATTTTCTTCTCAGACCACTGAATTGAGCTGATTTTTTTTTCAGATCTCTTCCATCCCCATGAAGCTGTGAATCCCATTTGGATATCAGATATCTGAAATCCTGGAGTGAGAACTTCTTGTCTGAATTTGATTGTGAGGATCATCTCTGATGTGAAATATGTTCTTCATACAACCCATACCAGCTTTTTTAATTAGGTCATTTAACTTCTATATGCCATGTAGACATCAATATAACTACACATTTCAGTTTGATCAAATGACAAGTTGCCATTAGCATGTGTGGTAGTGTTTATGTTCCTGATACTTACCCACAGCCTCTTGTAAGGGAGGACTGGGGGAAGCAGCAAAAGAAAGAGTTTCTGACAGGACAGGGCAGAGCAAACACTTCAGTAAAAACACAGCATAGTGTGGTGGATGTCATCTGGATACTTCTTTCATTATTATTGTATGGTGCTGCTGACAACATAACTGTCTTCTTGCATATTCTCGCTATGTTACCATAGCTTTTCAGCTGAAAAGTATCATCAATATGTTCAAGATGCAACTTTGCAGGTCATTTTTCCTAGGTAGGCAGCAATTTGAGACCTTAGCACAGAGCAAGGTGCTAGTGTTTTAGTGATCTAATATCCAGGCAAACTCTAAAAGCTGAGGGAATTTGTCAGCCAGGGCTGACTTTTGACTTAATGTTTGAGGCTGTTCTTACAGAACATGATCAGGAGTTGTATGTTTTAGGGTAGCATCTGTTGAAATAAGTGTTGTACTCACTAAGGAGCTTGCAGTTCTAGCATGTAAGAACATTTCTGCAGCAGAGATGCATATGGCAATAAAACTGAACTATTACTGGCATCAGCCCTGCTGTTGGGGTTGCAATTGTTGGATACAGAATGGAAAAGCAAAATGAGGGATGAATTGCAGCTTTTTTTCTTTTCAGATGGAAAATGAGATAATGAAGTATACACAATGAGACTCTTGAGTTTTCTTCATTTTATTTGAACATTCAGTACCACTTTGGGAGAAATTCCTCATTGGTTTTAAAAATGTATTTAGTATAGTCACAAATTGTATATAATAGTCAGTTTCATAGATCCACAGTGCTTTCTCAGCCACTGAGGGATTAAAAGCAGAAGTCATTACTGGGAGGTGAAGTTGGAGTATTCATGCTGTTATCCTTTCATGCTTTACTTTTTTATCCTTTATTATTTTGCTTTGTTTAATCCCTTTCTCCTTCATTTGCTCTTTGAGGAAGTAAAAATTGGCTTAGAAAAGGATGGTCAAAGCCTGAAGGGAATAATTGTCTCACCTCAGTATTGCAAATGGACTAGGAACCATTTTTGGTTAAGACCTAAGTGCCTGTGTATGATTTCTTGGTTTGACAGTGGTATGTGTGATTGTGCAAGTTGGGCCACTTCATACTCTCATAAGCCCTGTTATGCTCTGTTATGCTTCCATGACATCTTCTTGACAGACATTAAATTGAGTTTAAGTAGATAAAACTTACTGGAAGAGGTTTGGACTCCTGGTGTGTGCCTTCTCCCTGCTACCTTCCTTAGAATTCCCATCAAAGATTATGAGTATAGTAAGACATCTACCCAGTCCTGCAGCTTCTGTTACTCTTTAGCTGTCAAATGGATCTTCTTCCTTCCACCACAATATTTAGCTGAATGATGAAAGGACCAGAAAAGAATTCATCTCAAAAAATCATCTGAAAAATCTACCATTCACTGTCTCCAGCTGTTCCAGGACAAAGGGAATACAGAGGTTGCTTGGGCCATGGAAAGAATAAGCAGAAGCTGTTTATAATGTACCAAGAGAACATTGAACTACTTGTAAGTTCTGTGTGTTAGTGGCAGGGGAAGGTTTGCTATAACCTATCTGTTTTCAGCGTTAGTGACCAGCATCTGAAGCTTCACAAAGTGTCATCTGCAGCAGCTCTCTGACACTGAAGTGACTGTAAGTAGCACAGGAGATGATGGGAAATCCAGGGCTTTTCCTTCATAGGCTTTTAAGGGATAAGAATCAGAGATGGGAAGAGAGATGTGAAAGAGTAGTGTTTATGAAAACCTACCAAATAATGCTTATCAACTCTATTTGGATCAGTCTGAGACCATCAAGGATTACTTTCCTAACACAGAAACTCAGAAGAAAAAAACTCTTGCAATTATAGTGAAAGATTTGGGGATTTACCTGATATTTAAATACTATTTTTGTCATTGTCTCTTAACTGGGAGAAGTTGTCCACTTGATTCAGCTGACAACAAGCTGTTGGTGGCTGTAGCTACTTTAGTTTGCCATGCTATGTTGGTATGAAGAAGAGACTAAGGCCAATTAGTAATTTATTTTATGACCATACAATCCATTTGTCTACAGTGCCAGGTAACGACAGTCATTGATAAGCACTCTCAGCAGTGCTGCTGTTTGGATGTGATATATAATCAGTTTGCCTGTGATACAAACTGAATAAGCCCATCAAATGCAGCTTTGCTATCCTCAGGGTAGTTTTGTGCCCTGTCATCCATAGGAAATGCAAGGAAGTTGACCCTTATGTATACCCAGGTGCATGTGTTGTCTAAGACAAGCATGTGGTTGATACATGCTTCTTGTCCAGAACAGGATTTTCTAGGAGCACAGCTTGTCCTCTTGTCCTGTAGAAATCTTTGAGAGCAAGTCTGGCTGCAGTGCATTGTCCTGGTGTTACAAGTTATGCTGCTCTGTTGTAGCCATGCCTTAAGGCAATACTTTATGGTGCTATTTAATGTTCAAATAACTATGACTAGTTTTCAGCCTCATTTCATAGCATCTTGCATCCAAGAAAAGAGTAAGTGCTTGACTACAGTAGGATCTTGCCTTCTCCTTGTGTCCTAAAGGATTTGCTTTGTTTTTGGGTTATCAAACATCCTCAGTAGTTTTTCTCTCTCAACTCTTACCCCAGTGATTTGCTGTGATGTTTGGTGAAGGAAACCTCGATCCCATGAGAGGGAATAGTTCAGTCTCTGGGATTCTCATTTCTGGGATCATGTCACTGGTGCAAAGTCCCTAATGTTGAAACTGATGTCTCACCTTTGCAAGCAGCAGCTGCACACAGCACTGATCTGGAAATCAGAGCTGGGAATGTGATTAATCCCTTTCCTACTTCCAGAAGACTGTTAACTCTTGCATGCTTACATTTAAAATTGTTACTGTTCTCAGACTTCAGTTTGAGTCCTGTAGAAATGAATAACTGTCAATCACCACGACCTCTGACCGCTTTGAGAAAGATGATTGTAGCATTATTCCCACTTTGCAATTGAGAAAATGGAGGTGAAGCAAGATTCTGAAGCTTATTCCATCTTACAAACCTAGCCAATGGAAAAGTGTTTTTTGAGCTTGTTAAAACACTGAATGAGGTCCAGAGCAGCTTGGAAGTCTCCATTCTTGGTTATTCAAAAATCATCTGGATCAGCCCTGAACAACCTGCTCTAACTTTGAAAGGGTAGCCCTGCTTCTGGCCCATGGTTAGATGAGACAAAGTGCATTCAGTATCATGCTATGATTTCACTTTCAGAGATAGGAATGACATTTAGGTTTACAGAATCCCAGGGCTTTGTTTGGTCCCTACGGTGTCATGCAAAGCAAAGGTATGTTTTCCTTTAGAGAAGGAAGAATTAATATTCTTTGGCCCATTTTATGTTTTCTGGAATGATATGGGAGAAGACTTGAGAACAGAATCACAAGTGCAGACAGCTCCGTGTCAATCCATTTCTCCATAGCCAGTGCAAAGCTGGCATGATAGGTAAAGGCGATGCAAAAGCAGTGTGACCGCTGAGCAAAGCAAAAGAGCATTTATTGAAGAGTCTGCATGCAGACAGAGCAAACACAAACCGCATCCTACAGCTGTGAAATCCAATTGCATCACGTTTTATAGACACACAGCCAACATAATTGAGTAATTCTGTGTATACAGAAATCATTCCTGCAGCCACTTTGCTCAGTTAGAGATCTAATGTCAGCGGTAACCATGGCACCATGCTCTTTGCATTTATCAGGCTCCTCACACTTTTATTTTGTGCTAGCCTGTAAAAATAAAAGCAAGATCGGGGCCTTCTCTTCATCTTTCTGAGGATTGTGGAGCACATATAACAATCTGGACTCTTGGTTTTGCATCAGGAAGTGTTTTTGGTAGAGGCTGCTTTGTGATCAGTTTAAGTACTGTCCAACACAAGTCCCTGCTGTGCTTACGTGCTCTTTTCTGGTATTTTGGGTTTTCTTGGGGTACTGAGTGGCTGCTGAAAGCAGGGAGAGCTCCCGCAGGCCCTGGGTGTGCGCTGTGCCATCTGGCAGGAAGCATTGACTTTTCAGTGCCATCTCCAAGGACTAGTTTATTTTATCCAGCGATGGTTTCTATAAAGGACACGTAAATTCTCCTCCTAGGAGAATGTCTTAATCACTAGATGAGTGAGTTTTACACACACATGCTCGGCTCTTCGAATGTTTTGAGGATGTTTTGGATTTGTTTTTACAAGGTGGAGTGGATTTCTCAGCTCTGACTCTCCTCTCCCCCCTTTCCTCTTGCAGATGCCATTCAGGCATTTTCATTTGAGGTAAAAAAATAGAGTTGAAACTTCTTAAACTTGCAAAATGTTAAATGTCTTCATTTTAGCTTTATGGTTGCTTTATCACAGAGCTGTCGCATACAAAGGGAGGTGCTAGTAGCTGTGTTTGACAGACCCAGCTGTAAGGGTGTGGAAGAGAAGACAGCTCTACCTAATCCCAAGCAAGGTGCTGACAATGACAGTGACAGTGTTTCAGACACTTCCTTGTGTTATCCTGTGCAGGTTACTTCAGAGGACTCCTGCTCTGCTTGGCCTCGGGAGATAACCTGGCCATCATGTGGATCATCTCAGAGCCATTCTGGCACACTGTCAAATTCTCCATTTGCTTTTTTGGGAGATGCTTAAGTGCTAGCTGAAAGCTGTGGGCTTTGCTATGCTGTCCACACAGCTGAAAATAGAGTATGGCATGAAAACAAGGGCAACTTTACTTTTAATGAAAGAAAGTGGGGGGCAAAAGTGGCAGTCACCAATCACAGGTTCAGATGCAAGGCTTCTTCTGTATTTCTCACTGAGGTGTTTTAATGAAGATAAGTTGTAAATGTTGCTCTTCCTGTAGAGCCTTCTTTCCTTAGGTAAAAGTAAACCAAAATGAGGCTGTTTGTCAGGAATAGTCTTTGCTCACGTTTTTCATAGCTGACTGAAGAAGGCCTTGTTTAAGGCTGAAGCTCAACAGGGCTTTCTGCTGAAAGTTTCAGCAGCTTTGAAGTGAGCAGAGACCAGTGGGTTTAACAAAACCAAAGAAAATGTCTAGCAAAGAGAAGGAACCTTTTGAGGAATTGTATTGAGACAAGAAGGTATCCAGTCCTACTCTCTGTTTCTACCCAAGTTCAGGTCATGCCTCTGCTCATTACCTGGATACATCTTTGCTTGCAGTTTTTTTTTCTGACATGCATTGCTAGAGCAAAATAAAGTATAAAGCTACAATCTAATGCTTGCAAAATGCCCTAGTTTTTGTTAGAGAGCAGCTATTTTCTATGAGCCTGTGTGCCTGCCATTGGCTGACAGAAATCAGATCTTCCCTGAAAATTTCCTTAATTAAGTTGAACACTTCATTTAACAAGAGAGAAACCAACTATATTGGTGGATGGCATTATACTGAGTAAAATGAAGCTTTTATTCATTTCATGATAGCAATAATATTTCCTTAGGCTTTACCTTAAACTCCAACTAGATATGTATAGCTTAGATAGAAAGCTCTGGAAGACAGATGTTCATATGTAATGGGACAAATGTTTGGAAGCCTTCAGCTATATCTTCCTGAATAGTGGAGTATTCAGTGCATTGCTGATGGAATTACACACGTTGCTCCTGTATAAATACCAAGTGTCTTTATGGTGATTACGGCCTTTCAGTGAATGAGAAGTGTATTAATACTGATTAAGCTGCTTTACAGAAATAGAACATTTTCACAGGATTGGAAGCTTCTTTGCCAGTGATGCTGTGCTGGGTACTGGGAACTGTTTCAATCTACTTAGCATTAATGAATGAGAATTATTAAGCATAAATATTTTTTTAAGAGGATGGTTCTGTCACTCTTGCTGATGTTGAGCTATAATAAGATATGTAGTGTGTGATTTTGATGTTAATTATATAACATCACATTTGGCTCTTGTTCTCCTTCCCTTCCCCCCTCCCTTTTTTAAAATCCCATTTTACTGACCTTTAAGGTAATGAGTTGTGGAATTCCACAGTGACTGATGTCTGCTTAGGCTCATAATTTAGCATGTCTACTCTGTGAGATCACTTAGTATGAGGCAAAGGAGAGTTGTGCTTGTTCTTAGATGGTACGAAGAATGCAGAAAGGTTTGTGTAACATTTTCCAGTGACAGTAATAAATAATTTCAATATCTCTGTGTTATTTTCTTCCTTCACTGTAAGATTGGGCTATTAAAAGCATTTACTTATGGACTTTACCTGAAAACTGTTATGACATGAGTAACCATTTTTTAAAACAGAACTAAGACCTACAGCAAGGAGTTACCACTGAAGAATTTATTACTGTCATATTAGGAAAGTGTTTTGCATTTTCCTCACTGCACATGGCTATGAAAGATTAGTGGTAAGGAGATTTTCTAGAAGAGCCACGAGATGGAAGAATAAAGATATCCAGATTATATTTCTTCTCTTTTAAGTACCCTGCATTTTAAGGACGTGCATGGAGCACTGAGGAAACTACAAAGAACAATATACTTTTGGGGCTAACGTGTAATGCCAACAATTATATCTGTTCAAAGCATTCTCAAGAGAAACTAAAAAACCTGGAAATCATCAGAAGAGAAGTCTAAATATGTACACTGAGTGACTTAGACAAGCTGGCAAAGGGGCAAATTGTGTCAATAAGGCTTGTCATAGATGAAAATTTGCAGAGATGAGAAAGGCAGCATGAATCAGGTAGAGCAGTTGGGCAGTTCCATGCCTGCATCAGCCTCAGGCATGCTGGCAGCATTGTCTGGGACCAGAAGTGCAGTGCTGGAGCCATTACTCCCAAAATATCCTGTTAGCCTGAGAGATTGCTGTGGGAGGCTCACACTGCTGCACAACTGAGGTGTGGATTAATAAAATAAGTTACTCTTACCAGTCAGCAAATGCTTCCTTACTACAAGTGGATGATTTACATCACTTTAAGACGCAAATATTATTAATATCCAATTTTCCACTTGCAAACTTGCTGGTATTTGAAATAGCAGGTAGCTTTGGAACTTTCCCTGAAATCTGTCAGAAGTGAAAGGAGTCACACTCACTATTGGGATTTGTGGTTTGATGGAGGCTGACACCTAAACACGTTACTTAAACTTGTTTCTTTACAGTCTTGTTACCACACTGCAGGGCTGATGTCCATCAGATTCTGTGCCCGCTCCAGCCATCTTCATATTTTCTATCAGTTTCAGTAAGAAAATGAAACTTCACACAAACTTTCATAGTTCATCCAGTTGACCTGAAGTCATTCAGTGCTTTCAAAGCATATACTTTTTTTTTTTGTTGTTGACCAAGAGCAAGAGCATTAAACTGCAAGGAGAAAACTGCCTGGATGTGAAATTTCCCAAACTCTCCTGATTCCCAGATCATTTTCAGACTAATTTCACAAACCCAAAATTTCCCAGTGATGTGGTTTGACATGTTTGCTTGAGGATGTGTGGCAGCCTGAACTTCATGTCTTGTGGTACCTGTGCAGTAACATCCTTGTTGTTCTCCCAGGTGCTCCTGTGGCTTTGTTTTCCATTCTGTACTGTGGTACCATTCCCCAGGAGCATGCCAACACTGACTAGCAAATTTCTGTCTTGATTTGTGTGCAGTATTTCTGGTCTTTATTGCCCAGAAGAAACCACGTCAAATTCTCCTTTAACTCTCACACTAGAAGGAAAGAGTGAAACAAGGTAAAGAACAGAGATAGATTTCTCCCTCCTTTTGCTCTATTTAGGCTTGCCTGTGATAGTACTTGCCTGGTACCACCTCTTGCTATTCCACAGCAATGTATAGAATAAAATCACTTTTTGATTAAATGCCAACAAATCCACAGGATGACAGAGCACAAAAGTAGCAGCTGACAATCCTTTCACATTCTTATATATGCACAGAAACAGGCATGAATTTCCATGAGAACAGTTGCAAGATTCTCACAAGATAAATCATTTGAGAACAGTATCACACTGAGGCTGCCAAGGCTTAATTAATTATATTAAATATAATAATTTATCAACTAAAATTAATGAGTGGAACAACCTACTGCCACCTACTGTGTGAAATAATTTTCAGGAAAGCTCGGGGATTTTTTTAATATGCTGTTAAGGACTTTGAGAGTGGCATTTTCTGTGTGTTACGGGCCCCAGTGTGGTATTGCTGACCTGTAGCCCATCTGCAGGAAAGGACCGAAAGCTGCAGGATTTGCAGTTTGGTTCTGAACGTTATTGGCAGCTCAAAAGCTGCTATACTCTTGAGTGAAGATGCTCGGTGGCTGCTGTACTCTCAGTTTTGCAATGTATTCTGTAGGCTCTGTGGGGCTGTTTTCTCATTACTTAGTTTTCTTTGGCGTCGGGGTTAGTAAAAGCAGTAGTGAGGTAATGTTGGCCCTTTGTTGCATTCAGTCACAGCTAGAGAAGAATGATTGCTTGGTGTGGCAGGTTTGCATGTTCTGCTAATTAACATGCTCTGGTGAAAAGCCAAATGCCAGTGTTGTGGTAAAATTTGCATCACATTTAAAAATTATTCCAATTTGGCTCTAATAGCGCTTTCTAAACATCTTGGTGCCTTTCAGTTATCTACTGATACTGTAAACTTGCTGTTGTGTTTAGGGAAAGTTATGGTTCTGTGTGATAGAGAAGTCACACAGGAATTAAAGAAACAGAAAGTAGGAAAGAAATCAAGCTACAAAGGTGCAAGAAGAAAATGAAAACACTGCATAAAAAGCAAATGTCTATATTTGGGACGGCATTTAGTATTCAGGGGATATCCCTGCTGGGTCCTTTTCTGATGGGTTGCTTGTGTCCCGTGGATTAGAGCCAGCACTGCTACCGCTAGAGGGTACCCTCACATTTAGCATATAGACTTTTGCTTCACAGTGCTTACATCCATCATAGCCGGTTTGAAACTGGTGCTATCTACTGGGGAGGCCAGAGAGAGGCATCCTCGAAAGAAACTGAAAACACTCAAGGTGTGTTTTTAGAAGTGAATTAGTGCTTAAATAAGAAGCTATTTGTTAAGGATCATTTCCAAACCTGTTTATTGGTTTAATTAATTCAGGTTTGGGTTTTTTTTAAAATAATATTTTCCTGTATTCATTCTGTATTTAAGGATATTGAGGAAAACTCAAGGTGGTTTTTGAAACACTCATCACTGGCCTGATTCTGCAGCAGCTAAAGTTATCTTCTGAAGGAGCATAGTTGGGTATCACTAATTGCAAAATCATCCTCTTTCTCTCTCCCCAGCGGTGCCAAAGTGAAAGCAATTCCAAATCAGAGCCAGCACTTATGCAAAATAAAAATAGACTGAATGTTAATGCATAGTTACAGGGATCTATTACTCTAGTCTGTAATTTGTAGGAAGGAAAACATAAAGGTTTACAGAGTGTACAAGTTAGCAATAACTATGACTCAGACCTTGTCTGCAAGACAAAATATTAGTCAGAAAGGAAAGAAAGTTCTTGAGTTAGGAGAGATGGGCAGTGGGTGCATCTTTCCCCACCTGAGGAAGATGCACAGAGATGGGGAGGAAGGCCCTAGTGCCATGGTAAAAGGACTTGAATGGGCATTGTCAGTGGGTCTGCAGCTCCTAAAGGCCAGAGCTATTAATGGATTGGAGAGCCTTTAACAGAAAGGTTAGCTGAAATGTGGCAGGAGTTGCCAAAGTGGGAAATTGAGTGTTCTGTGAAAGAGTTCAGGGGATAATTGGATGCTGTCGTGTGAACAAAGGCACTGGCAAATTATGTCTTTGTAAACATACAGCTTGCTAAAATAATAGTTTATCAAAACTAACTCTCCAAAGTGTTAACTCCTGACCAAAAAAAATTGCAGCATGAATTTGTAGAAGAGATATTGTGCCCATGATGATATTGCTTATGGTCACTACTTATGTTCCCTTGTGAGACCAAATAAGAGAAGTATCATTGCCTTGGAGTATGCAGCAGATTTCCACTGGACTTCACTGGGATAGGGATCAGGAAAAAACCAACATAATAGTGCATGATAGTGATTGGAATCAATGATCTTAAAGGTCTTTTCCAACTGTAATGGTTCTATGTCTGAAAAGAGGATTGTATTGAATCAGAGGATATGTCTGGAGAAGAAATCTAGTCTTCCCCTTGATAATTTTTCACTCTTGACAGACAAAAATGTGAGTTTCTCTTTTGGGATATTGAGATTAACTATCTAAATCTAGAAACTGTGGCGCTTAGAACAAGTAAATTGAGATGTCTTTTTTTTAGGGATGGGGGAAACCAACAATAGAAAATTTAGGGCAGCACATGTCAGTTTTTAAACAGCATAAGCTTTTTAATAAATAACAATACAGCAAATCTGTCACCCAACCTTGAGGAGCATTGGTGAGAAGATACCAACACATTGTGAGGTTTTTGGTTGGTGTTGCTCACTTAGAGGATCTGGTCACCTTACCAGATCTTTATTATGCACATCACGTATAGGATGGATCTTTTAACACAGCATTAGTTTTTAAACAGCTAAAACATATATTTTGCCAGTTTTTTGTTGATTGCCAGCAGTTGTTACTATTTGGTTATTGGTGGTTTAGAAGAGTTGATAACTCATCCTCCATTAAGTGAAGAGTTCTGCTTATTTCTTACAATATTTTGACTATTTTGTCTTTCTTGCTTTCTGTGAGCAAAAGGCAGTTTTCATTTAGACAGTGATTGAGAAAATGTGTTTACTGCCAGTACAGGCTGCTTTTTCTCAGCTAAGTGGAAAGCTTCATCCATTGGTACCTTCATAAGCAAAGGTGATGAGCTGAAACTCTCCTCTTGCTCACTAAGGATGTAACGTTTAGTACAGAGCAATGATTTCCCATGTGCCTGTCCTTACCTCAGACTTCTTGTGCCTTAACCTGCTATCTGTTTTTCCAGCAAGCATGATGGTCATAGAATCATAGAATGGTAGGGTTGGAAGAGATCTTTAGAGACCATCCAGTCCAACCCCCCTGCAGAAGCAGGTTCACCTAGATCAGGTCACACAGGAACATGTCCAGGCGGGTCTTGAAGACCTCCAAGGAAGGAGCCTCCACAACCCTCTGGGCAGCCTGTTCCACTGCTCCCTCACCCTCATAGTGAAATAGTTTTTCCTTGTATTTAAGTGGAACTTTTTGTGTTCCAGCTTCATCCCATCACCCCTTGTCCTGTTGCTAGATGATGCACGTGCATTCAGCATCCTGCCCCTGTTTCTGATGAGGCCTGCTTTGCCCTCAAGACAATTGAAAATCCTGTCTTTGTAGTGTCTTATACTACCTACAGGTTCGCTGCTCACTGTAGTACATGCATGTACTGCTTCCCCCTCAGCCCATAACATCTGGAAGAACATTACTTGTTGAAAGCCTGGTAGCAACTGATCACTTTTGAATGGCTTTGTTGCTTCTTGACTCTGTTCATTTTGGTTACAAAGGCTATGTCCATGAAGCAGGCTGAGATGCTTTCCAGTAGACCTGCTGGCATTCCTCTTACAGAACCACAGGGCCAAGCTGTCTGGGTAAAGGCTAGATTTAAAAAAACCAAACCAAAACCAAAGATGCCAACATTTTTTCTAAATTCTGAGCATCTTTAGGTATTTTTACAGGAGAGTGTATTGCATTGTGTCAGCATACCAAGTGCAGTGTGGTGGTGTATTTCTTGTTTTATGGGTCGTCACGTACCCAGATTCCTGAGTGACTGAGTTTCCTTTGGGTGAAAAATTGTGAAATGCCCATTTTTTGCAGACCAACTATCTGTCACTGGGAAAACACATGAATAATTCTGACTGAGAAACAGACCTGAGGACTTTACAGTCTGCTCACAAGCAGAAGTTTCTCTGAATAAATAATTGGTTGGGAATCAGCCAGCCTGCTCAACTTGTTTCCAAATGCTTCTCAAAATAGATTTGGCCTTGTAGGAAACTGCTCACAGGTACAAGTTTCTGGAATACACCTCAGATAGACTATTTAAGGCATTAAAAACAAAATACTGAGCGGTCAACAGGAGAAAGAACAAAATGCAGGCATTTAGTGACAAACTATGAACCGCTGTGCTCTCAAAGCAGGGATGTTAACAGAGGAAGGCTGAATACAGATACTTCTCTGGTGGCACTATTATTTCTTTGCGGTATTTCAGAGGTACCCAAAAACTGCTACTGGCAGGAGTGCCTGGCTTTGTTGTATTGGCTGCTTGTCCTCACCACTGTGTCTAGGTTGTGGCTTGCCCAGGAGGGAAAACAGTAGGCTTGAAGTACCTTTGCACTGCAGAAATTTATGGCTGATGGATCAGTCTCAGCTTTCTTCAAGTTTATAAAAAGGCAAAGCTCCGACAGAAGTGGAAGAGAAGAGCAGAAAAGTAGTAAGATGTCATTTTTGTCTTGCATCCTGACTTTCACCAACTCTTTTTGTGTTGGGCAAACGAGAATATCACAAGCTACAGAAGGGCCCAAGTGTGTTTTGTCCTTGATGCCGAGAGGCTGCTCAGAGCCCTCATAAGCAGATGGGAGGTTTTATCTTGGCCTCCAACAAGAGTATGCTCAAAGAGAAACACATGCTGTATGGGTGCGGTGAAGTGAGATCATGCCATGGTCCTGCACCATGAGACATCTCGGGAGCAAAACTGAACTAGGATTGTTTATAATAAGGTGACAGAAGCAATGCTGCATATGTTAAACTCTTCACTGAGTCCTGAACATCAGACAGCAGTTGTCTTCCCAGGAATTCCCATGAGGAAACTCCCTGCTGACAGTGGACAAGGCTCAAAGAGAGCACACAAGGTAATACCAAAAGGTACAGAAATGGATAGAAACTATAAATTAGATGTTTTGCAGTTTCTGCTTGGGTGTGCACACTCTATTCCACTGGAAAAGACAGTCTTGGGCAAAGAGTGTGGCCTCTGGGGTTGTTCAGGCCTAAAGATTTAAACAATTCACCAGGAATACATTTCTCAAGTGGAAATTTGTGCAGAGGCTGAGACATGGGATATCTCCAGTGCAGTTGGTGTGAGTGAGTTGCTTTGTCAGCGGTGGGGTTAGAGCAAGGAACAGCACAGAGCCTGAATTTCTTCTTGGAAAAGCCCTTCTCCCTCTGCAGATGGCCAAGCACATTCTTCTAGTGGAGGATGTCCAAGGACACCAGTCTCCTCAGGCCTAAGTTGAACTTGGTGACTATCCAGTATAGTCGAAGATGCTGCCTTTTTGTTGCTATCAATGGTATAACAGCCAGAAATATCACAGCTTTGCTCTCAGGTGTCAGGCTGAGTTTGCAGAGCTGACGGTCAGAGAAGTCACCTTTTCTTTCCAAGGCACAGAGAGAAAAATACTTTGATCGTTTGTGTTACTTTTCAGAGAAAAAAAAGCCATGCTTTCGGTGCTGAAAAGTTGTGTCAGTTCTTTGTTTCCTGTGAAATCTCACAAACTGCCACTGGTTTGGGCTGTGGCACACCACCACTGTCCAGTACCTGTGCTCAGAGAAATCATCCTGTTAATAAATTTAGGCACTTTCTATTTCCATGGCAGAAGCAGGAACTGAAGACAAATAAGGAAGGCAATGTCTTGTCTCATTACAAGTTTCTTTTGCTTTGTGTATCTCATTTCAAATACTACTGAAAGGGTTTTGGTATATGTATATATGTTGGACTTCCACAAGGTACTTTGAGCTGCAGTGCTTTTGCCAGTGATAAGTTGCCATGTATTTTTTTGAGTTCTAACTTCATCCCAGAGTTTATTTTCAAATGTCCCTGGGGAGAAAACAAAGCAACACGTTGAGAGCACCTTTGGAGTAGCTTTGTGTATGTGGATGAACCTGCATACCTTTGTTCCTCCCAACACTGGCTCGGGTCAGCAGCCTGCAGTGCTCCCAACCAGGTGTCATTCTTTTAATTTTCAGTCTGCATTTGTGAGCAGGTCTGGCCACAGGCTAATGGATCTACCTTTGCCTACAAAATTACATTCTATTCATCTTTATTTCTGCAAGTGAAAGTGCTGCCTGTTGCCTTGGAAGACTGGGAATCACCCACAAGCCCAGCAGAAATCATAACCAGTGCTTCATGCAAGGTTTCTGTAACTGAGGTTTCTCTGCTGATCTGGGCTTTTTTAAAAAAAACTCAAACAAAAAAACCCAACTCATTTTGTTAGAAAGCAGACAGTGAAATGATTTATGCTTCCTGTTAGCTCCTTGATGATATGATCAGTTACATAGATTTCAGTATTTAATTATTCGAGTGAACTCATTCATTTGGGTTATCTGATGAAAGACACCCAAGAGATAAAGTAGTATACCAGAAATAGTCTTTGAGTCCCTTTCAACTGCTGTTGAACACAGCTCCAGTTGCTGCCCAGAGTCTTAAGCTAGCAACCCAATTTTCTATCCTCGCTTACGCTGCTGCCTCTGCCCCAGGCTCAGATTTCTGCAGATGCAGTCACCTGCCCACTCCCAGATGGGGCCAAGGAGATAGCTCAGCGAGCTGGAAGCAGGCTTCAGTCTGCTCTTGTGTTTTACATGTGAGGAGAGCTTTTCAAGTAACACCAGCTGGAACAACCTGCAGTAACTATGTCTCCTGTGTAGGATTGATGAATACAGACTGCTAAAGATTTCCAAAACATAAACAATTCAGTCCAGTCCTTTCTAGGTGAAGGGGAATGAATTGCTGAAGGTCCAGCTCTTGGAGGAAGTTTGTGGCGTTAACCCAGCATTACTTGGTCTCTCCCTGTGAAATTGTGACAGAAGTTGCTCTTCATATGGTTTTATATTTGCATTTTTATTAAATATTTATTGTTCCTTTTCCTGCAAGGAGCCATTATGTGGTAGACATCCTATATATTTTTATATTCCCTTTTTCTTCTAGTTTACATGTACTAGTGCCCAAAATAAATGTACTCCATCATTAAGAAATTGTAATTTCCAAGGTTATTTGAACATTTTCTTCCCTGAGGTTTCATCCAATTAGCATTTGGGTTTTTTCTAAAGCACGATGATTTCCCTAAAAATGGAGGGAATAGCAAAGGGAAGAAGCAGGGCAGATATTTATGAAGCAGTGCAAAAGCATGCTAGTAACAGTGATGCTGTACACTGAGGGTGCTTTTCCTCTGGATTCCTTAAAATGCAGGACATAAATTTATTATAAAGCTACTTTCCCCAGTCTCTCTGATGTAGATGTCATTAATTGAACTTCATAGAGCATTGGAGTGGCAAAGGTATCTATTTCAAAATCTATCTTCCCTAATAAGTCCTTTAATGCATTTATTGGCTATATCAGCAAGCACCATTGAATACAAGAGTTTTCAAGTGCAGTCTTAGGGGAAGGCCCATTGGTGCCCCTCCTGAGGGGATCTGAAAGAAGACAGCTTGTTCACAGAAATGTTTGTGGTCAATCTTGAACGTGACTTTTTGAGCTATTGTACAGAGAGAGCAAGCCCCAAGCTTCCACTCATCTCTTGCGTAGCCCTGAAGCGTGAGCAAGCGTGACTGTGGTGGCACCCCCTTACTAAGCTCTGTGGAAGGAGCCCTAGGACAAGTGTCTTTCCTATCACACAAAACCAGGAGTGCAAGATCAAGCCTGTGCCCACTGAGAACTCTTAACTTTAACCAGCACAATCTCAGATACTGTCTCTGACAAAGCAAAACAGCCCTGACTGGTTCTTGGGAGAGTCACCAAGAAGTCATCCAGCACAAGAGACTGTTAGGTGCTTAAAGCCAAACTGTTGCTCCCACTGAGTAGCAGCCAGATGAGCTATGTGCAGAACAGGGTCCGATCTGTGTAGAAGTGGCAGCATCTGGCTCTAAATGCATAACAGCAGCCAGCCACAACATCCATTGTGTTGCAGTTCAGCTATGAAGAGGCTTGTCTGACATTGCTGCATCATCTTTTTCTGCTGCTCTGTCTATTCTCTTACCTTGAGTGATTGAGGCTATGAGCACTTTAGAAGTGCTCTTTTTGGTTTCTTTGCCTGCACAAATAGGGAAGAATTTTGCCCTGCACTTGTTTTCTCAGTTCTGTTATAGGGAAGAGGGCAGGTTTTTCTGCAGCCCTGTATACAGGACAGCTGCAGGGTTAGACCAAGAAGCAGCCTCTAAGACCAAAAAATGGGTATTGAAGAGAGCTCAAAGAATGAACCAAAGCCAGGAGTTGCCAGCAATAATTACTGCAGAAAGGTTAAGAAGGAGGAATGCTAAAAAACAAAAAAAGGGAAGGGAGGGAAGGAGATGTAGAGACACTGCTGGGTTTTGCATCGTTGGATCGATGGATGATTAAAGCACATCCTCAATGGGGCAACTAGTGTAAATGAATTTGGCGAGTGAAAAGCAGTATCCTGGCAGTTAACGAGTGCATGAAGCTTCTAGGGGCTTACTTTCAGTACGTGTCCACAATGAGCAGGAGTTGATGAAGTGCTGGTGGTTTTTCTGCTTTTGCATTTGGTAATTCACATTGAAAAACAGGGGTTTGAGGTTCAGTTGGGTTGCAACTTTTATTGCAGATTTAATCACAAATGTAAACTAAGCAAGTCTGCCTCCTAGGATAATGAATTCTAAACCAGGCACTGTGTTGTCTTGCTGGAGTATTTCTTGCCCAGATTTATCCCATGTGCTCATTAAACTGCTCTAAGTGTTCTTTTAGAATCCATAGATTTTTTTACTGCCCTATTAAATCTAAATTAAATGCTTTTTTTTGAGGCATTTATAGAGCTATCACTTGCTCCAGCAGGGAATATGCAAAAGAACTGTTTCAAAAGAAATCAGGGCATATTCTCAGGAACACTTCAATAAAGGCAGGGAAAAGCCAGTACCGTGCTGGGCATCACTGCAGGTGTTCCTAGGCTTTGCTATTTGATTTTGGTTTTGCTGATTAAAAAGCCTCGTTACATTTGTACAGGAGCTATAAGCAGGATCCTCTCTTTACAGGGGTACTGACAGATAGTGTTCAAATTCTAACTGTTCGGGGTACGCTGGCCTTGGATCATCTCCTGCACCTACTCTTGTCAGAGTCACTGGGGCAGCTGTAGAATGCCTCTGTGGCTCTGCCTCTCACCAGCTTGAGCTGCCTTCCCCCATGAGATTGCTTGGACGTTAATGTTGGCTGTTGCTGCCAGCTCAGACCTTTCCACAGTTTAAGAAAGCACCTACGTTAGAAGACAATTGTGGGAAATTATATGAATAACAGTAGCTTATTCACATATCTGGGGCCTCTCTTCTGCATCTCCTCTGTAGGATGTGGTTGTGTTGAAGGAGGGTAGATGTCATATCCAATAAACACCTAATGCTGCTGTCAGTATATAATTGGGGTTGTGGTGCTGTTAAGACTACGGTGAAGAAGTGAGAAAATGCAGTCAGGTAATGTACCAGATGCACAGATATTGCTATTAAAAAGGAATGGCATGGAGGGAGAAAAACTTCTGCTGTTCATCTTTATCCATGATGTTATTGACAGGTGAATTTGAAAGGTTCCTTGTTGGATCTGCTACAGTGAACTTAGGATGTTGTTGATTATGATTGTGGCATGAGTGCCTCTTCTACATTCAGGATGGAGGTGCAGGAAGTTTTCATTATAATAGATGGCTTTTCCAGTGTACTACTTCTGACTCTTACCCTGCTCAGAAACTCCACAGATGTAAACTGTGAAGCAAATCCTGCCCCTACTGAAATGGTGAGTTGGACCTTTGATGTCAGTGGGGCTGGCATGTCACAGATGGTGTCTTTTGCCTTTTGTTCTTTTTGACATAACTACCTGAATTGTTTAAAAGTAGAGAATAAAACCCAAAACAGCACAGAATGTCACACTCTGCTCATTTCCTTGGCATCTAATGGTAGACTGGTCCTTGGACATATTTGCTTCTCTCACACAGTAGCAAATACTTTGTGTCCCCTGCTTGCTATTTCAGTACTGATGTTTCCGTTTAAAACCACCGGGTTTTGAGTAGGGGCAAGGAATTCTCCATGTAACAGCATCAGGGTTACTATGGCTACAGGTTTCATTCTTGGGGTTTAGACTATGAAAAAGAGAAAAATTAGTTATTAATAAGAGCAGATAGCAATGGATGTAAAGATTTGTTCCCTTATATATCTCAGACCGCTGTCTGGAGTGAATCTGTATTCCTGTAGTTGTATGCCTTTTGTTCCTCTTTCAATAGCTCATCTACTTCACACAGGCAGAAATCAGAAACGTGTCGTGTATTTTAAATTTCTCTTGACTCGGAGCAGAACACACGGTGTTGCTGACATTATGATTAATGTGTTAAATTCTTCAATGCTTTTTTTGCCTTTTCTCAATTTCTCTGCAGGACTACATGGAAGACTGAGGTACAGGGAATGTTGAGTATCTTTGAGTTGCCTGTTTTCTCCTAAGCTGCTAAATTCAGGGTCATTTGAATTCCTGAAACCAGAGTTTAGGGGTTAGAGTTTGGGGTTTTGTCAAGTATGTATTATTTTTTCAGGAAGTGAAGACATTTTTTTGCAAGATATCTGTCACCATTCCATTAAAAAAAGAAGATACAAAGCCTTAAAATGAACGTCTTGCTGATTTCCAGTGGTACAATGATTCTTCTTGTGCCTTCGAGGCATTTGACAGAATAGCTGTAATTCCTTCTGAAAGTCAGAGCTTGTGGCTGGGTTCATAGATTTTAGTATGTGTAACATTCTTATTTTGCTGGGTAAGTGTGGAAGCAGGTTCAAGCGCAATTATTGGTGATTTCAGGTTTGAGAAGAGTGTGCCAGCCAGTAAAACGCAGATGCTGGGACAGTGAACAAAACTACAGCAAAGTGGCATAAAGTTCACACAGTATCTTGTTCATAGCTGATTTTTTTCCATCTTAGCCAAGGTCTCAAAGTACCTCTGAATTATTCACTCTGTAATAACTTACACAATCTGAACGATGGGAATAGGATAACTTGGAAAGAGAGGATGGTAGTCCTGACATAATTAACAAGGTCTGTAATTTTATGCTTTAGACAGATTTTTCAGTATTTTCAATATTTAGTATGGGAATCTTTCAAGTTACTTAAGAGCTTACATTGCTTGTGAATTCCTGGCCTTTAACACTCAAATACTTACAAGTTGATTTAAATATACATGTATGTGTATATATATATATATATCTATATTTGTAGTGATCTCAAAAGATTTGAATTCTGTTAAAATAATTTCAGCTTCAGAAAATGTTTTAACATTTAAAGATGTTCCCTGTAATTTTTAATGTGATACTCTTAGGAGAAATATGATGTGATGAGAGTGTCTACAGCAACAGCAGCAAACTGAACCCACAAGCCCAGGGGATTCCCTTCAATCCTGCATTACAGTGTTTGATTCCAGAAGAAAATGTTCATTTGCTCAAATAGAAAGATCTTGTGTGCTGAGTCTGTGTAATACTTGGTAAGCAATGCTTGATGTTGAATGGGACACGATATCCTTGTTAGGTGATTGACACAGAGGCTGAAACTCCCTGACCCAGCTGTAAGGACAGCAAATTAACTTAAGCTCTATACATATTCAAGTACTAGATGTAAATAAGATTATTCTTGAATAGCATTTGAGAATAATCTTTGCTGGCTTATAGCTTACCTTCAGTGAACTTTCAGAAGGAATAATAGTTATTTTGTCAAATACCTTAAAGGGCACAAGAGGGACACAAGGACTGTCATCTGTGTAATGTGTTACTGTTAGTGTACTGACTCTTTCCCACACAGCTCATTGCCTGGGCTTAGTAAATTTAATGTTGTGTTAGTTTTAGTAGCTTTTCTTGGGCAGTATTTTTTCTTAGAGGTCTGAATTAATTTCTCATCATGTAACTCTAAGCAAAGTCTGCA
Source organism: Urocolius indicus (assembly GCA_013401255.1). NCBI lineage: Eukaryota > Metazoa > Chordata > Aves > Coliiformes > Coliidae > Urocolius > Urocolius indicus. Next base: position 66,352 of record WBNH01012558.1, read on the forward strand.
CTGTTCATTCATGTACAAGTGGTTACTTTTTAAGGCAGGGACTGAGAGTGCCATTATTTTGAGGAAAACATCTTCTTTTTAGAAGAAAAAGATCTGGATGATAGACTTTCTGGGGACACACTGATGGGAAAAGAAGGACTGTTTTGCTTTCAGAGCTGAATCAGCATCTTGAAAGCTCAGAAGCGTCCAAAGCTGATGTAGAAAGATTACTTTTTAATCACAATATCGGAGACATTGCTGGTCTCCAATGGTCCTGTAACTACACAACACATCTATATGCACAGCTTTAAATATTGATATATGCCAAACCAGAGACAGTTGCTCCATAAATATGTCTCAGAGGGGTAAAAGTACCTTCAGCAGCATTAGAAAATAATTTACTGGTTTTAAAAAAGAAGTGTTTCATGGAATTTGAATTGCACTCCTTTGCATGGCAGCTCTGTTGAAATAGCACATTGTAGCTTAACACCTCTTCCTCTTGGGCATGCACTAAAGGAGCTTTGCCTGCTCGTGTTGTGGAGGTAATTATTGCTCTTACTAATTTAGTACTGCAGATGTTAAAATGCTACTGCTAATCTGGCGTGAGAGGCAGGTTTGAGAAATTATTTTCATACCTACTAATCACCTATTCTGGAACACTTTGTCGTAAATGAGATTTGGGTGATCATTATTTAGATGCCAGCTTTACAAAAGGCCCCCAACCCCCATCAATTTAGCATAAGTATTGGCAGAAACCATAGTTTTGGTCTTAAAATTCAGGTTAGTTTTGCAGAGAAGTTTCAAGATGTATCTGAAATGATAGGATTTTCCACTGAACATTGCATGTGTAGATTTGTACAACACTGCAGTTAAGAGCTGTATTTGTTACTTGGAGCACTTAGATTCTTGAGATGCCTTGAAAACTTCTCTTTCAATATATTTTCTTTTGTGAAAGAAACTGGAGTATTTCTCCATTAGGAAAACTTCGGGTTTGCAGCATTGGTAACAGCTTTCAATGTTTTGGAGTTGTTCAATCACTTGAGAAGAGGACGTTAGTGACCACTTCTTGTCTCTTGTGCTAAGTTTGAAGCACATACTGTATCATGCAGGTAATAATTACCAGGGATAAGAGTGTATCTGTGCTTTGACAAATTCTGGTGTACACAGCTCTGAAGAGGTAAAAATGCCTTAATTCCATGTATCCCTCAAAGCAAATCACTCATAGGCAAGAAACTTCTCATGTATACACTTATGTATCTGTATTACTTTAAAACTTAAAGCATAACTTTCTTGGGGAAATGGCATAAGCAAATGGCTAATGAGTTGTCAAATTTGAGGAAAAACGTGAAACATCAAAGATAGAGTGCTAGGTGATCAGCAGCTGCAGACATTAAATTTTAATGACTGAGAGGCAACAACCTCATCTTTGATTAATAAAGCATTGCATTTAAAATTATCATCTCTCTGGCATGTATAATAATATAAGAAAGGAGAAACACAATTATTTTGTTTCCAGTCGGTTTATCGTGTTTGTGCATTAATTGAGTCACGCAAGAGTGTGTTTGCTTTATAATAGAAAAGGGAGGACATCTGTTCAGATAGAAACACTTTGACATGTACTCAGGAGACATTTTTTCCACTTAGCTTTCATTCCTCGAGTTTCTGGCGCAGGTGGTAAGTTGAGCCACGTATTATAAGAAAAACTGTGGCTACAAGGATTTATTTGTCCTTTCGAGTATTTTCAGAGCTAATTTAAGGGCTGGAAATTCTCAGCTACTGTAAGGATTAACTGTGTACTTTTGGTATGTTTTTGGGTTTTTTTTTTTTTAATGAATTTGTTTGATTTTATAGGGGAGAAGTTTGTTGATTTCTTTTATTTCTTGTTTTGTCCTTAGATGTACACACTTCTATTGGCCTATTGTGACTGACCCTTCTGTAGAAAGCAGTGAGAGATTTACTCACCTGGGGATAAAAAAATAAACTGTCTGTAAACAAGGACTAAAAGCAAAGTCTTCCAGCCTTTGCTCTTTGAGGAATTTTCATCTAATATTTTCAGGATATTAGGCAGTAAAGATCAGAACCACTAAATCCCTCTCCTCTCTGTTGAATAGTTGGGCTCTACAGAACTATTTGCCTTCTATAGGCTATACAGCTGTGTTGTCTTCTGTGCACTCTTCTTGCATATTGGCCATGCGGCTTAATGAGAGGTGGGAGATAACCTATGGGACAGATCCTGACAGTCTCCTGAGCAGCAGAGATGCGAAGTCTAAATCTCCATGGAATCAAAGACTGTAGATTTCCTAAACCATTCTCTGATGTTTTAATTTAAAAAAGAAAATTATGCCTTTTGTGAGTGTCCTGGTATGTGTAAAGAGTATGTCTCTAATGCTGGGGCTTGCTGGCAGGCCAAGGAGAGAAGGAACATCCAATTCTTGAATCCCGGCACCATCTCCTTGAAAGAAGGTGTGACTGCTCTGGCAATTCAGCATGCAGCAGCAAATGCAGAAGACTAAGTGCTTGGCAAAAAAAAGGTACTATTTCCAAAACAGGCACTGGTACGTGACTTTACATTTTCATTTACTTGAGCATTGCTGCTTGTGGTGCATATTCTAATTCCAAGTAGCTGTTGATCACTTACCTGTCTGCACTTGACTGACTGCACCAAAGAGAACTGCATCGTGTTTTATGATGTTGTTGTTATAAATGCTGCAACATTTCAATATTATGATGTATTATTTACATATCCAGACTGGACTGATATAGCTATAAACAGAGAGAACTAGTTACTAAATTCACTGTTGCTCAAATGTCAAGTGTAAGATGAGAAATGTAAACTGCCAGCAGAAGGAACAACATTATTTAATCCCTTATGTTTACTTCTGTTAAAAGGTTTTCATTTTCAATTTGATTCTGTTTGTTTTGTTTTGCTGAAGCTGTTCATCATGGCCAATAGACTTTTTTAGTTCTCAGGTGCTTTTTCTCCCACCTTTCTGCTCCTCCACAGATTAAGTTCTTCAGCAGGAGTGTTGGTGGGATGTAGTGAGATAATTGCTGCTGTGCAGCCTACCAAAACGTGCAAACTGAAAGGAGCAGGTGCCCCTCAAAAGGGAGCAGTCTCCAGCTCTGTTTCTGTGCATCATTTGCCTTCGTTGCCAAAAATCAGACATGGCTAATTGCTCTGAAGTCATCTTTCATGAGAGCGTGTTGCTGACTTGGGCACTTGTCTTCTTTCTTCTGTTCTCTCCCAACACCTCCAGTTGTCACCTTCTGCTTTGAAATCTGTGCTTCTCAGCTATTTGCCCTTGTCAAGCCTTCCCAACAACACCCTGTCAGCCAGGAGCTCTAAGACAATATATAGGAAACTGTCTCATTCAGTTCTACTGGAGATGGCAATTTCGAGCTTGGTGTCTTAGACAACAAAGATCTGCATGACTGATTTTTGTGTGTCTTGGTGCTTTCACCCTTACCATTTCTGTAGGTGTTTTGGGCTGGTGCATGGTTTCAACCACATGTGACAGCCAAGTAAAATACTTAGGGTAAGAAGTCTCTAATTTGGGGATTATTGTTTTCCTCAGAACTGAAGGCTCAGCCTGAATGTGAAAGATGTATGAATCTTAACCACAGCAGCTCTGAGTTTGTGTCTCAATAGTTTTTTTCCCTTTTTTTTGGTATCAGTCCAGGACTCTCACATCTTTTCATCTCCTATTCATTTTACTGTACTTCATGCTCCATAACTGCTCAATTAACCACTCCCTCATTACAATGCAGTTGTAATGGGATTAGAAAGCAGCAGAGGGATGAATGGATACCATGGATATTTTCTCTGTGTATTTAAAATCATTAGAAGCAGCAGCAGCAGTTAGTGTGGTATATTTTACTACAACTGACACAAAACTGTATGGGTCAAAGACTCACTTGTAAATGTGTGATGACAGAGCCTTAGATAGTTCAGGTGTTGATGCTGAATTGGATTCCTTCATGGAAGACAAAGTCCAAACAGGAATAGATTTCAGTCTCTGTAGTTGCCTGGAAATGGTTCCTTTGTGCTTAGATTTTGTGCCTCATACATTTAATCAAGTAATACCAATTTTGATTATTTTATATTTTTTAAAAGGAGGTTGAAAGCTTTGAGGTGTTTTGCTTAAATCCTCTTGGCTGTTGATAGAAAATTCTTACGCAAACAGTTTTTTACAAGGCATTTTGCAAAGCAAATCCCAAACATTTTTGCTGTGATAGGATTATAATAGATTGTACTCATTTAGACATTTTACAATAGGATGTGCATGTAGCTAATAGGCATTACTTGGTAAAGAATACTATTACAAACTGAAAAGCTGGAGAAAAGGCAGAAGGGAGCCACTGAACAATTCCACTGTATCTTAGAAATACTTCTTGAGATTTAAAAATGTCAAAAGAATTGCACAACTCCAATGCAGCAGAAGGAATTGAGACTATTCTTTGTAATGATAAAACAACCGTCATAATTCCTGTAATAAATTAGTATTAAAGTGCTGCAATGTATGAAGTTGTTAACAAAAGTCAAATAACTACAGATATGCCTTGAATATCACTTTAGCATTTATACTTGAAAGACACCAGGGAATTTGGCAGCTGGAACCAAAATCAAGCAGGGGACAAAGTAAGGGTAACAACCAATAAAAGGGACATGAATAATTTATGTTAACTCAAAAGTCAGCTCAACACAGCATCTGACAGGGAGGAAACCCCTTTAGCGGAGCTCTTCTGGGCACTATATGCTGTGTACAAGAAGCCTCGGTAATCAGCTCCCCGCCGTGCCATTTCTACACCCCAGGGAGCCCGTGGCCACTTAAACCATTTGCATTCTATCACATCAGTTGAATTAGGTGCTTTTCATAATGGAATATGACAAATGTGTTTAATATCTTTCTTCTGAGATAGAAGAGTGTCAAACGTTTGACACTTCTATGTATATTTTCTGAAGCTTCAAACCTCACCTGTAATCTCTGAGATACAGTGCAGGAGAGCACAAACTCCTCCTTAGTGTTCTGCATCTCCATCTTCTACCTGATCTTATTTGTCATTCCTCTTTTGGCTTCAGTAAGAGTAAAAATTAGATAAGGGATGATGGAGTGGTATTAGACTAGTCTGTGAGCAGATGAGAGATACCATTTGGATTAGTGGATGACATCAAGGATAATGAATGATTGCATCTTCTGTGTTCTAAAGTTCCACATTTCCAACAGTAAACTTCCTACAGTGACTAAAGATAAGCAAATTGCTAAAATGAGAAGCAGAGCTCCGTTCAGGAGAAAGGTGGTACTGTTTAGCCTCATGGGATAAGAGCTTAATAAATGAGTAAACAAAGCCTCTGTTTACCTTGCCATATTTAAAGAAACTTCCTACTTAGCTCAGAGTTGGAGCTGCACTTTGCATTTGGAAATAGAAAATGAAAGGCAGAATTTTTGACATTTTCAAACTTTTTACAAAGAAGCACAGTTAAGGCTTTACTGTACCCTATTTCCCTCTCACAGAAGCGAGGGAGAAGGAATATTGTCCCTTTTTGGTTTGCTTTTTTTCCTTTTTTCATGGGCTGTAGTCACAAATTGCACTTTTACCTGCATATGTTTGTAAAGTTCAGTCTGCAAAATACCTTCAATAAGGAGTGGGTCTTAGGATGAGAGTTTTGCTTTTTCCTGTGCTCTAAAATGTGTCATTGCTTTACCATGTCACCTGTCTCTCCCAGAGCGGCTTCAGTTTGAAATCTAGTAGCCCAGGCAATTCAATAGTTGGTGGAAGCTGCCCAAATCAGAAGAGTACTAAGTCCGAAGTGGCACAATGAACATCTCATAGAACCTGACTAGTTATTAGGATTTTGGTTAAAGATCCTATACTTAGGAATTATAAAGTCATTTGTCCCAAGGAGATATCATGCTAAATATTCTTCTTCTGCCAGTTTAACAGTTCCAGTGGTATTTTATGACCAAAAAAAAAAAAAGACTAAGAAAAAGAAAGGTAATGTTTTTTACCTCATCTTAATGAATTCTAATCTTGTCTGTTGGCTTCTAAAAGCCTGGACTTCCCCACTGAGAAGGTTTTCTACTTGTGAAACATCCCAGCAAGCTTTGGCTAGCCCATTGAAGAATGGCACACATGTCAGTACTTGCTTTAGGCTCTGCTCTGGGCTTCTCAGTCAACCCAGCACTGAAGAAGCACAGGATCTCTTATAATCCTTGGTTTCCAGAACTTCTGAGGCACACTTAACCCAAGAGGACACCTGTCTTCTAAATACAGCATCTCTTTGAGTACAAAAGGTGACTCGTTCACATAATTCCTGTGATACTTTTGCTCAGACAGCAACACCAATAATCCAGCAACTTCTGCCACGTTGTGCTTATCAGCGCTGTTCTTTTCCATGTTTCATGCCTTAAAGTCACAGTATGTACCGACAGCACGCAGCCCACTAGGCATTAATCCCAGAATCACATTTAGGCAAGTGACATATTTAAATGTGTTTAAACTTTACTAGAGATTCCCTCCTTAATTGAAGCTTTAAGAAAAACACCAGACGTCACCCACCAGCCGTCGCAGAGCTTAGCTTTTCTGATACCTCGCCTGAGGAAACAGTGAAAGTGCTCCTGGTTTGTTCAGAGAGGAAATCCTCAGCAACAGACCCAAAAATTTATTGTCCTTCACATCTTCTGCTGGTGGATTTTTCAAATGGATGTATTTGCCTCATCCATGTCACAAGAAGTGGGAGAAGCTGGACTGGGTGTTTCATTGTTCTCTGATATTTGTGTGATACAATCAGCTGTTTGCCAGAGTTAACAAGAACCTAGCAAAAGCCAATACTGATTGCTTTTTCAGATTTTCAAGACCTTTATGGTATTTTAGCCATAAAAAAGTGAAACAAGAGAGAAATTTACTTCACACAAGGTAATGCAACTGAAACAGATTTTGGGATGTCTATCAGCATTGTCATTTATGCAGAGCATACTCTTTTAAGCTACTGGTTTAATAGTGTTTTGTTGTTTATAATTTAGCAGCCAAGACTTGACTGTATTCACACTAACTCCTAGTTCTCTTGCACCAGCTGTTGCTCTTCCCTAATTCATTATTCAGAAGATCATTAGTGCTGTTTGTGGGAATTGACCTCAGAAGGGCTCACTCTTCTCATACCCATCTTGTTTTGGGTATGTCTTTCAAATGCTATCTTAATTATCCTTTGGCCTTAAATACCCAGGTGGAGGCTTTAATGGGAGCGCAGGCTGGTCTTGCTCCCCCAGTTAACAGATGGCTACAAAATTGTGTGGCTAAAGATACTTGTCACCAGGGGAGAAGAGCAGGAGGCAGGACATGCTCTGACACATGGATTAACGCTGTGCTGGCAGGTGTTGTGTTGGCAGCAAGGGTTGATATGCCAAGTCCAGGATTCCTCCTTCTTTTCTGATCTTTCCCATTCCTATTTTCTTCTTCCTTCAGTCACTGAAAGCCAAAGGACCCCTGGAAGAAAGCCAGAATATCTTTCCTTAGTAAAATGAAGACAGAAACGAGTGGAGTTTTGCTGAGGGGCATTTAAAAACAAAACAAAAAAAAGGTTTGGAAAATTTAGCTTCTTAATGGCTCACAAGCTAATTTTGATTCCTTAAAAAGTATTAGTTCCTTTGTTCACACTTGAAAAAGGAATCCTCTGATGTATTATTACTTTTGGGGATGTCGAAATATGTGTAATAGTCCTTTTCATGCTTTTCTGTGAAGAGCAGCAACGTCACACAGAATTTTTGTCTAACAGTTGCCTGCCTTTTCTCACTTATTCCACCAACAGATTACTTCACCTTTTACACTGGCAGTTGAAGATGTTAGAAGATGGAGATTAGCCAGGCTCCAGTGCTGCTGGCACTGCGAGGGTGGCTTTGAGAGAACCATGTGCTCAGTGCACAGGGAATAATTGTTCTGGTTCTCACTGGCCTGAACTTTGCATGAGCCATCAAATATTCTGCTGAGCCTTAATCTTTTAGTTTTCTGAAGCCAGTCAGCTTCATGATGTCATTCAAATTTGTAGTCAACACGACAAACATAACAGAGTAGATGATTGGCAGATGTTCTGGAAAAATGTGTGGGTTTTTGTGGGGCTTCTTTGGGTTTTTTTTCTCTCTTATATTGCCTGGTGAAGATCACGAATTGGAAATGGCTATGAAGGAAACAGCAGGCACCTACAATGTTTTTTCCTTTTCCCAAGTATATGAATACCTGGTTTATCCAGTTTCTTCTTAGCAGGCTATTGTGTCTCAAGACATTATAGATACAGTCTAAGAAACAACAATAAATTTCAGCTCTCTATATATGCACATACATCATATATATATATATATATTTGCATTTTTAGGTGTAATTTTATTTAGAGCTATCTAATACCTGTGGGGTTTTTTTGATAACTGAATCTTCACTTGGTGTTTGGGCTGTCTGTGATGCTGTGGTCCAGGTTAGGCTACAGGTATGCACAGAAAATTAGGGAGGCAAAAAGCCACTCCTACAGTGGCCCTTGTCATAAAATTCACCCCAGAAGCCTCAAACTTTCTCTTCTTCCCAAGTGCCTTGCAGAAACTCAGAGGCACAGTGTGAAAAACTTGTGCCTCAACAGAGTAAAGAAATTGGAAGCCGAAACTCCCCTAGTAATTCCCCTGGGTGCAATAGAGCCTGTATTTTTAAGTGAAAATTCTTTCTGTGGAAATCTTCCAAGGATAATTCTCTGTGCTTGCATATTTTTCTCATCTAGTTGTATAGATGACATTTTGTATGCTGCATTAAATCATTTCAGGGTTTGGAAGGCCAATTCTGACAACATGCTCTGTGTAGCACGAGATGTGAAAGGGTAGGATCAAGGAAGGGAAAGAACAAATGGAGAGGCAGAGTTAGGTCTTGGTGAATTCCTCCAGCGAGAAGAACTGTCCTACGCACTGCTGTTAACAAGCAGTCAGGCAAGAAAACAGACGTGGGAATCAAAGATCAAAAATCTGAACCAAAGTGCAAGATGAAAAGACTGCAAGTACAGCTGAGCCGTGCACAACCATCATCCTGCTTCTATTTCCATCAAACCAGGGGACAAAAAGAGAATTTCAAAATATTTATTCCACTGGTGACTATCAAACTGAAGAGTTTGACAGCAGGGTGATTATAAATGCACAAGCAACTAGGGGCAAAAGCATCTTTCAAACAGCATAGCCACAATTCCTATTAAATATCAATTTTTTTTTCTCTCTTAGTATTAGTAAGTGACCTGTAGAGGTAAACGGTGTCAATAAGCAGAGTTCACAGCTGATTCTGCTCTGATGAATGGTGTTTCTAAAAAGAAACGATTCTAGTTCAATTATTTTTTTTCCCTGTCAATGAATATTAATGCTTCCCACTGCTCTTGTATAATATAGCTCATGTCAAGAGGCAGAAGCAGATCTGCCGGTGGATTTGGGCTTTAGATAGTTAACAGACACTTGGGGAAGTCTGGCTGCTTTCTTGGCACCAACCTCACTGCAGCCAGGGTTAAGGCCATACCTGAATGATAAATGAAGCAGCAAGGGAAAAGCATGGGTTGTGTGTTAATCTATGGATTCATATTGACAGTGAAAACTTGTGCACAAACCTTGCTAGAGAGAGTAACCATTAGGTATTCAAGTAAAGTAACTGGTTTTATTTGTTCTTACTAACACTTCCATGCATGAAGAATTAGCATAGTTTGGGGAACAACTATTCTGTTCTCTGTTCTTTGCAGAGCTAGAAGTTAAAATGATAAGTACCGGAGGATATTTCTTAGATGAATTTGTTGCTACCACTACCAAAGCTTATTAAGCAGTAAGTAGTAAACAAGGCTTGAAGGTCACTTTTCCTGGGAATGTCTATATTTACTCTTTCTGGAAGATGTGCTCAGCTATCTGGAATAATTCTGACAGCTGTCAAAGGTGGTAGCTGCCACCTGAATGCACAACGTAACCATTTAGCATTCAGCCCACTACTTGTTAGTGCCTTAAGGATTATACCTTGAATACAGCATATTAGAGGCCATTTGCATGTAAAGTCAAGCCACCGAATTTTCATCAGTGCCTCATTAATTCATATGTTCTATAAAACTCACTTTTATTGATTGAGCTTAAGGCATTTTGGTTGGGAAGTTTGCTGAAACAGATGATGCTTTCACTTAGCGACAGAGGGATGTTTATCTGTGAAGAATGGAAAAAAAATAAGAAAGCAAAGAAATAACATTACACTAGAAATGAGAAAAGATATTAAGATCTTTTAAATGAATGTGTAAGACCAAAATCATAGGTTTCTGTCTTCTAGTTTTTTCTGACTGATAGTAACAGGCAAACATTACATGACTTACCTTGTACTTCTGCCATAAAAATACCATTTCTCTGTGTTATAGGCTTAAATGCAAACTACTTGCTGAGTTTTGTAAAAGCAGAATGGAGAATGTTTTCATGTTAAATGGGAGGGCTTTAGTATAACTCGTGTTCCCCAGAGGAGAGGTGGGAGATCTAGAAGCCCCAGCTGAGATAACTGTATGATGATTTACATACAGAGTCTTCACTGTCTCTACTTGTGCTTGTAGATATAAATTGCACCTACCTCGGTTTTCAAAGGTAATATTGTGAGGTTTCACATTTGATAGCAGCAAACTACATAAAAACTTTGAAGCCTCTTGGTCACACATGGCAGTGTTGAGTTTGCTCAGAAATACAGATTTTGTTCAGTAGCTTGCCTCCCATTTCTTCTACTTTTTGCATCCACTAACATGTCTGGAACCTCATTCTTTTTAGTGTTGGCATTGCATGAGAGCTTCTCATATTTTCTAAGCAAATTGTTTTCATACCCAAGAGGATGAATGGGAATGTCTGCTGGCCTTCAACATTACTTTTTGGGGATTCTGGAGTTAGAAAAAGTGGAAAACTGTATGGGTTCCTCCCTCGCAGAACTTGTAAAGAGACAAGCCAGGGACATAAGTGTCAGCAAAGCAAGGGATGGGTTTCCATCAGCTTCTGAATGACTTTTCATGGCCGATTTGCAAAGATACTGAAAAAGTGCATGTCATCCCAGCCCCCTTTCTCTGTAAGACTTCTACATAAGTGTGCTTTTCCTAAATGATTTGGGATTGTCTTTCTTTTCCTGGTTGAAAGTTAGGCTTAGGCAGTAATGATGCCAAGTTTGAAAATTGCAAGCACAGTGAGTGGAAAGATAAATAATAACAAATAGTTAATTGATGTAATGATGCCTCATCAAATAGTTAGGGTAAATGTGCAACCCAATTTTCTTCTGTACCACAGCATGCTTATCATGTACAGCGATGTATTTATAGTCTGTAATGATGTTATTAAGTTGTTGTGCATGCTGAGTTAAAAACGAATAGGTGTTCACGTCCTAAATGCATCTACATTTCAAAGTGTAATACACTGAGTGCTTTTAGTTGAAATGCCTCAACATCAGTAATTAAAAGAAATATTAATAACACTGTAAGTGACAGCACTTAGTTCACATCATCATCAACACCACTTGAATACCATCACATTGACCTCTATGTAACAAGAATAAACCACCACCATTCTAGTGTGATGAAGGTTTGAGTTAACCACTGTATTTTAGCTTGTCTATTTAGGACTATGTTTCTTCACGTTGCAAGTGATGCCAGCTGTCTCTCTGCCCATGTAGGCAGAACAGTAGGACAAGGGTGAAACAATTGCCAGTGGGTCTGACTGATAGCAAATTATTTGGAACTACAAATGAGGTGTGACACGAAACATTTAATAGATTTCTGAACTGTAAAACAGCCAAAAAGATTTTCTTCTGAAACCACATCCATTTACCTAATTGTATAAAGCATGCATTTACCTATCGGTGGAGACCTTTAAATTATGCTGTTGGGTTTGTTCTTATTGATTTTCCTCTTTCAGTGCAATACACATTTATTTCATGAACCTAATTTTCTATGTAGTTGGTGGCAAATACTTCTTCACAAACTATGAAGAAACCACTAGTTCAAAGACCTAAAAAGTCATTAGTTAAAGTATGTTGAGCTACACTAATAAATAGATACCAGATCAATCTTTAATGTAAACCACAGGAACATTCACAATTGAGGCTCAGTTTCAAAATTAATGGGGTCTTGCATTGCTTTGTAAAAGAGCAATTAATGACCTGACTTTGATCAGCTTACCATAGACATAAAATGAACTAGAGATGAAAAGATGGACAATAGTAAACCCAGAACTTTTGTTGGTGAGCTCAACATTTCTTAAGGATGAAAAATGACCAAAGTGTGAAATCATTAAATTAATGGGTGAAACTCACTTTGCAGTGAGGGGAGCAGAGCTGAATGTATTGTGGTGTTGGTAAACGTGTCATACCATAAAGCCTTATTGTGCAGATTGTATGATGTCCTTTTTCAGTAAACTCAAACACAGAAAAACTAGATACACATACAGAGAGCAATTCTTGTTTTGTAATACCCATCCTATTTAAGTCAACCTGGACAGAGCTAATAAATTTTTATCCCTTAGTTCTGTGCAATGCTAAATGCTGGTCCTTTTGCTAACCTTGTCTAAACCTCCTGTGCCTACAAATCCAGACTAGAGATTATCATCAGCTGACCTGTTCATGTGGCATGCTCACACTTCGTGCTTCTGCACAGGTGTGCAAACAGTTGAGGTAGTGGTTCATTATTTGTGGTACCTCTGAGATAGGAATCGTAAAGTCCTGAGCACAGCAGCTCTACTTGGCCCTTTTGAGACACAGGGGCCGGACGTAAAAAGCAAGTAGAAGGAAGCAAGGAATGAAGCCCAAGGGTGTGTTTGTTTTTATTTTGGGAGGCTTAGTTTTTCTGAAGTGTGTGCTGTAATGAATCTTTTCTCTCCCTCTCTCTGTGTAAAATCCGTAGCACAACAAGCAGACAGTTATTTCTTGGAAAAAGATACTTGTAGACAGATTTAGTTGTTCCTTCAAGGAACGCTTTCAGGGAGCAAGCCAGCTGTGCCCTTGATTGGCAGTGGTCTGTTTTCTCTCAACCTGATGAGTCTGGGTCAGTGGGTAATCTGACCATCGAGTCAAATATGTATTAACAAAGACTATGCTAGAAAAAAAGTGACTTAGCAGCTGTGCACAGTCATTTTGAGCACCCTGGGCTGATTGTTATTTGTGTGTAATGAAATAGCCGAGGACAGCAGGGCTAGGAAAGCTGAAGGTCAGATTCACTGTGGTGGTAAAACATTGAAACTGTATTGAACAGGAGGAGTTGCATCTCTTGGTTATTTTAGTCTGTTGTTTTGTTTCATTTTGGTTTTGGCCAGACAAGTATCTAGTGCTATCTAACAACTTCTGGATTTGAGTAAGCTCTTTAAATTCCTTCCCCTCTGCTAATAATTCTTGAAATCCCCATGAAAATTACATCCACAGCCTTAAGGCAACATCTCCTTAATAGCAGAGGCTATGAACCAATGGCTTAAAATCAGTTTGTAGTAATATAAAGTATTTTATAGTAGTAATTTCTTTTTGAGTGATTTTTGATACAACAGAAAGACTTGATAAATGAGTAACTTCAATGTACTTCAAGATATGTTTCTTAGGCTGTTGCAGCCCTTCTTGTGAGGCACAGCTAAGGGATTCTGATCTCATGTCTAATAAAGTATGCAACATATGTCTTTATATTTAAACATATGGCCCTATTCCGATGTTCTTTGTGAATCCTGATGCTTGTGAAGCATAAAGCAGATTTCTGCTGAAATGGTTCACCAAATCTAAATTTACTTTTTCCTTGCCAACTTCACAGAGCGGGGCCTGACCTTCCAGAGGTTTGCTTTGAAAGTGAACATGGATTTGGAAGGTTTTCAAGTACCTGCATAACCCTCTGCAGCTTCACTTTCTCTCTTAACTCCAGACTTGCATTTCTATCAGAGGCTTTCCAACAGAACACTATCCATAGTGCCCTGCATAAACCACCATCTCTTTGATGGCGTGTACAGAATCAGACAAAGATGGAGGAGATTACACCTTTCTTTGAAGACAAAATGCACCACGACTTAGATAAACAGTGTGATTTCAAAGAAAACACCATGTTTCCTTTTCATACATCTCAAATAACGTTGCTACTTCTTGAAGTATTCCAGAAATCTCTTTCACTTTACAACAAACCTTAGAAGGTTCTTCTACATGCCATCAGCCAGCCTGAGCAATTTTTTTGATGGTTTACAGATACCTACTTTGCTTTTATCTTTTTTTTGGGGGGTCTTTAACATTCCCAACTCCCTCCTTTTTAGGGATGAAGTGAGACACCTTGTCTAGCTGTTACTTAAGAATAATCTCTCTGGTGGTATAATTTAATATCGTTTGATATTGGTTGTAAATAAAGACAGAGTAACATTAGCAAGAAGAGGTGGCACTGAAAGTCACAAGAGCTCATTGTTAGCTGTGTGGGTTATTTAATTTTTGCAAGAGAGTAGCTGGAATCTATTAGCATGTTATACATGAGGTATACTCAGGTGACATGCACCTTGGATAACTCTTACCCTGTTAAAAGTAGAAACATGTTTTCAAATAGCCTGTGCAGAGTAAGGGATAGGAGCAGAAGCAATTGAAGGAAAAGAAACCTGTTGGGAGTAAAAAGGCCATGCCTGAGATGGGAGCCAGAGTATGAGGGGCACCAGGTATTCTGAAGGACAAAAACAAGGGTTAAATATCTACATATAATATACCTGGCATAGATGTATGACTTGGACTGAAATGAGCTGGTCTTGAGTTGGTTTCACAAGTCATTTGTATGCTGCACAAGTGGAAAATACAGTAGTATACTGAGCAACTGCAAAACAAACCTCTGCCTTACACAGAGCAAAAGTACTGAATTTATTTCATTGCTAAGTACTCAGGACTAAAATACTTCTCCTTTTCACGGCCCATAGTGTACAGACCTAACAGGGGAGTAGTAAGTAGTAGTGCTTTAAATTCACAGAAAGAGAAACGTGTTGCATCATTTCCTTACACTCCTTCAGACTGGAAAGCACTGATTGTCCTGGAGTCAAAAGTACCTCATCCCACAGGTTTAACTTTCAGATACCTGCATCTTAACAGGAGAATGAAATGAGACACTATGCTGTGATGCCTAGTCTGAAAACAGTCCAGGTAATTGTCACTTTTTCTGCTTAAGTGCTCTTTTGTGTGACCAAAACAGACATTGGACAACCTGTTGATGATCCCAGGTTGTTTTTTGTGGGTTTTTTTTTGTTCATTAAATGGTTCTACAGAAGCAAATGGACTGAGTTTTTAGGTACCACATAATTTGAATCATGTAATCTGAGTTGCATTTTTGGTACTCAGTGTATTTTTCCTTTGAAAAAGAGAGCAGCCTCGTTCTGCACTCATGTTTGTAACAGCTTTCATATGGGTTTTAATCTGTTTTCTTTCTTTATTTAAGAGTTGGAGTTTATTTCTAGCATATTGTTTTGCCACAGTTATGGCTTTATCTGTAGCCCTGAGGTACTTTTTAGGACTTTTTCATCTGGGGTAATACTTTTGATTTCATCTGTGTGTCATTCCTTCCTTGTAAATGATATAAGGTCCTGTCAGAGATGGTGCCTGGTTCTCATTCTGAGGTCGAGCCAGATACTGACTCTACATTGCTTTTTGCTCATAGCAGAGCAAAAGAGAGAATCTTGCAAATACACTTTGGAAGCTTTCAAGGTATTCTTGATAACAGTTGAGTTATAGTTAAAACATTTTTTTTTTTAAATGCAAGTGCAGTCATGTTTTTCATGGCCTTCAGACCACAATGATGAGAAAAAGTCTGTTGTATTTGTACTTTTAGTTTTGCATCTCTGTGGGAAATGTTTTCCCCGGGGACTTGAAGGGAAAACTTAAAACATGATCTTGATGATGGCTGATTTCAGCTGCAATACAGAAATGCATCTGCTCTGGTGACCGTGCACATGACCTTTATGTACATATTGGCTTTCTCCTGAACTTTTTGCCTGCTAGGTAAGAAATACAACCTAGAAGGCTTAAGAATAACAATCACTTTTCTAGAAGAGAGAATATTCCATGTCTTTCTCTGGAATTAATGATGTGACAAAAATAGCTTAGTCCCAGATGTGAAACACTTTTGTCCCCTTTTGTACCTTGTGTCATACCAAGCAAACAGTGATGGTGCAGGATATATTGTGGGTACTCCCTCTCACCCTTGTTTTCAGAATTGCATAGGCAGTTTAGGAGAGCAGATAGTCTTTCCCAAGTGTGAACTCTGATAATGCACAAGGCCACGTCCTCATCACAGACCTCACCATCTCATGCAGGTATGGATCAAATCTCAAGAGGTGTTTTGGGACTCGGCTATTAGGGTTGTGCTCTCTGGCTTTGCTCATAGTTAGGTGCTTGATACTTGTGAAAATTTACTCTTCCTCTATTTTGCAGCTCTATGTAATTAGCACGTTTTAGAAACCTGGCTGTCTGCCATTTGCTGAGTCAATTTATCTGGCAGGGTTATTTTATGTGTTAGCCATGTCTGCAGTTGGAGTGGGAAGCAGTGCCTGAACTATGCATGCAGAAAATTGGAAAGGAAAAGAACTCCCATATTTCAGCTTGGCACAGTTCGTGCTTGAGACTGTTGAACCTGTTACTCACACCACGAGGAAAAGAATGGGTTGACTTGTCATCTGTCACTGGAGTGTGCCTCATGGAGAGACTTCTGAGGGCATTTCTGCAGTCACTGTGTTCTCATTCTGCTTAGCACAAAAACTGGCTGTGTTCTTTTGCCCTGTACTTCACTCCCAAATGCCATCTTCTTTCCTCACTCTCGGGTGGTAATTGGCATATAGCTGTCCCTGGGAAACAGGGCAATGCTTACAGAGCTTGAGGGGAAGATAATTTGATAACTTGTTAGGGTAGATGCTAAAGGAGAGCTATTTCTTTCATGCTTATAGGTTTCCAATTGTATTTGTTTGGTTTGGTTTTCGTGTTTTCAAATGAGGCAGTATATTCACTGGTGTCATCACTACTGATTTGAGTCTGTCAAACCCTGCCATCAGTCAACACTCTAGTTTCTTTTCTTATTTATCAAGAAGAATGTTTTAAAAACAGAGAATGAGATCAGACAACTCTTTAGGTCAAAGCTAGAATCTGTAATGAATGGGAAAAAAAAGCTGTATTTCATACGTCATTGAAGTTAATGGGAGTGTGAAAAGACCAAATGCATGAGGACAAAGACATTGAGGTGAGGTTGATGGAGGATGTGTTGACTTTGCATGGCTTCAGTAGGGCTGCTTTCATATTTTATGCTCCATTAAGTTCAGATGTACAGATGTGTACTTAAGCCTGAACCGAGGCATGGGACCAGTCTTACGGATTTCAGTGGGTAGATTTCTGTGAAGAAAGTCAAATATTCATGTTTTGGTAGGATCCAGAGCCTTACTTAGCATTCTGTTTGAAAAACAAACAAGCAAAGTGTTACTAAATCATCTGGTGCAATATTTCTAGCAAAATATATTTGGGTACAGAAAGAGTAAATATTTTATTCTCAATACCATCCAGGCTCAGATGTGCAAACACAACCATCTCATTGAGTGAGCTTTTAGGGTGCAGACATAAAGAATAACAATTCAACAGAAGTTTAAAAACTCTTTACAAAGACAGGGAAGTATTATCTTCATTTAGAGATGGAAAAAACTTCAGATGAGGTGCCTGAGGTCACAAAAGAACTGTATTAGATTTGAAACCTGAGCTTACCGTCAACCGAAATTGAAATGTAATTGTTTCTGTTCAATTGTAACTTGATTTTCATCTCCAGATTAATGTTTGGATTTAATGGGTAAAAAGGTCACGTCTTACTAATGGAAACATTTTTAGTCAAATTCACTCTCTTTATCTAAGGCTCATTTTTAATCGCAATTTTTAGCTCCACTAATTGTGACTCATCGTGCCACGGTGGTGTTAAGGTAACTTAATTTCTTTACAGAGTTTTTATATTCATGGCTTGTAGGTTTACAGCTCTTAATTAAAGCACTGCTAATATTTGGACAAAAGCAATGATGTTGTAGTGGTCTCAAACATTCCCCTCCATGGGGAAGCTCTGGGATCTCAAGGGTGATGTTTCTAGGCTATGGTGGCCTAGACCAGAGTACCGTGTAGGAGTTTATAATGCTACTTCAAGTATCATTTTTAAGCTGTCACTTTTTGTTCTCTCACTCTCTCTTACTCCCTTGAAACCCCATGCACTCATTTAGAACAATAGCAAACACAACACTGAACTCTAAACGAAATGTGGAGCTGGAAGGGAAATAATTTCATCTGATTACATTAATATTTTATTGGAAGCACAATGACAAATTGGGGACTGATTGCAAACAGCAGACTATCACTGACTATAGAGAATCCTGGCGCTCCTTTGGCACTTTAGACCCTTTAAGGAGCCTTTCCAAATCTGCAGGAAAATAGTTCAAACATTTTAATTTTGTAATTTAAATTGGATCACTCATGTAACCAGCTATTTAGCTGATTATAATTATGAAAACACTGTGCTACTCTTAGTAAAGCCTTAGAAGACCTGCAACGGGGGATATTATTAATAGACTTGTATGTTTTCCTTATTTGCACTACAAGTAATTTCTATCAAACCAATGAGAATATAACAACTCCTTTCCAAATGCAAAATCATTTTGGCTTTTCTCAATCAATTTCTTTTCCCAAAATTGCATGCACTGAGAGATTATTAATGACTTTTTATTATACATTCTTCCAAAATGGTTACCTTAATTATGGCATCTTGATTTAATATATGCAAATGCATTTTGTAACAGAAACCTTCAGTATTTATAGAATGACTTTCCCTGTTTTCTGAGATGCTGCAGGCAGCTCTCATTAGGAAAGTACTGCATAATCCTCCACCTTCCAAGCATCTACCCACAGCTCTTCCCTGATATAGCAGCTCAAAAACATGCTGGCAAATGAGGGTCCTGCAAATGCTTACAAAATGTCAATTGGATAGTTTTGGGTCAGTGTTACACTTCTGGTGTTTGCTATGTTGTCTGTATTAGATCCTAAAGGAACTTACTAGCAGGTCAGACTTTCCCCTAAATTTTTTGACATTTTAAAAGAAGTTCTGGCAAAGTTTCTATGAAAAATAGAGATAGCCATTGAAAATGGGACAGGTGATAACTTTTTTTTTCATCTTTTGTGTATTCTTTTTAAAATGCAAAGGTAAGATCAGCTGGATTTTCTTTGCAACACAGGCATCGGTGATCAAATTCTAGCAGGAAATAACTGGAAAATTTCTATCCTCATAAAGGGTCTAAAAAAAATAAAGAGATAAGGAAGAAGAAAAAGTGCCTTGGATTAGGTTTGAAATTTGATTCATTCACTAATAGCTCAAGGAACTACTCAGCTGTGGTGTAAATGCTTTACTGTCACAGTACTACCAGTATGACCCCCTCCATCAATCTGAAACTTGTTACTTAACATGTGTTTCTGAGTTAACTTGACTGAGCCACGTGAGTTCAAAAGCCTTCTACTACTAAGAAAAGGAAAATAACAGACACCAGACAGCATAGGGACTGAGGAGGTAGGAATGATGTATGCCAGATACACTGTCACTCATGTCTGCTATGTTTTGCAAAGTTCAAGAGTACTAATCCTAAATCGAAATAGTACCCACAGGAAATCTACAGTCATCTTAATCATTTGCTTGAATTATGCATATGAGACTATGATACCTGCCAGCTCAACATAGATTATTGCTTAGGGACTAGTATAAATGTAACTCTATTACTAGGATGGATAAATTATCCCCAGCAGTGCAATTACATGCCTCCCAGTTAGCTGGGTTCAGTCCTACCTTCAAAGGCTGGAGTTAGGGTTGTGGGGGACTGTATGTTGCAGTTACAGTTATTCCAAGTCCCCACATGTCACAGAATCACAGAAGTCTGTTTGTTAATAGGTAGTGTAAAGCATGATCATTCATTATTCTTTCATGAACTTCCCTGATTTCTTTTCTGCACAAGTATTTATCCTCATACAGTCAGAGGTACAAGCATTACATCTGCACACACAGATCCACGCCGGGAATGTATTTCACTAAGCATTCCTTCTGACTGCAAGAGCTCTGTGGGATAAAGCATAATAAATGATGGTATAAGAGGCACAGCTTTAATTATGAGATTCCACCGAACCAATTTCATCCCTCTCTATATATGCTGAGTTCTTTACTCCCTTGTCGTTAATATGTCACCACTTTTTGCAAAGAAATAGTAGTGCTAGGTTTATCTGCCTAATGTATCTGAAATGTCAAAAACACTATCCCAGCTCTTGAAAGGCAGCTTCACTAATACAGGCACTGCCTAAGCTTCACAACTTCACTGTGTTAGTACGCTTATTAGTTCTTACTTACCTGACATAAAGACTTGAAAGTCTCACAAAGACTAAAGGCTATCGGGTACGAGACTGTACCCAGCACTATGCAGGCCCCTGCTTTCCTTTACCATTTAGTTGCCTTTCCATCTTTTCACCAAGTCAAGGGCAGAGGAGCATAGGAGAGGCAGTGAATGAACGTGGAAATGCCTTAAGAGCCAAGCAGTGGGATTCACAGTGGGGTCTGGGAGAGGAATGTTTGCTCCAGCAGGTATTGCAATAGCCACTGACTGCAAGCTTAGTCAGGGAGATGGGCTTTTAAATTACTGTAGCTACTAATAGTTTATCATCTACACAGCATCAACTAGTTGACTGTTTCAATCTTTTTGCTTTCCACTTGACCTTTGGCATTGGATTTTTGAGACTTTTTCCTGGTTTAAATTTTCCTACTTCTCTGTCAGAGATTAAACATGTCTGGCAGTTTTGTGTCGAAGTTGTGTGGGTTTGGCAGTGTTGGGAAAACAACAAACTAAACCAAAAAAACAGAGAAAGAGTCGTTTCGGGGTGAAATTTGATTGGCCTGTCTGCTCTTCTCCCCGGGCTAACTCTTAGCTGTTGGTTGCTCTCAGTGGCAATGGCTAATCAAGCTCTGAGATGAAGAACCTGCACAGAAGACCACAGAGAGTTGTTTCCATGGAAACTCAGTTTAATATCCTGTCAGTTTTGTTTATTATTGTCATGGAGGGGAATTTATTCTGTAGCCACAAACTTCATAGCATATTTGAAATTTCAATATTATTTGAAAGTGATACTTCAAAAAGTGTACTGTTCAGGAAGTTAGTGGGAGTCTTTCCAGACACTCCTTGGCACAACACTGAAACACTGCTGTAAAGTGCCAGTCCCCCCAACCTCCACTTCCAACAGGGTCCTCAGCTTTGCTCTTCTTCCAGTCTGAAACCATCCCCACAGTGAAGCAGGGCAACATCTACAAAACAGGTAAATCCTGTAAGTGACGTGGTGTTAAACTGAACTCTAATCAGCAACAAATCCAAATGGAGAGAGGTAAGAGACATACATTAAAAAATCCCTCAGTGTCTCCTTTTATTTACCCTGACTCAATGTAAAGTTATTTTCATAGATGAATCTATCTTCATTCTTGGAGCTCTTTCATATGTCAGCAATTTTGTATCGTTTCAAAGGAGCTGTCTCAA
The DNA here is from genome assembly GCA_013401255.1 of Urocolius indicus. Classification (NCBI taxonomy): domain Eukaryota; kingdom Metazoa; phylum Chordata; class Aves; order Coliiformes; family Coliidae; genus Urocolius; species Urocolius indicus. The sequence continues at coordinate 87,888 of WBNH01012558.1, forward strand.
AAGCTGTAGTATTCTCCAGGTGGGCTGTTGTATAGGTGGGAAAGCATGTTCACACCAAGAATGTGTGAATACATAAACAGAAGTGCACTGGGGTAAGGATTCTTACTGCGATTGATGATCACAACTGATGGGATGCTTTTTTGCATGCTTTGTCTTCAGTGAGCCTTCAGTCTGGAAATAGAGTCCATACAATATAGTTTATGTGCTTGTTTACACTGTGAGACAGCAGTAGCAGTGTGTAATTTGCAAGCAATCTATAGATGAAAATGTCTTTATATGAATTAGTGGTCAAATAAGTTGGATTTGTTCATATCAGCTCTTGAAGAGTTAAAGAAAAACAAAGAGGCCAAATGAATCCATTCAGCATCCCATTGCAAGCAGTTCCCCCTACTCTAGTATTTGTGATTTAATGCTACATTTATTGGTATCCTGCCTTTTTTTGGTGAAAGCTGTAATCTTATTCTGTGAAACTAATCTCCACTGCTAGGAATTACTTGCTATTTTGGGGGGAAAGGGAGGAGGGAGGAGCAGGCAACCCTGGGATTGCAATTTAGTTTCAACACTGCCTCTTTTTCATATAGAGTTGATAAAAATCATTAGTTATGGCATATTAATGCAACATGATTGTATTATAGCATCCTGTACTCCTTTAAGTTATTTATTAAGCCACATCAAATGAGATAGTGTGAAAGCATTTGAGCCTGCTGGAAATGTTATTATGCTGCCTAATGCTGAGCAATGAGCCAGAGCCCTTGTTCGGCTGTGGCCTCGGGTGTTAGGGCACGAGATGACTGTGGTTTGAGCTCTCAGCAGTCACTTCACTCTTTCTTCCTGCCAGGAGGGTTTCCTGGCTCAGTGTCTCACCTTCTGCTCTGGTGGGCCAGGGTGCATAAGGTTACCCATCCTGGGACTCCCAGCTGGCAACTGCCAGTTGGTGCTGGGTAGCCTCACTTGGCAGCCATCGGGTTGAGCCCCGTGGAGAGGAGGAAAGTGTGTGGTGAAGGGTTCTACAGGCTTGGTGGGAGCAAGAGGAGGAGAGAGAAGGGATTCTGGATCGGTCATCCCAAATGACTTGTGGAAAGTCACAAGTTATTGCAAAACTCACTGGCAGTAAGCAACAGAGCCCTGGGGGAAACACGTGGGAGAGGCAGTGACAGTGGTGAGTCTTTGATGGACTTGTGAGCTAATGAGCCCATTGGCTGCTGCAAAGGTCACGTTAGGCTGCTGAGGACAACTGACACAAACCTCCACCACACTTCAAAGTTTTCTTAGAACACTGTAAAACCCCAAATCAACCCCTGTGCATTTTCTCACAACATATCTTTCCCCGTCCTCTAATACAGGTACAGGGTGCCTCCCATGTGCATTTGGGTTCACACCACTCCCTTCTAAGCCTAAGACATGATGTGCAGCTGGAGGAAACCCCTCAGCTCATGAAACCTATATTAACATTGCCACTCTGTTTTCAACAGAAAACACGTGTGTCCCATGAAACTCAGAGAAAACTGTAACCAGGTGCCTTGACAGGACACGTTAGAAATACAGCTTATTTTTCCCCTCCAGCTCTCCTCAAATACACATAAGGTTTACTGTTAATATTTTCTGTTAGCCTAAAGCATCTTTTTTAGAAGCAAGTGGCTCTCTTGTGGCTCTTTATCAGTGTCATGTCAAGCTGAAATGTGCATGGAGCAGACCAGGAGTGCTTTCTAACCCACTTTGTATAGATTTAAATGTATATATTATGCAGGGGAGTAGGGGATCAGACTCGGTGGAATAACTTGAAATAATTGAAAGCAGGACTTGTTCCTGGTACTTTGTAAATAGCAGCAATATCTCTTCACGTTTCACACACTGATTGAGCTTTTAGTATTCTACTGTGCCATCCTGTAGCCAAGACTCAAAAGTAAAATCTTTTCAGAGTTCTTGTAACATAACAGAAAGCTTTAAGAGCTAAATGAGAGATAAAGAGGAATAAGTAAATTTTTTTTCAGAAGTTGCATTCAGCAAGGAGAATTTAAGTCTTGCTTTTGATCTTTCAAGTTGACCCCGATCTGTGCTTTCAGTTTGTGTCATTATTGTATTATATAGAACTGCACTACAGACAAAATGAAGTTGTGGAAAGTGTTTTGGAGGAGACAGAAGCCAGTAAACATGAAGTGTCTCAAAAATCTAATCAGTAAGATAACAAATTCAAAATAAAAACATTAGCTGCTAGAGAATCATGATAAATCATATCAGTTGTGTGGAGCCTGTAGTATTGGATTAAATGAGAAGCAGAACACATCAAACACAGATAACTGATTCTCTCTCAAACGTTAATTTTGCTTTATAGTTGTAGGGAACTAGTTTTCCCTACCAAAACAGAGGAAAAGAGCATGTGCATGTGAGAAACTGGACATGCTGCACAGGGTTGGCGTGCCTAACTTAACTTGCACAGGATCTGTCTGTAGCACTCACTTAACTGGCAATTGTATAGGAAGCACAGCAGTGAGGTTGTTGTGTGCACATGTAGGAAGCTGCAGAGCTAAGCCAGCCTTTCCCCAATCCTCAGGAGAGAGGAGAGAGAGAGAGAGAGAGAGAGAGAGAAAAGATGATGTATAAGGAACAGAGTTGAGGCAGGTTTACTGTTCCTGTTTACAGTCAGCTCTCAGCCCTTCTCCATTCTTAACCTTACCTGAGATTGTTGGGCTACTTCTGCTCTGTGTTATGTTTGAAATCCTCATGATAAAGCCAAGTTTGTGATGGTGTGTATCTCTGCAGGTTCTATTCTGCTCTTTCTCGCTGCCTTAAATTCAACAGGTCCTTTAATGGTCTTTTTAGGCCCTTAGGTATTTGCCCTGCCCAAGAAATACATCCCAATGATCAAATGCATTAGGAGGTGAAAGAGCCCTGACTGTGACACTTGCGATCAGATCCCTGTTGCAACTCAGAAAATATCACAGGTCTGCCATTGCAAATGAGCTGCTACCACACCTTTAGAACAGCTGTCACCTCTTACTACTTTTGTCTTGTGGAAGACTGAAATGTTTTGTGCTCTGAGGTCAAATTCCAAGTAGTTTATCTCTCTGAGATACAAGAGAACAAACTTGAGCAGAATGCTAGATTTTCTGGAGTTGCTCAGTATTCTCACAGTGATATTTAATACACTTTGCTACAGAAACATGTTATGAAAAAGTCAACGTACATATTTCCAGGGCAAACTATATGGCAGAGTTTTCATCTGAAGCCCTCCTGGCACTAGGGAACAATGAGCAATCTGATGGAGGGCACATACAAGAATTTTTGGTCTTTTATCTAAGCACAGATCAGCAGGATGGCTGTGATGCTTCCAGTGGAGTGGGTAAGCCCTGTCCTAGGTGGAAAATGAAGTGTTAGATGCAATCCTGCTCAGCCATAGTAAAGGCACCATGACAAAAACGGCAGCAAATCCTGGCTGGTGGCAGCAATGGGGTTTCACTCTCTGGAGGAAGGAGCAGCCCACAGGGTGAATGATGTTCTGTGCTAGAAAAGTGTTTTTTTGCAAAGTTTTCAAACAAAACAAATACTAATCCCTTGGTTGTTTCAATCCAGCAGTCTGTCAAATGAGCAGGAAAGGAAAAAAAAAAAACCATAACGTGGAGCTGAAGCTCAGGCAGCAGGGGAGCAACTTTTACATGGCTGAAAAGCAGGATCTTGATGCCTACACCAGTTGTGAGCAGTCTGTCTAGGATCATCTGAAGAAAAAGGCCTTGGAGGAAGGTGCTTGGTCATCCTTTCCATGTATTTGAAGGAAAATGCTTCATAAATGCCACGTTAGCTTGGACTCCTCTGGCAAACACAGGCAGGACACAGGCTTGTAGTGGTGTGCAGAGGGCTTTGCACCTGCAGGACAAAAAGTCCATTCAAGGGCAGGGAGTAGATGGAAAGCTACCAGAGTGCTGGGAAACACAAAATGTCACTCAATGAAGGTTTTTGTCTAGGCAACTATTTCTAAAGAGGATCTGAACATAAATTACACTGTCCAAAATTAATAGACTCCTCAAGCACTTTAGTTTATTAACATTCTTGGCGGTCCCTCAGAAGTCGAAGTAAGTTTGGTGAATTGCATCACGCTTATGAACTGGAGAGAATACCTCCTAAGCATTTTTATTGTCCTTTTAATGTCTGAACCTGAGAACATTATGGCTGTAAAATGAATTATAATGATGTGCTAAACTGGAGTAATCTCTATCATTTTATTAAGCGCTATGTGAATGAAATGGAGGTTGCTGGTGCTGTATTTTCTTGAGTATGCTCCCCGTGCCTCTGCAGTACATGTGTGCAGCTCCTCAAGAAATGAGGATGTAAACCATATGGTATAGTCTGGGCTGCCAGAGTGCATTTTTAACTTCTTAGTAATAATACAGGCATATTACAGCAGAGTATCCTAACACTGAGAAAATCTTCTCTAGTTTTCTTGTGTGTTGCTTGCCATACTAACACGATCTGTCAGTAACTCTAGTGAGTAAGCTGTTCTTGACCAAGAATAATAATCTTACTCTGCCTTTTTTATTCCCTGTCCACATACTCTTTCCTTGCACATCCATATATTGCTTCCTATGGCTTCCAGAGGAAAGGCCTTTCCTTTGAGGTGGTTTGATACTTTAGTTAAGTTCAAGTGATTTTACTTCTGGATATTTTTCTGTAGAACAGTTGCTTTTATCATTTGGGGTTTTTTTATATACCAAGGTCTTGATATCTAAATATCTGTGATAAATTGATATTTGTGATATCTAAAAGTAGGGAAGAGTATTCTTTCGCTTTGAAATTCAGTTCAGGCTTTTCAGTTCCATTTCTCACGGAGTACCAAGAAGTCACATTTTTAGGACCGTGTAGTCCTGTTGTTCTACAGGATCTTTTGTTTTTCTTATTCATTAACGAATCACAGTTTCTTTGAGAGAAGACACATATTTTGAGCAGTGACTCAGTGAATTTGGGCCACAAAGTACTTCTGTGAGGTGTTGGGCAGAGAGAGTGGAGCAGATGCAGTAAGATTCAGCTGGGAACAGGACATGGAGAACTGCCATTTCCTCTGCCGTGGCAGAGGAAGGAAATTTGATGGCAGCTTTGCTCCATAGTTTTCTGTGTAACACAGTGCATTTGATGGCAATCTGAAAATGTACTAGCTCAGGCCCCATCTTTATTGAGTCCTTTATGTGTTAACTTGGAAATGCTCAACGTAAAGGACACCTCTGGCAAACAGATACTTGGAATGTAGCACAAAATCTTTTATTAGTATGGATTCCTTTTTGGTTTGGGGTTTTTTTTCCCCTTTCCTTACAGGTATTTGAATATTGCTTTCTGTTTTCTCCTCAATTTTGAGATCTGATTGTTATCACAGGGATAAAGGTACTTTTTTGCATTACAGGCCAGTGTAATACAGGCTGACATCAGGGTAGTTAACTACTATGAGGGATAAGGTACAGGCTTTTTCAGTTACCTTTGGATCTCTGAGAAGCTGCTTTTCTTCCGTTGCTTTTCACAGTTTCTTAAACACTATTTAATCAGTTATAATTGTACATAAAATCAAAGTGGAAACCACAGAATCAATAACTTAGAAACAGAAGGCATCTAAAAATCACCGAGCCTGGAAGATCCTAAAAAGAAGGAAAAGACACTTCTACATATTCATGAGGTTTTACAGAAATGAATGTTGCAGTGCAGAAAAGTCTATGTGAGTGTAAAAGGCTGATGTTCATTAATCTCTTCAAAAATCCACAGGGCAGCACATCAGCCTATCAGCTTTTTGGGAACACAGAAGGAAGATGATACTCTGTCTCCAAAGCCATCCATGCTTGCTCTTTGGTGTGTGCAAGACAGACTCTGCTCAGGTAGGATTAATCAGACAATCATCTTTAGAGCTCTGTCAAGTCCATGATAACTAGGAAGAATGGATTTGGTTTGGGTTTTTTTTATTCCTCTCTCTCTGGGATATATGTTCTATTTCTTGATTTAAAAAAGCCTCCCATCATCACTATGAAGAGCTGAGCAGACTTTTGGACTACACTGGAGGTTCCAGGACTGGAGGGTCATCTAGGTTTAAAAAAAAAAGATTCAATTCTCAGCAATCTGCTGAAATTTATTAGAGTTCTTTCAGACTTCTTGTGATAACAAGGCCGTTGGCTGCTGCTCTGGGTGCCATGGAAACAGGCATTGCTGCAAACAGGGGAGACTGCTTTCAACTCATTCCTATTTCCGAAAAAAAAGGAGAATAAAAAAGAGTGCTTTTGTGGGATGACTGGTTTTAAGGACTTTGTCCTCATCTTTTAGCAGTGAATGTGACCATTGCCCTGGTAGAGGGACTGAGAGGTGTCACTGTACTCTTACTGTCTGTAAGAGGGGAATTGATGGTAGCACTCTTCTGAGGGGATTTTTGAGCTTTTGGGCTCTTAATTTATGAGACAGTTAAGTATCAAGTAGTACAAGATATTTTTAAATGAAGTGCTAATCTCATTAGGGAATGTTGTTGTGGTTCAAGCATCACACCAGAGTTCCAGAAATCAGACTGAAATGCCTCATTTGGCAGAGAGCTGTGTCAAGGCTGCTCAGCTTGGCTTTTTACCCACCCCAGCTACCCCAAGCTGCTGGTGCCATAGCATGTCGTCAGCTTACAGAACACGTTGCTCTGATGGTGAATGACCCACATCGTGCAGAGGTTATGGTTTCAAGCCTTCAGCCTTTCTCTGTGGCTGCTTCTCCAGGGTTTGCTTACAGCATGTGCAAAAATAATATATTAAATGTTTAAAGTATTAAATATATTA
>WBNH01012559.1:0-20198 GCA_013401255.1 Urocolius indicus
AGTGCTCTGGTGCTGGAAGTGAGGGTGCAGAAAGTTTTGCCTGCAGGAAGGGTGGTCTGAGCACACTCTGAAGGCAGTCTGAATGAGGTCCATCTGAAGAGATGATGAAGATGGTCTGAGGTCAGCTGTCTGATGTTGTACAGCAATGACAGAGCCAGAGGGCAGGAAGCTGAGGCTTGCAGACAGAACTGAGCTTGAAAATGTCATTACCTCTGCAGTCCTCCAGTGAGGTGCAGAGTGAGTATTTAGTATTTAGGCCTGAATTTTTGCCATGTCTTTGCCCTGCTGTGTTAAGCTTTGTCCAGTCATACATGAAATACAAGAAGAGCCCTGTTTTAGCTAGCCTGCACTTTTCTGTCATCATCAGCTCTGGACATAAATCACTTACACAATCTTGGCTAGGAAAGGTATGGCTGGAACCTCATCTGGCTTGCTTAACTGTCTCTGTGCCAAGGCCTCAGTACCCTGCTGTGCTGGACTGTATTCCAGATGAAGCACATGGTATTAAGTGTCTTTGGTGGTCATCATCTCTCAGTGAGAAGAAACATTTATGGAAGCACGAGAAGACGATACATGTATATTGAACAAATACATCTGATGCATGTGAACCATTAGAGTGCCTTTTGGACTGTCACTTCAAGATCAGAATATTTCAGATTGTATCAGCTTCATTTCAACAGCTTAACAGCTTAACAGTCTACATTTTGTTCCTTCTGAAGATTTTTGTACAATTTTAAAACTCAATTCTCACAACTGAGCTTGTACCAGCTACTTGAACATAAAAGCTTGAGGCTGTGATCAGAGGTCAACAGCATCAAGACTAAAATGCTGGTGTTTCTGACAGTAAATACAGAATTGCAGATCCCCTGACAGTTTCCTCATTCTTGTTCCCTAAATGGAAAGCTTGTGGAAGGTGCCAGTGAGGGGCCTTGGAGAAGGAGTCATTGTTTTTATTCATACGGTGAGGAATGCAAGGCTCCTTCCTTTCCTGACCTTGAGAAATGGGAATCCAGTGCCAGTACTTCACTTGATCTCAGCTCTGTATCACTTGCAATGGGTTTTACTTGTTTGTTTATTGTTTTACAGCAAAATCACACCTCTGCTTGGCCTTAGATCTGCCAAACTCATTTCATATAACATCAGAGAAAGTTTGTTCTCAATATCTGCCAGTTTGGCAAAAGTCAAGAAGTAGCATGAGATTGCCCTGCTTTCCTTCTCTCAGGAACTTTCCTCTCTAACTTTCTTCTTTTTTGGCTGAATCTTCTTCTATGATGTGACCACATTACAGAATAAAAAGGCTGAGGGGGATGCATTCCAAGGACAGTTACTCACTCACTTATTTAAAACCTCAAAAATATGGAGGGATTTTGCCTGTTCAGTTTCTACAGGACAAAACAGAGATGGCCACAAAACTTCTCCTGATATTACTGCAAAGAGATTTTAATAAAAAACAACAGCACACAGGCAAAGGCTCCCAGCAAGATAAAACTTTTCCTTGATCTGCTGATAGGAAGGAATCTACAAGAGTGGCAGATCAAAGGAAGAACAAAGCCCAAACCTCTGAATAACAAAAGCAGTTATGTTTCCTCTTCTCCATCAGTCCTCAAAGTTGTATCTCCTTCCCATGTTCTTTGAGGCAAAAGATTTCCTACAGTAAATTATTTACAAAAATGCAGTGTTTGGAGTAGTACAGTAACCCAAGGAAGCTGGGGAAAAGGAGGGGTATTGTTTTTCATAATATTTCTTGGAGGCTCCACATCTTTCAATTTCTTATCAGTTTTGAAATACAAGGCACGAAGTCTCTAGTACCATTGGGACCAAAAGGTTATCAGCATGTAAATACCTGAGTTGGAAAGACATGTTTGAGAAAGAACAGATAACATTTTAAACATACTTATAACCCGCATCTTTTCCAGCTTTTATCCCAGTTTCACCTGAACTTTCACAAGTAAAGGTGTGCTTCTAATAACCCAGCAGATAAAAACAGGTTTGTCTCAGATCAAGAGTAATAGAACCAGCACTGTGATCTCCTCCGTTATTTACTTTTTGTTAGAAAGTAACAGACAGCTCTTTTTTTTTAAACAAAGAGTTCTTCAACATGAATCTGAGAGTGTGGAACTATTGGCCAATGGTAACAGGGTAGCCTGTGTAACAGCATTTTACCATATCTCTGACAAACAAGGAAACTGAGGCAGAAGATGTGAATGGAGATTTCTCCTTCAGGCACAGAGTCAAAACCATAACAAACCCAGGATCTCTGTTTCTCAGAAGTAGCCACTAGGCAACGTCAGTTCTCACCAGAGAGAAGGCTGCAGTTGTCATTTAAGTGCTGTTCAGGCCTTGTAGGATTTTGGACTATGTCAGGAGACTGGAGGCCTTCCTGTTCAAACTGTTCTTGGAGCTGGCAGAGTGAAAGAGCCTCCAGGAACTGATCCATAAGAGCCTCTTGAATTCAGAACTAATCAAACTACAAACCTGTAATTTGTAGTGTTCTCTAGCAGCCTCAGACAGCAAGGGACACTTTATGAAATGTGATTGTAACAACATCACCTCTGTCTGGGCTGGCTTCCCTTTCTAATGACTGGGACTGTAGTGTGGAGAGAAAGCACAGTCCAGGGCATCATCCACCTCTTTCTAGAGAAAGTCATGGTTGGTCAGGTGTATCATCTTCTAGATTTCACTGACTCGGTTGACTAGATGTCTGCTGACTGTAAAGAGCTTTTGGGCAACCAGCTTAGATGAAGATGACTACACTGGTTGTCCCTTGGAAATTCAGGTGTTCTGATTCTTGGTATAGGTTGGCATCACCCAGTCAACAACACATTCACGCAACAAGGGAGCACAGTCTTCAGTGAGTGACCTAGAAATCATGACTGTATCAAAACTATTTAAACTCGCAGTGAGTGGTGAGAGTTTATAGAAATATCTCAGATACAGGTAAAGGAGACTGACTTAAATTCATTTTTTTGCCTTCTCCTTTTCCATCCATGCAGAAGTAGAGAAACTGATGTTCAGATAAGGTAGATCAAAATCCTGATCATGAGTCCACTGAGTGTGTCATGATTTGCATAAGTTTCTTAGAAACAAAGGAGCTGGGAGATCACACACTGTTGATGGCATTCAGACCAATGCAGAACTCGTCCCTGTAGTAAATTCCCTACTTTTTTTTGCCTAGTCAGCTTCACAGTATGTCTCATAAATCTCTGTTTAAAAAAGATCACACGTTAGTGTTTTATCTCTGGTATGTGCTACCCCATGTTTTTCCCACTCATAGCATATTAGCCTCACGCAGATGGGGAGAAAGCAAAATAAACATTATCAAACAAGGGCATCAAATATTTAGTGTAGCGGTTTCTGAGTGCTTCAGGATGAGTGGAACTGTTTAGATATCAGATATTCTCCTGCCAGGTCAAATGAACCACTGCAGAGTAATGGCTAAGTTCCCTCAACCACCTTTGGCCGTCAGTGCATTATCACCCCTGCCCTTTAACTTTCTGTCCAGGGCAAGAATCACTTTCTTAATCCAGCATCTCAGCCTAAAGCTGTTTCAGCTGAGACAGGGAATTGTTTACAGAAGGTGCTGGCTCCCTCCTCTCCACCTGGTTTCTGTCTGGGCCACACTGTTAGGGATGAGGGCAATACATCATTTATCTTGGCCTCATTTCACAGGCAGGTCTTGCTGTCATTGTGCTGTTGGTGTCTGGAGGTGCAGCATCCTGATAAGCACACTCTGCTCTCCGGTGGGTGAGTAGCTGCCCAGCAGTCAGCAGATGATCTGTGCTCTGCTTGATACCCCCCCCGGTGTACAGAATGCTGCGGGACATGGGATCCAGCTGGCAGGAGCTAACAGGAGTTTATGCAAAAGGGTCAAGTGGTTCTTGTGTTCAAGGGACTAAAAGATACTAAATAGGAGGTTTTTTTCCCTTTTTTTTTTATTTTTTCCTTTTTTTTTTTTAACCCCATCCTAGGGAAAATGATGAGAGAGAATGATGGCAAATTGTTCATGTCTTGAGGCTGATTTAAATTCTGGCATAACCCCAATAGAAGCTGTCCTTTGCTTAATATGGACATTTAAAGAGATTGCTGTTAGAAGCAGTCCATGTGAGAAACATCATCCATATCTGATAACTCAGAAAAGGAGGGAGAGAGAATGGAAATGTTTAGACCTGGAGTTTTGTAAGGTTGCTAAACCTTCGCTCTGAAGGGTATAAACTAGCCCTTAACTAATGGATGTCAGGGAGAAAGTTTTCCTGGGGATAGGTGATTTGATAATTGCATTTGCAGAGGTTTCTTGCACCTTCCACTACAGCAGCTGGTGCTACGTCTCCTGGAGAGAGTATCAAACCAGAAGAAACAATGATCTGATGCAGTTCCAGTTTTATGACAATGTAAATCCTGTACATAACTTCAGAGAAGACATTTGCTCTTTTACGTGCTCTGTTGTAAGAAGGCCAGTGAAAAAATGTTATTGGAAAAGCCCAATTGAAGCTGAAGCTTTGTTGTGTGGAATATTGTCCTGGATATTGCATGAATTTGCAGCCATACATCTGAGGTGCTGGCCTCAGATACATCTATTTTAAGTTATTGGGAGTTCACTTTTTGTTATTGGACAAGGAGACTATATATGTAGAAGGGACAATTATCCAAAGCCAGTACATGGGTAGGAACAGGGTGGGGAGGATGTGATTATCTTTTTATCAATAAAACCCACTCAAATAAACCTTAGGAATCATTCCCTGCTTTCTTTTCCTCTCTGAACAGTATTTTTAACCTGTGCAGAACAAGTAGGTCCCATAGAAAGGACAAGACAACAGAGAACTAGGCTCAGTTCTCACATGCCTTCTTCTCTCATATTGATTTCCCTTTTCTCAACAGGGGGTCTTGGCTGCTGAGAAGCTGGCTGAGGCTTTAAAATCTCTGAGTAACTAATATATTGTGTCAGTTTGCAGCATTTCGTTGGGAGAAAAAAGAGCAAATCAAGCACAGACTGCTTGCTTAGCTTGAAAAAAAAAACCAGAGCTGTTTCAGTAGGATGAAAAACACGGTCAACTTTCTATCCCAAAAATGAAGGATCATCTTGTTCATAAAGATGAATGTGGTTTTGACCAGCTTTTGAGTCACTTCACAAAGCATTGAACAGTTGGGGACAGTCTATTAGGCTTCAGTTATATGAAAAGGCAGGTAGGATTTACTAGGGTTAAGAGAGCTGAAAGGAAGACGTGCTGGATCAGAGAAGAGTTACTGGTGTCAGGAGGGACTGCAGATAGCTGTCAGACTTGACCGTAGACACCAAGGTGGGGATAGCAGAGAGTTCTGCAGAAAAAGGTCATTGTTAGGTTTGGGTTTGTAAGATGGCTGGAGTAGCTGAGTTGCTGCAGTTTCAGCTGCAGAGAAAATCTAAAAGCTGCTGAACAGCAGTCACAATTGGAGGACTGTATGGTGCTCTCACATAGCTGCAGGCAAAGGACTAAGTATACTGACAGCAAGAGAGGTGAAGTTTTGTGGAGATTAATTCTTCTCCTTGCTATTCTTAATGTGCACTCATTTCTCTCCAAGTCAAAACCAAATTTTAAAAGATAAAAAAGTTCATTTAGCTGTGGGACTGCTACTGGTGCATCTGCTACTCTATCTTCAGTGCCTGCTTGTTCCTTCTGTGACATTGGGGTAATGGGATGAAGCTGGAACACAAAAAGCTCCATTTAAACATAAGAAAAACCTATTCCTTCCTTGGAGGTCTTCAAGAACCACCTGGACACGTTCCTATGTGACCTGATCTAGGTGGGAGCTGCTTCTGCAGGGGCGTTGGACTGGATGATCTCTAAAGGTCCCTTCCAACCCTGCCATTCTATGATTCTATGATTCTATGATACCTGAAGACTAAAAACCAATAGGGATATCATGTATTGGTTTAGGCTTTTAAATTGCTGTCTACCATACTAACAGCTGAATGCCTTTACGTAAGAACAAGCAGCAACAGTAAATCGACCAGCAGATACCATAAGAGAGACTCATCTCTGCTAACTTTAGATGGTTATGTGTATGTTTTAATCCAGTCCAGCGTTTCAGATTCCTTTTACAGCTGATGAGAGCAACTGGCATTTTGCCTGCATGATTCAGCTAAACTCTGGTTCAGGAGAAGCTGCCCCTTCAAAATGCTCACTCCCATGGAGTTATTGTGAAGAAAGCATAAATCACCAGCTCTGGGGTAGAGGTCTACCACATCCATGATGACTGACCTGTAGCATATGACTTGTTCATACTTAGATGTGCCAGTCTGTCCAAGACAATCTTTTAAAAGTTGCCATGAGGCTTTGAATATTTTCTGATTTTTCCTGAATGGAGTTTTGGGTGAAAAAGGATATTTTATTTCTGAGTTGAGATGGTTTCCCTTACATTACCACAACTTTTGTAAGAAGCAGCAGCATCTCTGGGAAATGATCAGCTTCAGAGTTTGGGTTAACGCCTCTGAAAATTCGCCCCTTTCCACATTAACACTACAGCATGCTGACAACATTGAGAATTTGTTTTCTGAACACCTGATTTTGCAGACAAGATGCAGATAAACAGCCACAGCCCCTCTTAATGAACACAGCAGCATCTCCAGATAAACTGTCACCACTTACGTTGTGCCCAGCTTCATTATCACCTGAGGAGGAAATGCCTTAAAGCTTGTAAAAACATGTTCACCTCTTATCCTCCTCTTCACAAACTTAGAAACCATGTAAGTAGTTCTCTATGAGGTTTTTGAACAATGTAGAGAAGAGGTTGCTTCCACCTAATCTATCATGTACAATTAAGATGCACAAGGTCCTAAACCGTTGTTTCTGAAAGTGTAGGTCAGTTTTAAGATAAACCAAGAAGTTAATAGTTCCTGCTTTACCACTCTGAGGGGCTATCAGACTATATTCTTAAGACTGTTACGTTGCAAAGTTACTGTCAGAAGTATCTGCAAAGAGAATTGTTATGCCTCAAGTAAGTTAGACTTTTTTTTTAATCATTCCACAGCTGGGAGCACTACATGTAAAAATGTGCTTGAATCACTGCCTCCACACAGGAAAAGACAAGATGGGGTTGAAAACGTCATGCATGCTATACCACCTCCTGCTTTGTGAGTCTTGGAACTTGAAGTTGCTGCTGCACAGCTGCTGTTTCACCATAGATCAAGGGGGAAGAAGAAAATTCCGAGCCTGGTCTTTGGATGACAAGGTTGTACTGTCCTGCAAAACAGGAAACATTATGGAATAAACATATTTTTGGTCTTTTGTGCTTGAACATAAGGCCCTGACTCAGGGAAACAGCTTCTAGATGCTATTTGCTGCACACATTAACAACTGGGATAATCAGGAATGTGGAAACTGAGCCTGTGACTGTTAAAAGGGCTACTGACAAAAAAAAAATTACACTTGTAACAGAACTATACATGTAAGTTCATATCAGGGTATTTGGACAACAATTAGGAAAGCTAAGTTAATTACATTTACAATCGTCATCTGCCTGGGGAGATTGACGGCCTGATATTCATTCCTGTTAAGGTCCCTTTGCTCAAACTGCTTTCGCACACACTTTAGAGGCACATTTTTTTCCAAGCCTGAGAATTGTAAAGACAGTTTCATGTAAAGGAGAATCAGGCCAACAGTATGAATGTTATCCGTGTCTGAAAATGTTTGCCAAGCTTCAGTCCCCCTATAACATTTGCTGAGGAGAAAAAAAATGTGAGCCTCAGCAGTTAAGGTTTTGGGGTTTTTTAAAAGCCACATCAAGGTCCTGTAAAGCTTTGTGGTGGCTGTTAAGCTTATTGCCAATGAGTACATTTCTTTGGACAACATCACAAGGAAATGTGAAATGGAGGAGAGATTAAAGCATGGGTGGATTTTGAAAAATGTAGAGACTGTTTTAATGCAACCAGGTGGAGATTGTCCAGTGCTTGTAGGTTTTCTAGGCCCCTTTGTTAAACATCTCAGACTTCTCATTTCTTATTGGAAAAGAAACTTTTCCTCATTATTCTCTTTGGTTTACAAGAGGCTGGGGGAGCTGGGCCACTTTACACAAGCTCAGAATCCAGCTAATTTAAGTGCAGTTTTTCTCAGCACTGTTGTGACATGCACCTGAGATTCATGCAGTTTTATGGCCTTTAAAGATCTATCTGAAAGCTATAGGTACCTTTGTTAGCCTTTTGTCTCCTTTTTATATGATTTCCTACTTATTTTGCCTCTTCCTTTTGTCTCTGCTGCTTTAATGTTGTTCAGTAGCCAGAGCTCCTGGTTGCTCCATTCATAGCTAACTTTAGATGCCCAAAAAAACCTATTTGGAAGAAGAGGAATATACTTCACAGCCATGGTAGGTTTACCACGTATCTAGAAAGAAATCTAAGGCCTATTTTAGCAGAATCTTTGACAGGCAGCTTGCTCATTCCCTTTCGTTGCATCCATGAAATGCTTGTGGGATGAATCTAGGCCCTTATCCACAGTTCTTAGATGTTTTGCCCCATGGAGAGTTTAGAGATTGAGAGGCAGCGTTATACTGGTAATACTGCTGCTAACAGAGTGCCATTCCTTCACTGTGGCTCATATGCCCATATATGCTCACCCACTCCAACTCCCCAGGCCATCCTAGAGACCCTGGTTTAACCAGACAGCTTGTCAAGGCTTGACTGCTGTGTTACTTTTGGTATCTATTTCCATGTGTCATCACAATGTGGAGTCATGGTGATCGTGGGAAGGAATTCTTGGAAGGAGGTATCTAAGGCAGGACTCTATTCAGGCTGGGTTTTATGACTATTGCAGGCAAAATTGCCTCTTCTCTGTTGCAACAGCTAGGGCCAGCATTCCTCTTCTTGTGTCCCTCTCATGCCTGGTGTCTGTATCACCCACTGGAGTAGACTCCGTGTTTCAGTTAGTTGTGCTTAGGTGCTAATGTAAAGCAGGATTAGACTGACAATTTTGTCTTCCTCTGCTGTATGAATAGTATTTACCCTGTAATTCAGTTCCAAAATTAAAGAACAACTCTGACCGAAGACTGCACAGACTTACAATCTGAGATACTAAAATTCAACCACCACAGACTTCGTCATTACTTTTCTGAGAGTCCAAAGGCCTCGGTCACGTTTTTGCAGTGTACCCCATCCTCATACACAGACAAAATGTGATTCCAGGCTTGGAAAGAGGTTGGAGAACAGTCCAGAGCCTTTCTAAGAGTGCACGGTGTTCGAGTTCACATGCTGTTCACTTCTGCCTGCAGAGACTGCATGGCTGTCAACAACGTCTTGGCAGGAATCCTGCTTCACTCTGGAGAAAGGGGATCTGGGTCCCTGGCACAAACAATCCCATGAGCTGTGCAGGAATCAAAGCAACTCAGTGAACAAAAAAAGAACACCAGTAAATCTCTGGATGTGTTGAGTGAGACATCGAAAAGAGGCATTAAATGAAATCAGAAAAATGTCTATCAATGGTAGCTGAGGATGTGTTGGTCAGGCTGCTGGATGTCTCTGCCCTTTGCAAATTCTCAGTGGAGATGACTTCTAATGGCTTTAAATTCAGAAATTGCAATGAGGTAATGGGCTAGGATTTTGAACACCTCAATTGTTTTAAGGATGAAGTAACATCCCCTCCCCCCTTCACAAATGCAGGTATTCCTCATCACAGTTATTCCTCTGGAAGATTTTTTTTCTTTTGGATATACCATCTTTCCTAAGTTGGGAGAAAAAAACAAAAGCAAAGAAAAAAAGCAGGAGACATTTCAGAGGTGAAACTGGCCAGCTGGCAGTTGATTTATGAAGTGCTGAAAAGCATCTTCGGAGCTGTCATTTATCTTAAAGCTCTCAGGCTAAATAAACAAAGAGCCCCCCTTCCTAATTATAGTTACAATAGAAACAACCCCAAAGCCTAATAGCTGGCATCTGAAAACAGCACCCTTCAGACATCCAGCCCACAGATGCACCCTGGTGGATTAAGGCTTCCAGCCCCTCCTGGATCCAGCTGACCCAGCCCTTATCTCCCTCGCCTTCTGAAAGGGAAATTAGATCAAAAGCAACAGGGAAACCAAATCAAAAGCAACAGAGCCATCTCAGTCCTGCTGAGGAATTGCAGATCCACAGCATGCTGGCAAAGAAAACTTGCCTGTCACTAGCATTAGACCCTACTCAAACAGCAAATGTGCTCCCCATGACTTTGTTTTTAATGTTGACTGATGCTGCATTATTCCTGTGTTTTGCTGCATTTACCAGCCTAAGGGATCTTATCCTCCTGTTTCAGCTCAGAAAGGATAATAAGTCTTCTGTAACTGCTGCTTGTCTTATAGGATTTGGAGATTGTTTTAGTTTTCTGTCATACAGAAGTCTACTCAGATAGAGTAAAAACCCACACCAGAAGGAGCTGTACCTACCGCCCAGGAATGAAAAGGATATTGAAGCATCATGGCACTTGATGGCTACATGGCAGAAAAGCTCTGGCTGTATGGGCCTGTCATGGTTTAGCAAGGAGTTGCTTTTGTTTGGTAACAGGGGCAGCGGGTTGCAGTGAAGAGCCAGTAAAAAGTTTTTGGACTCTCCCCTGGCTCCTGGGTTCAGACTCACCCCTCGGCCTGGCTGGGCCAATCTGGCAACTGTGCCATCACTATTTGGGGATGGGAATTTGAAGTGCTTGGCAGGAGGTTAAGAGTGGTACAAGATGGAGGCAACCATGCAGACCCCACAGTGGGAGAAGGAGGAAGGAAGGAGTTGCATCAGGCCAGAGACCCCTCTGCAAGCCGTGGTGAGAACGCAGGCGGTACCCCTGCAACCTATGGATGGCAACGGCGGAACTGAGAGCCAGCAGCAGCAGCAGCTCCGTGTGAGTGCATCTAGATGGGCTAGAGACTGTGTGAGGAGGTGGCCATGGCACAGGACATGCTGGAGAGCCTGTGGGACATAGAGCAGCCCCACATGAGAGGCAGAGAGGAGCTGCAACCTTTGGGATAAATGTGCATCAGAGAAGCCCGTGCATGGACTTGCAGGGAGGACTCATGCAGAGCCCACCTGCCCTGAGATTAGACAAACAGCAGAAGCCATCAGGAACAGACTGAATGAAACCCCCACTCCCTGCCCCGCTGGGCCATTCAGGGGGGACAGAGGTAAAGACATCGGGATCAAGGCTCTGAGCCTGGGTAGAGGGGAGGAGTGGTGAGCAGGTGGTCTGAAAGGGCTGGTCAGACCCTTCATCTTTGTACCATTCTGTGTTGTTTTGTTTTGGTTCTGTTTTGGGGTTTTATGCTTTAGTTGGTATTAAATTGTTTTCTTCCTCAAGCCGAGTAGCCTGGTCTATTTTGTCCTGCACCTTAAGAGTCAATTAAGCTCTCCCTACCCTTTAGCAATCCTCAAGTCTTTGGTACTTGAGGCTAATTGTGGTCTTTTGCTCCCTGATGGGCCTAAACCACGACAGGATCGCAGCATCAATCTATGGAGACAGACAGTAGAATTCCTTTTGGGACCTGATTTTCTTCTTGCTTTGATTGTAGCGAGAGTTCACTTTCTTCTCAGCTATTGCAAATAATTGCCCCAGCTGTACCAGCTTAAGGAGTGTCAGGATATAAATATCTCATTAAAAAATAGTGTGAAACCAAACCTCTACTGTGTCCACACTCCTCATCCCTCTACCCTCTCAACTATCGTTTTGCTTCTACTTCCTGCCACACCACTTAACACTGGAAAGCCTTTTCTCACGTGACACTGGTCGTAAATAATGTTTACTTAGCTATTTCGTCAGCAAATGCCACATTATACAAAGATAAAACACAATCAGAAGATAAGTTAAAGACCAGTACTGGTTTTCTCTGGTAGATTTCAGAAATGATATCGGCATTTTTTACGATTTTGTAATTTGGACTCTAAAGCCAGGCAAAGCTAGTTAATTGTAACTGTCCAGCAAGATGACCTGAGAACAACATTAAAATGTGCTGAGTCCCAGCCTGGTGCTTTATCCACTAGGCTGCACTGTCAACAGAGATTGCTGATAAAACATTAATATAGCAAATAGTAAATGCACTTGAAAATACAAAATTAGATTATTATGTAAGAAACCACCTCTCCCTGAATAGTTTGAGCAAACCCTTTAAATTTGGATAGCTAAGATGACAGAGAACTTGAAGACCAGATAAATGCAGCTGACTGTGCTTGGAGGATCAGCATGAGAGGAGTGAGGCCAGAAACCATAGGAGATCAGAAAAAATGTTACATCATCAGATCAGGTCCCCAGAAATACAAGGACAGTGAGGCATAAGAAGCTGCTCATGAACTCTCCTTATCAAGACCAGTCTAATCCAAATTCAAACCAGGCTGGTTCCAATTCACAAACTGAATCATCTCTGTGCCAACATCCCTAATCCTCCCCAGTCAGGAGTGGTCCCCAACCACACATGTGTAAAAGCCAACATCAGAGGTATTCACAGCAGAGAGGACAAGAATAGGAAAGGTCACAGGTACTGTGTTTTCTACCTGGATAAGGAGAAACTGTCTCAGGGGCTTTAACCACAACCCCAAGGACACTTAGAGGCAGGACCAGCTTTCAGGAACCAGTGCTCTCATCTCCTGTATTAGGGTCACTGTCAACCAGTAGCTCTTATAGCACTAACAGAAGAGTATAGATCTTCCTTCAAGGAAACTAAATACACTGTTCAATTTGATCTTTTTTTTTAAGGCAGAAAGGTTGTTCTCACTTGTGGAGAGGATCAGAAACAGTGATAGTTTCATAACATTGGATTTTGGATTAAAAAATCTAAAATCACTAGACTGTCATGGTTATGGTACTGCTACTGCCTGTATAATACAAACAGTCCCGGCATTCCCTCTGACACACTGGATAATTCAAGCTATCTTCCATCAGCAAACCTAAATCCTGAGTAAAAATATGTGTGAGCATCACCTGAATCTCTTAAAGCAGCTACTTATTTCTCTGTTCCTGTTCAGCTTAAACAACTTTCTTATTCATGTCTCTGAGATCTGCGTTCAGAGAAGAGCAAGAGCAGTCTTTTCTCCCTTCATATCTTTCTCAACACCCAACATCCCACTCTGTAATCTCAGTTTCTCCAAACTGCATGAGATTAAACACTTTGGTCTATCAGCATTGCTAAAACCCTCCATACCTTTGATCAATTTATAGCTCTTCTTTGTACCTTCTCCAGAATTTGTAAATCAGATAACTTCTTATATCTAACAGATAAGTGAGTGAGTCCAGATGCACCAGACTCACCAGGAAAGCACAGGAGATAATGTTAGGGATTCCACATGCATGAAATGTGGATCCTTGTCTGGTGGAAGATACCAGTGTTTTGAAATTTGTTAATTGTTATTTTCTAAACACAACATCCTACATCAGATTATTTTTGTATATCAGATTATTTTCGACCAGAAGGCACAATTGCATATCTGATAGAAAAATGAAGGGGGGAAGAGACACAGACATGAGAATGAGGAATGGGAGGTATTTTATGGAGACAGGATAAATTAAAGTTGTCACTCTTCTGAGAGGAATTTATTGCACAACTTGCTTAAGAATACATAGAGCTCTGTAAGTACTGAATTGCACCTGCTCATTGTGGGTATGAAAATGTGAAAGAAAGGAATGTAAAGGAAAGAAAAAAAGACTAAAAGAAAGGAAAACTAGTTATTATGTTCTGCAAAGTAATTCTGCACTATTTTTTTTTTATTGCTTCAGTCTGTTACTGTTTTTGCACCAATTCAGCCTACCTATTACTGCTTACAGGAAGAGAAAGAACTGCATCTCTTCACCCAGAAGAAACAGAAGGAGGGAATTATCCTGGGCTCAATTGAAACTGCAGCCAGCAGAAATCTGTGTCTGTTTTTTCCTCCATCTGCGAGCCATCTGTAGTATTCCCTATTTTTTTTAAATCTGTAATAAATTGATAGCTCCAAGGGGTGAGCACACTGCAAGGCAGAGAAACAAATTCCCAGGTTGCCATCAAGAAGTGATTCAAAAGTGGATCAAATGAGAAAAGAGGAAGGAAGATGGGTACTCCTCACAGCCATTGTAACAAGTCATATAGCAATGCAACAGTGTCATGGCATGTCTTGGTTAGCAATATGAGATATAGGAGGGGGACAGGAAAAGAGATATATCTGAAAGCACTTTCTGCCAGTCGGGAGGTAACAGACTCCAATGTACATGCAGAGTGTGAAGACCAGGGTGTAGGTGAAACATTTGCCTACTGGAAGGTTTTACAAACTCTTCTAGGCCTCTACTTCTGGCTCCTGAAACAAATGGTATCAAACAGCCTAGCCACTTCGGTATGCCAGCATTCTTGTGTATTTCTGGTGGCCTGTTCTTGCCTGTTGATGCTAGCAAGCAGAGCTCATGGAAATTAAGAATTTCCATGGGTGTGAATGTAAGAATTAATGACTGAGTAATGGGTTGGAAAGTAACTAAGCTAAAGGATGTCTCAGCTTTTAGCTACAGAGAACGTTCCATGATCTGCTGGGCCTGTTGTACTGTCAGTCCAGTGCAGCTCTTGGCATTTCTCTGGGCTGGCTGTAGGGTAAGTCCTCAAGATCATGCTGAGACGCTTCCTGAACCAGAGCCCTAAAGGTCATGGGAAGGAGGAAACGCCTAGCTTAGCATATATCCAGGTTCTCGTTCATGCAGTGCAAAGGAATTGGATACCTCAGATGAAGCCAAGTGTCCCATAGCCCAACCCATCAGTAGCTAGTCTAAGGTCAACTGTTTCCAAGTACACTGCAGATCTCTGAGCCTGGCTGAAAGCTGGTCTAACAAACGTCTGTGTGGACAGAAAGCATGTGAGTCACATCTGCTCTCAAGCCTATCCTTCATTTCCCAGAAGAGATGGAGACACTTCTTCCTCACCTCATCACCAGATACCTTGCAAAGATGGAGAATGCTGAGGCTGCAAGTCCTCCTTTGTGTTACACCTCAGATTGCCACTGTCCTTTCTGTAGCACACTGATGCAGCAGCATTTTACATCTGCACCATACAGGTGTAAACTGGGCTACCAGAAATTGGGTCCTGCAGCTTTGCTTTGATGTCTGGGAGCAATGACACACAGGGGAATGCAACACTGCTCCAAGGTATTGCCATCCTCAAAAATGGGCACTTTTTTTTTTTTTTTCAAGAGAATGCCAAGCATTTCCGAACCTGAAACCCCAGAAGCTTCCTTTTAGATCAAATGATTGCTGAGCATTTCCAGGAGGCTGACTCAGTAACTTTGTGAATTCGCTAATGCCAAGCACTCCTGTGTTGACAGGCAGAGCAATAGCAGTTTATGGTCTTTCTTGTTCACCAAAAGAAACCTTATCTCTGATCCTATAGTCACCCTGAACAAATGCAAGGCCTTTCTGGGTTGTGTTAATTGCATATTTTACTGAGATGAAAGGTCTCAGCATCTCTCAGTAACTTCCTCTGCTTCCTTTTGTTCTCTAGAAGCCTCATTTTTTCCCTCCTAATATTTATTCATGAGAATTTTTGCTTTCAGAAGCTTTAGAGCAGCTGCTCCTGGTCTGATGGAATTCACTCAGCAGCAGAGATGTCTTTTCATCTGTTCAACGCAGCCAGTTTCACCATCGACAAGCATCTGCTTCTCTGGACAGGACTCCAGCTTCAGCACCATTAATATGCATTTTATGGAGTGCAGTGGAACACATGTGCAATCTGCAGGCTGAAGTGTCTGTGTAGTTTTGCACATATGCACACCTGCCTGCAAAGGGCATGTTGGAGAGCCAAGGCCTGGTCTTGACAAGATGGACATGGATTCATGAACTGCAGTGACACACAAATGTGGTATACATATGAATATAACCTAATAGTTGTATTTGGACCTTAGCTTCTTTAGATATATGCTTCAACCAGCCAAATTCATCCTTGGTGTGACTCCAAAGCTCATATTTTTAAAGTCATTAGTCTGGTTATGGGTTTAATTTTGTTGACTTAGTCCCAGGAAGTGAAAACACACTTCAGTTTTATCGTGGTAAAGCAGTTTTTGCTTTACCTATTATTTCCTGGGAGAAACATTTCTTACAAGAGGGTAAAAACTATAAGATCTATTGTCTTTACAGTATTAGTAGTGCAATGTGAAAAGAAGATTTTTACCTTCTATACTGCTGTGATCATTTCAGCACACACCACTGAATTAATCTCTACATTGGGGACGTGCAGCTGATTTTGAACACATAAAACATCTGGTCTCATGGGCACATCTGGCAGCTAGAGAACCAACCACCTGCTGTGCAAAGCGGCAGCTGCACATAGGGAACGGGGATATACAACTCAAAGAGAAGTAAATGCACATGTAAACCAGAGGATGGATTCAGGGTCAGTACATGCCACCTAATACCTCACTGTTTTCTGTAGATTTGCAGTACATCTCCTTGGCTCAGGTACACTGTTGTAAATTTCCCACACATTAAACCTCTTAACGAAAAGCAGCCAAAGTTGCAAAAGTCAGAGGTATTAAATAAAAAAGCTTGTTTGAACCTCCTCCACTCTCAGCCTGTTATCTTTGCTCTCACAGTATTTCCTCTATAAAAGTGTTATTTTGAAATTTCCAGGCACAAAAGAAAATGGAGGATGAGGTTGGAGTTGCATTATTACCAGTAGCCATGGGCGCTTGATCCAGTATAATATATGACCTGCAGAAAAATATCTTTCTTTTTGCTGTCTTCAAATATCCTGAGATTATGTTATTTTTAAGAATCTCAGCTATGAAAATATGAAGAATAAAAAAGGAGAAGAGGAAATAAGAAAAGTCAAAGAAAAAGAAAAAAGAAAGACTGAAACATATAGAACAGATTCTGCTCTGGGGCAGGATTAATCTCACAGAGATGAGTGAAACCAGTGTAATTGCTTCATTGTCCTCCCAGTTTCCCCATTAGCTTCAAGAGAGGAACCTCTAGGTAATAACTAGAGTGGGATGACTCTATCAGTTAAACCTTTCAGAAATACAACCTCCTAATGCCTCTGTTTTTCAGTTTCCTCCCTGGTACTAAAAGGAAATAGAGCTTGTCCCCCTCCTTGAAAATTTGAGAGATCCTCAAGTGAATCACACTGTGAAAGTCTGAATCAGTGCTATTTAATTACTTCATTACTATGTTAGAGAATCATGGTGAAGTCCAGATAACCAGGATGGGGTGTCCCTACATCTCTGCCAGTGTGGAAATGTCCCCTAGAGAATCTCAATCTCTACATCAAATACTTTCAGGAGCAAATATGTGGAGCTGCAGGCCTTGTGCTGGGGCAATGGCCAGAGCCTCTGCCTCTCCTGCCAGGCCTTCCATCTGGATATGTCAGAGAGCACTGGGGAGCCACCGAGCCAGAGACAGATGCAGTGAAGAGGGAGCAATGTTTCACTAGTCTGTCAACATGTCATTAGGCTCTCATGAGGCAACATCGAGCAGAGGGGTGTGGGGAGGAGGGAGGAGATGATGAGGGAAGAGAGAAAGAAAGAGAAAGAGCGGTAGAGAAAATGACAGAGTATGGGAAAGATGGAGAGCTTGGTGCCAATGCCATGTAAGCTACTGCCAAGGGGAGAGCTCCATCAAATGCAAGGCCAGTACTATAAATCAACCCATAATTAGGTGCAAAGAGAAAGCTTTAACATCCTCATCAAATTGATTAATACATCTCGTTGCTCAGGACAGATGTAGATGGTGTTTATGAACAACTGCAAAGCAGCCAAGGCTGTGTCTAGGGCAGGAAGAAACGGGGCTGGAGGAAGAAATTATGAATCTGAAAACAGAAACTCCCCTTCTCTTTATTGGCACACTCTCCTGGTCAAGTGCTGATGGTCTCCCTTGCCTGTCAGCTCATCTGCCTCAACTTTGTGGAAATGAAGTAGTTAATGTTAGCACAGCACCAGGGCAATGGAAAACCTTCATTTTAGGGACTGATTCAAAATCATCAAGGCTAACAAGCATCTTCCCCTTGATTATGGTGCAACTTGGTTTAAATTATTAAGCATGATTACAGGTAGTCTTGGGTGAAGACAATAAAGAGCAAGCTTCTGGCTACAAGAAGGCAGAGAGATGAAGATGAGAGGTCAGAACTCTGCTTGCATTCATCTCAGCAAAGCTACCACTGATTTGGATGGGCCAAGGGCTTAGTCCAGATTGCTTGTCCCATGGAGAAGGTCAACAACTGAAAAGGCAGAAAACAATGGGAAGGGTGTTTGCATCAATGAGATCCTGATGTCAGTGGTGGCTGTGAGGCAAAGCAGAACTAGAAATGAAGAGCTCCAATTCATTTTCATGGGTACTCATCCAAGGTTTTCTACAAACCACTTGCAATTTTTCAGTTTCCAGGAGTAAGGCCCACCACTGAAAGAATCCAGTTTTGGTATTTTCCACATGGTCAGCTTAAAAGTACTCAAAAGTTTGAGGCAACTAATGTTATATGAATTACAGGTCATTATTCTCACAATTGATCTATTTCAAATCCCAATCTGTGGATTGTTAGGAGTTGCTAATGCTCCTATTCACTTATGATTACAAGCAATCCCTATTCCAAAGTGCTTACAGTCAAAGGATAAGAAAGACAACAGATGGATACAGATAGATGGGAGAACCTAAGAAAACAATGAGACATTGTTGGTCAGCAGGGTAAGGCCAGGGCCTCAGCCTACTTGCAGTGCAGACATTGTCAAATGAGCAGGCAGAGTGCACAGGTGAGGTGGTCAAAAGTTCATGATGGAAGCAATTTATCACACAGCTCTGCAACGTGACTGTTACATGTCACTTCTAGGTGTGTGTGCAGCACGTTTGCATGGCCAGGGCAACTGAACACAAGGCTAGGGGAACAGCAGAGGAAACTTTGCAACAGAAGCTCAAACCTGCAGCTTTTCTACATATTTTGCTTCAATAAATACTGCCATGCCCTGCTCTTACGGGCTGGTTTCAGTCACTTTGTCGGTAAAACCCTTCATAAAGGAAGCTGGCATCATTCTCACCTTTCTAACAAATGGATAAAACTGAGGCACGGAGAAAGAAAGTGACTGACTTGCCCATTATCATCCAGCAGGTCAGGGCCAGAAACTAGAGCAGGCTAACTCTTTGGAACTCTTCCTCAGTGCTCACTCCCTTTCCCCCTAGACTATACTGCCTGGCACTTCTGGGGTGCTGAGAGAGAGACCTCAGCTTTCACTCTGTCTTGACAGCAGGGACCCCCTACTGCTGCTGGGGAAGGTTGGTAAAAAGTCTGGGATTTTCAAGTGAGGTGTCTATACTGGAGTGACAAGATACTTAACCCCTCAGACCTTAGGAGTTACAGACATGATGTGGTGTGCATGTGTCAGCAAATAATTCAGAGGTGAAAGGACTACAAGAAACATAGTTGCTCCAGGTCCCTCCCTTTGAAAAGATACAGTTTGGCTTGATTCCCATTCCAAAACGTTGCTTGTCTTAATCCCCACATTGAGCTACAGGGACTGTTTCATGGGATATATTAAGAAACAAACAATGAAACAAAAATTCTTCCATAGAAACAGCACAGGCCTTATTTACTAGCAAGAAGCATGCAAGAAAGGAACCCTTTACAGTCAGGTTTTCAACACCACTGGTTCTGAGGACCTTTAACCTCTCTGTATTAATCCTGGCAGACAAAGACCTTGCCCATGTGTCATTATGGCAGTGGGATAAGGCCCCAATAGACGTGACTTACAGGCTCCAAAAGCCACTCCCTGTGCACAACCAACAGACCACAGACTGCAGGAGGTCCCAGCAACAACTGTCCAACCCCAAGGGATGTGCCACCAAAAGGATTTTGAAATCCTCTGTCTGTCTTGGAAAAGGGTTTGAGAGAGATATGCGGCCTTGGCAATTACTTCATCTCACATCACAGCCCACAAAATGTGAGCCTATGAAGCAAAGTATTGAAAACACTTGGCTTTTAAACTTAAGAAGTCTTCAGATTAAGAGGATGATGCTTCATTTGAAGCTTACTTGCTTGTTCTCCTATGTTCTGATGAAATTACATATTGTCTAAATGCAGGAATCATTAAAAAAAAAGGAAAATATTCTTTTCAGTTGCAAAATCTCTCCCATCCACTTAAGGTCCCTGCCCACATCAAAGGATAAACATCTAACCCTTAGCTAGAGCAATCATTGCTGCAGAAAATAAATGCTTCCAAGGAAAATAAATCAATGGAAATTAGCAAAGCTCAGGATAAAAAATCCATACCCTGCCAGTGTGATATTTCAGACAAGATT
>WBNH01012560.1:0-48882 GCA_013401255.1 Urocolius indicus
TGTGATTCTGTGAAATGCTGGATGGTCAGATTGCATAAATAGCACTGAGCTGTGAAATTGGTATTATACATTAGGCTTAGGCTTATAAGGCTGCTTAACATCTACACTCTCTGTGGATGTGAAGCTGAGGCCACAGCAAAAGCAGAGTCATTCTGCTGAACACCATGGCTTGGAGAGAATGTTGGAAGGTTGAATGCCAAATCTCTGACCCAAACCGCCCTGGTAAATGGCCATTTGTTTCTGGAGTAAAGAAGAAGAATGAGTGCCTCGTGTTCTGACAGTTTGCTGACTGATATAAATTCCCCCGTGGATGTAGAAAACCAGACAGAGTTCTTGTTGATGTCACTGGACACTTTCAATGTTCTGTGCACAGAAATTCCTGTTAATACTTTTTCCAACATAGAAGTTTTGTTAAATAAATTGAACTGCCAGCTCTTCACCGTTCTCATGGGAAATCAGCATGTGCTTTAGTAAACAAGCAGATAAATCGCATTTTGGAAACAACACAGTTCTCACACAGAAGCTATTATTTGGAGACAATATACCGCATCCATCAGTACGAGTTTTGCAGGCTAGAGGGAGAAGTGCTTTCACTTGGGTGAAACAAGACAATACATGTCTCTTTTTTTTTTTCTTATGATAATGCATTAAAGTAACATCTGCATATCACTTTCCTTTTCCCTGGTAAAATCATTGGCAGGTCATTTTGTAGGTCTGGTTTTGGTTTTTTTATATGAATCCATGACTAATTTTTTGGGAGTAATCTTTCCTATCTCTATGTTCTAGTGGAAAACAATGCCATAATTTCTTGAGAAGTTTGCAGTATCAGAAGATCTTGTTTTCACATTGTAATTTTATTTTTTTTCCAATTAACTAGGGTGATGCTGGGGACAGGGGAATTCCAGGGGAACGTGGACTAAAAGGATACAGAGGCAGAATGGCAAGTACCTTATCACTGTTGTTCTTTAATGGTTATTTTTAGTAGGCTCCTCGTTTATGTGCTGATTGCACACTTGTATTGGATTTTAGATACATCTGTCATTTTCAAAGGCTGCTAGTGCTGACCATGCTCTGTCCCAGCATGAGTCATACCAAACAGAAGCGATGATCATTTCTGCATATCCTACCTCCTGTTTCAGTTTACTTTCTTTTTTCTGCCTTTTAGATAAAAACCTGCTATGGAAGAAATCTGCTGGTTTAAGAGCAGTGGGATGATCCCATTTATTCTCCATTAACTTCTTTGTCCTTAATTTTCTGACTTCTTTTGTGTTTCCGTCTCCAGTTTTTTTTCCCCTACAATCTTTTCTACAGCTAAATATTCACTTCAGATCTCCTGTGTCAGGGGGCAATGAGGACTGGCTGCTCCATACAGAAAGGGGATCTGGTCGCTGTGGGTAGTAACAAACCAGGAAGAGTTCAGTCACATTAAAATTGTTTTGCTCAGCACTCCTTTTCCAAAAAGGTCAGAAATTAAATGAGGTTCTTGCTGCCAAAAGTGAAGATGTGCATGTGTTAATTTTCTTTTGAAGCTGTATTTCTGAATGAGCTTTGAACGTATTGGATGAATAACACACATAACAAAAATGAGCTGAACTACTAGAAGAAAAAAGATGCTTTGATGCTATCCACATTGTTTAACTCTTAAAAATGTATGGCACTCTTCCTTCTTACTTGTCACCTACGCTGAAGTCGGTGGAACTTAAACTTGTAGCAAATAAAGGAAGAAGGAAGGAAATCTGTTAATTTCCAGTAGAAAACTTGTGTATGTTCTTTGAATACAACATATGTAATATGCTGCTACTCACAGGGTATTCCAGGACCTGCTGGTCTGAAAGGCAGTCCAGGAGACAGAGGATCTCCAGGACACAGGGTAAGACCTAGGCTACATATATTTTGCTAGTACTAGAAAATACATTTGTTCTTTTTAATTTTGAAGAGAAGTTAAGGAGCGAATCAAAACGTTTTCTTCCTTTTACAGTAGTCTGGAGTGGTAATGTGTGTAATGTTCTGATGCTTCTGATGATTAATGCGTTGTGCATGTATTGTAATTGTCATGATTGTGTTACATTCTGAACTTTGATGCCTTATTAAATAAAAAAGATTGTGAATTCATCTGTATGTAAGCACAAATCAGGCATTTCTGAAGGCAGGTGACTAATTCTATACCTATAAATGTTATTTTTGTAAGTCACCATCTAAATGCCTAACATGCTTGTTTAAGAAGTGTACCTGACTCATGCTTTGAGTGTCTCCTCTAAACTAGAGCCAAGGACAATGCTCACTGTACTGTTTGACTGTCAGTGTGGAGTTATATGTTTCTAACAAAGCCTTTAGAGGTACCATTGTGGGTGTTTGCTGATATGTATCGTAAGTCTCAAATGAAAAAGACTCTCTTTGGAAGTATTTATTTCCTCTTTCACTTTCAGCTTTGAAATTCAACATGGTATAAAAAAGAGTTTGGGTTTGTTTTTCTGTCATTAATTGTTATCACTTCTAAGACATCTGCAGCTCATGTCAAGCTGATAGTGTCCCTGGATGTCTTAGTCAGATACAAGATGATTCACTATGAATTGCTTATAGCTTTGAAATAGGATGATAACTGAAATTTATTGCATCAGTCATGTACAAAAATTCCTCAAAGTACTAGAGATCTTGTCCTTGCAAGTGAAAATACTGATCTTTTCTCACCCTTACCGAAGTAAAAATGGACCCAGATAACAGGTAGTGAAAACCTTCAGTTCTACTGTACACTGTCAATATCCCCAAATCATGCTAAACATTAAATTAAACAGATAAAAATATATAACACAACCAGCCTTTGGCTTTGTTTGTTGAGGTCTGGGTTTTTTTTGCCTGTGATTAGTGAAATAGCTGAGCAATTAGGTGAGATGAAGATGGCATTACTGAAATATTTTTCCTTCTTTTGTTTGTTTAGGGTGGAAAAGGACTGACTGGACAAGCCTTATTTTCTGTATGTATCTCTAGCACACTCCACATTATATTGAAAATGCACCCTCTCCTTGGGTAGCCATGTGCTCATGTATATCTTTTGTTCTTCCCGCAGCCATGTGAACTCATTGACTATGTCCGCAAACACAGCCGTAAGTGTTCAATCTTGTTCTGATATCGTAAGCCCCAGTTTCACCACTTGCTTTCTTCCCTGTCTTATTAATATATAAGTTTTGTGTTCAGTGAGCCTGTGAATTTACGGTCTTAGCAGGTAGATACTTGAAAAATGATGTTAGGACTCAGAATGCAAAAACATTTTTCTTTGGTTGTTTTGAATAATTTCTATTGCCAAAGTTACTGTGATATCATTTCTCAGAAATATTAAGTGTTCAGTGGTTCCAGTTGCCACGAATTAAGTTTGCATTACCTTTTTCTAGTCTATGTATCCTTATTTCTTAGAAAGTGACTATGCCAAATAGTATGAGCTTCTACACAATGGTATGTTTATATCTCTAAACTCTGGTAGAAACCTCTCAATGAAAATGTTTGGTCTAGAGCAGGGCCAAGAACTGCTTGTCATTTTACTGCAATTCAACCAAAGGGAGTTTTGCAGTTTTCCACTACTTTCATAGCAGTGGAAGAAAATAATGCATGCATTGTATATCACTGAAAGTCTTAAAACCTGTAGCACGAGGGAAACTTAATTCAGTGTTTATTCCACCAGTGATTTAAACTTTTGTATTTAAAACTCTTCAAATGCAATTTTTTTACAATTCCATTTTCTTTTTGTCTTTTTTTTTTTTTTTAGCTTGCTGGGATGGTGAGTACTGCTTACTCCTATGTTACTGTAACTAGACAGGCAGAATGCTCTTACTCATTTGTCAAACGAACCTAGCAGAGATCTCACAGTCTGTGAACTACTTTGCAGTATTAAACTCCACTCAACCAAACATTCTGAGCTGTGCTTTCCCTTCGCAGGGGTTAAATCCTTGGTTGAGAGTTGGGTTTTTACTGAACTAGAGCTTTAGTTTGTTAATCTATGTGTAGGATGGGTTAAACCCCCTTTTAACTTAGCTATCTAAAATGCAAGTGTTTAGTCACCAGATGCTTCCTCTGCAGTTTGTCTCTCTCCACTAATGACTCTGTGACACTAAATATGTTAATACTCATAGCAGTGGTAACTGTTCTTAATTAAAACTATCAGATATTATTTGGCCCTCACTACCTCAGATTCAAATATCACGTCTCTGTGATTAGCTATACTGAACCTAAGCAAATTGAGACTTCATAGTTTCTGTGCACTCTAAGGTATGCACGTTGTAACACAGATATTTCACCTACTATTCATCTGTGTTCTTGCCATCTAAATAAGTTCTACTCCCATTCTGCAGCTGGAGCAGTGTGGCAGAGAAGTGCTAAGCCTAGGAAATCTGTGGAGAGAGAGTTAAAAGCCTACTGAGCCATCTAGCACACCTGCTTCCCTCTTCCTCCAAAAAGAAACGTTACTTACTTGTCTTGCTTATAAAATTCTATTTTTTGTCTTTCCAACATTATCCTATCCCCTTACCTTGCTGTTTCATAAAACTTCTCAAATGCTCAGATTTACTTACTTGCAATAAGTTTCTCCTGGACGTGCTTCAGTGTTATGAGTTTCAAAATCAAGGCCTATTTTTTTTTTAATACCAACAGTGGTTAAGATAATAACCACCCATCTTATGACCCTCATTTCCATTCCCTGAAGAGCAGATGTCATACTAGCAGTTGAGGATTATCCCCTCAATAACATGGTGCTCAGCATATTTGTCCGTGTTTTATACCTCGTGTATATGTTGGCATGTATTTGGGTGGTACAATATGTTGTGAACTGGTCATGTGAAACTAGGTGGAAGAAGCTGAACTGAAAGAGAGCATTTAAAACTCAATGCAGTTCCTTCATATCTTTTATATGTCACAGATTTCTGTTTGCAATAAAGGTTCACAGGCCTTCTTAGTGCCTTGTATCGTTTTGTTTCAGCAGTATTTAACCCTGTTGGTAAGAGCATTTCCAATGCCAAAATAGCATTAATTCCTCCTTTGTAATTTTCTCCTATTATCTGTGTGGTGGTGTCTAGCTCCTGAGCATATTCTTTTTTGTTGTTTCTTTCTACTTGTCCCTGAGAGATATAGCTAGCATTATCCTTCTCTGACCCTTCAGAATTCTAATTGTCTTGCAGCTTCATCACTGCAGTTTTCTTCCTGGTCATTTCTCTGGCCTTCTTTTCTGTTCTTCACTTCCATCAGCTCTACTACTACTTTACACTGAGTTGCCAAGTAATTTTATCTCACATATTAATTTAAAGTTTTGTCTTTATTTGTTCTCATTTCAATACTACACTCCTTTGTTTTGCTGTGTTGTTGTGGGGTTTTTTTCTTCCTAACTATCCTCTTTCCATTATATCTCAATGTCTGTCAGTACTTGGTGTGTTCCATGGCCAAATATTTCTGATATCAGTTATGTATAGGAAATGATAATGGAATTTTTGTCCTATGCTGAATTTGGCTGGAATGGTGGGTAGGTAATTTCCTCCCTTCATGAGTGCAAGACAAATTATCTTATTATTACTGCAGTTCTGTTATCTACTAGAGCATTTGGATTTTAAATTATATTCTCTTCCTGCTGTAGCAGATTATTTTCTTCAACACAACTTCTGCTTTTAGATATAATATCATATCTGGAGTAATTATGAGATGAAATGTGTTTTGCTTCAGAAATGTCATATGCATTATAAAATCTTCACAGTGCTTCTAAGAATAAGGTGGTAATAATAGCATTAAATCAATATCTGAGATGCATGGCAGTACCTGAGTTAGTGTAAGCCCACACTGTGCCCAAGAGGATCTTTAAAGGGGGCTATTGTGTGCTGGAGATACAGGATATTTCTATGCAACCCAATTGTTGCAGATTGTTGCAACGTCATTCTGTTGTCAGTAGTGTAGGTTCTTCCACTGCAGACACATCCAGCAACAGGGACAAACAGTGCAGCAGGCTCAAAACTCAATGGTTTATAGTGCAGGTGAATGTTGAGCCATTGGAGTCCTGACAAAACCCAAGATCATTTCTACTCCTGGCCTACTTGTGGTCCTGCTTGACCTGATGCTGAAAAAAATGCTTCTACTCTCTGTGCTGCAGCTTCTCCATCTGTAAAATAGTGCTAATAGAATTTAACTCTATTTTTTTTCAAATATCTTTGTAAAACCTCTTCATAAGAATGAGAAATTTGTACTCTTCTGTACCTCACTTCAGTAGAAGTTGCTTAAATTTTTGTCTGACTCCCTCTTGGTGCAAGTATCAAGTGCAGGATGTAGTTTAGCATTTTATCATTTTATGTGTGGCTTTTATGTGCATCAGTCTCTCTGTCTGACGTGCAAGGGAGCAAAATAATTTGGGGGTGTTTTTTTTGTTTCCTAGGAAAACCAAAGTGCCCACTATATCCAACTGAACTGGTGTTTGCCTTGGACACCTCCAGGTCACTCACTCCCAAGACATTTGAACTAATGAGAGAGATTATAATTGCGATAGTGAGTGATGCCAGAATCAGAGACAGCAACTGCCTGGTAGGAGCCAGAGTCGCTGTTGTTTCCTACAACTCAGTTACCCAACACCTGATCCACTTCTCAGAGTTTCACAACAAGAATAAGCTACTCAGCGCACTAAAAAGTATTTATTATGGGTCATCCTCCAGTGAACGGGATACTGGAGGTGCAATGAGATTCATTGCCAAAAATGTTTTCAAGAGAACTCCACAAGGTCCTAATGTGAGAAAAATAGCTGTGGTTTTCAGCCATGGAGCAGCCACAGATGCATCTTCTGTTAAACAAGCTGTCCTGGAGATGAGCGCAGCAGAAGTCATTCCAGTAGTTATTGCTTTTGAAAACACTCCCCATATCTCCCAAGCTTTCGCGGTAAGGAATTTACTAAGCTTTTTGTCTTTATACTCATTAATGTTAGCTTAAAACAAGCAACTTTGAGTGTATTAGGTCAGGCTTATCCCACATGTAATGCTTTTGAGCATAGTGATTCACTGCATCAAACTTTGATTCAAGTTTTGCAGAGAGGTAGCTAATGAAAGGTGTGGGGATACTGGAAATTTACCAGAACACTGTAGCAGAAGACAACAAAGATAATGTGTGCAGACCAGGATATACATGAGTAACTTTATAGATGAAGATTTTGTGGTCAATAACTTTCTGATTACAGCATCTTTTAAAGGCCTAACACTTTGGGACTATTCCCATCTTCTTATAATCCCATGAAGAGGATCATGAAACAGCAGGTTCTCAGCTATGTAGATGGTTCACTCAAAAATAGTAAAAAACTCACAGAATATATTTAGTAGAAAAACCTGCAATGTGCAGCCTGGTACACTGGCCAGGTGCAAATTCCTTGCTTTGCCTCTTGGCAAAGAAACTACCAAAAGGGGGTGGAATAATGGAAAATGCTTATTATGCATAATGAATTACTAAGAGTTTAAAAACTCTCCTATTTTTCCTACTAGCATTTCTAGAGCTTTAATGTATATGAGATATACATACCAATGAATGGAAATTAAAAAAATCAAAGTACTAAAGTATTGAACACTAGGTAAAACACTACTAATGTTTGGTATCGACGTGTTTGCATGCTGAGCTTTTCAAGAACTAACCACAGGAATAGTTCAGATAGCAAGGACTATCTGTGGTTTTCCTGTTGGCTGGACTTCAGGAGTCAACTCTTATGAGGACAAAAATGCAGTGTTTTATCACGAGAGGTTTCCAAAGAAGACAATTCCTCTAGTGCACTTGGAGCATGCTCTGTCCCCTCCCTGTGGCCTTGTTACTAGATATAAATTATCTTCATCAAGGTGATAAACACAGCATTAGTAATAGACATCCACTTCCACTGACAAGGATACTAGAGATTCTATAACAAATTTCTCAGATTAAAAGTCAAGCTTTGTTTTCTAGGCTAGTGTGTCTTGAGAGCTTTTACTGACGCTGCTTTTCATCATCCCTTTTGAAGGCTCTTTCTAGAAATAAGTGCAATATGAGATTAAATTAGTGTGGTCTCTCCCAAGGTCTGTATGTTGTGATGACACCAAGCTCAGTGGTGTGGTTGACACTCTACTGGGAAGGGATGCCATCCAGAGAGACCTTGACAGCCTTGAGAGATGGGCTTGTGTAAACCTGACGAAGTTCAACAATGCCAAGTGCAAGGTCCTGCACATGGATCAGGGCAATCCCAAACAGAAATACAGACTGAGTGATGAGCGTACTGAAAGAAGCCCTGTGGACAAGGACCTGGGGTAATTGTTTGACAAGAAGCAAAACATGACCTGACAATGTGTGGTTGCAGCCCAGATAGCCAACTGTACCCTGGGCTGCATCACAAGATGCATGATCAGCAGGTTGAGGGAAGTGATGCTCCTCCTTTATTCCATTCTCGTGAGACCCCACCTACAGGATAGTGTCCTGCTCTGGAACCTTTAGCATGGACATGGACCTGTTGGAGTGAGTCCAAAGGAGGGCAAAAGAGATGACTGATCTGAGGGCTGAAGCACCTCTCCTGTGAAGACAGACTGAGAAAGTCAGAGTTGTTCAACCTGGAGAAGAGTTGGAGTTATTCAACCTGGAGAAGAGAAGCTCTGATGAGACCTTTTAGTACCTAAAAGGGACCTACCATAAAGCTGGAGAGGGACTTTTTACAGGGGCATGTAGTGATAGTAAAAGGGGTAATGGCTGTAAACTGAAAGAGGGGAGGTTTAGATCAGATGCAAGGAAGTTCTTAAGTGTGCGGGTGGTGAGGCAGTGGAACAGGTTGCCCAGAGAGGTTTGCAGTAGAAAAATTGTATTATCTCATTTAAGGGCTTGATTAGGTACAAGCCTATGTTTGATTACCACAACTGGGATGTGTGCAGTGCATCCCTCTGCCCCCACCAATGGGTCATCTGGGCCATGTTTATGCAGTAAATTTACACTTCATCAACAGCAAGAAGTCATAGAGCACTTACAGTACTCTCCTGCTGTCTTTATTTTTTGCTTTTAGATGGATGATTCTGGATTGTTCCAGGTGTTAAATGTTCGTGGAGGACAGTATAATGACACATTACGAAGATTTCAACTCTGCACTTTGTGCTATGGTAAGACCAATACAGTATTTTGAAGTATCATTGAAGGACAAATAGAGTATTATGTAGATCTGCCTAGTGCAGAGCAGTAAGGTAAGCAGAAGGTCTGAGGCATTCCTCAGGCCTTACCTAACCCTAGCAAAACTATTTGCCCTTGTTTCTCATTTATGTATTGAATTCCTAAGTAGAATCTATTTCCAGTAAACATTATTTACTGGTAACCTATTGTCTGCATTATCATGGCAACCAAATTTCTAAGGAAAAGTAGAAGAACGTGTTTGTCCACCTTAAGTGTCATTGAATGTGATGTTAAACATCTTAAGCCATTTCCTTGCTCCTGATGGGACCTTCTACATGGGATGAGCCCATGCATTTCTTTCCAGGTATTTGAATCCTTGTCTGGCCAGAATGCCTGACTGAAAAGTATATACTTTCTTCTTGTATCCTACAAGCAGTGTTAATCAAATGTAACAGAGCAAGATTAACTGGCTAGATGAGGGAAGAGCAGCAGATGTCATCTACCTTGACTTCAACAAGGCTTTTGACTCTGTCTCCCTTAACATCCTCATCAAAAAGCTCAGGCAGTGTGGCTTGGATGAGTGGACAGAGAAGTGGATGGAGAGCTGGCTGAATGACAGAGCCAGGAGGGTGATGATCAATGGCACAGAATCGAGTTGGAGGCCTGTGGCCAGGGAAGTTCCACGGGGATTGGTTCTGGGGCCAGTCTTGTTCAACATCTTCATCAACGACCTGGATGAGGGGACAGAGTGTACCCTCAGCAAGTTCCCTGATGGCACCAAACTGGGAGGACTGGCTGATTCCCCAGAGNCTCCCCTCTACTCTGCCCTGATGAGGCCTCATCTGGAGTCCTGTGTCCAGTTCTGGGCTCCTCAGCTTGAGGGACAGAGAACTAATGGAGAGAGTCCAGCACAGGGCCACCAAGATGATCAGGGGACTGGAGCATCTTCCTTATGAGGAAAGGCTGCAGGAACTGAGACTGTTTAGTCTGGAGGAAATGGAGAGGGGATCCCATTAATACTTACAAGTACTTGAAAGGTGTTTGGCAAGAGGATGGGACAACACTTTTTTCTGCAGTGCCCAGTGACAGGAAAAGGGGAAATGGATGTAAGCTGGAACACAAAAAGTTCCATTTAAACACAAGGAAAAAATTCTTTCCTGTAAGGATGAGAGAGCCCTGGCACAGGCTGCCCAGGGAGGATGTGGAGTCTCCTTCTCTGGAGGTTTTCAAAACCTACCTGCATGTGTTCCTGAGTGACCTGATCTAGGTGAACCTGCTTGAGCAGGTGGATTGGACTGGATGATCTCTAGAGATCTTTTCCAACCCCTGCCATTCTGTGATTCTGTGAAGGCTATTAGTGTCCTTCAGCTTTAAAATAAAAAAGTTTAGAAGCCTTTAAGAAACTGTAGCAGCGATAATCAAGGCTTTCTTCTGTGAAGTCCCAGGCTTCAATCTACTTGTGTGTGTTGTGAGTGTTGAGTTGGATTTATTTTCCATAGAAAGCGGTTTGAAAAATTAGCAAATGTTTTAAAAGTGTTGACTGCAGTCATTTTGCAATTTTTAGAATATTGATGAACTTTGAGTCCTGACCAGAGTCCTCAACAATTTAGCGAAGGTCACCAATATCACAAAGACTCTTTTCTTCCTGTTGTGAAGAGTGACCCTTGTTCTTTCTGCAATACTGGGAAAAAATGTAATTGTGAAAATGCAATTTTCTCTTCTTAACCCAAAGTCCTTTTCCAAAAAGCTTTGATTTCTCCTTATTGCCATAATATTTTATTTTTAAAAAAAGTTTCCAGCAGTTGTATTAGTTAGCAACAAAACTTCTGTTTCAATAGCCACATAAATACATTCTGACAGGCTGCCTGAATGAGAAAGTGTTGCTACAGTTGATGTGTACAGTGATCCCTGCCACAATAAAGAAGTCAAATACCTTACCAATTGCATCTGAATATAAACAATGATAATGTAATTAAATCCATTCCTGTGATCTTTTTTCTTTATTTCAAAAGGAAACAGAGTACCAACTGTTTTGCAAAACCTGGTGCATAACTATGTGTTTTGAGCCAGCCTTTAGTTCTCTAATGTACGTTGAGGCCTTCCTAGTGGGTTTGGGGTTTTTCCCTTTATTTTTTAGATTGGCCATTCTGACATTTTAGATCTGTGATCATATTCATTGTTATGTATTTGCTTTGTGTCAAACAAACAAAAAAAACCTAATTAATTTTACATTGTTTTGCAGACAAATGTAAACCAGATGCTTTTTGTGGGCTCCCCAGGCCACGTTTACCAAGGGCATATGTTGATGCTGCGTTTATTCTGGACAGTTCGCAGGAAATGAGTGATGCTGAATTTGAGCAAGTCAAAGACTTAATGAGCAAAGCAATCGCTGCATTCAACATTTCCTCGGATCCAAAAACGTCTGTTGTAGGGGACAGAATAGCTGTAGTGAGCCATGCACTGTCAGATTTCAAAGCAGGCACAAGGAAGAGGCCAGTAAAGAAAGAATTTGACTTAGTTACCTACGGCAGTACAGACCAAATGAGGAGGCATGTTAAAGAATCTCTTCAGCACCTGAATGGGGAGGCTGCTGTCGGCTACGCCATACAATGGACAATTGCTAACATTTTCTCAGGGGCACCCAATCCAAGACCAGTCAAAGTGATCATCATTATATCTGCTGGAAAAACGAGTCAACGGGACAAAGGAACATTGAATAAAGTTTCCCTGGAAGCTAAGTGCCAAGGCTATGCGCTGCTTGCAATTTCGCTAGGGAAGTCCTATGACAGAAATGAACTGGAAGAGCTCGTGAGCCCTCCTCTGCAACATCATTTGGTTCAGCTTGGCAGAATCCACAAGCCTGAGCTTGACTATGTAATGAGGTTTCTGAAGCCATTCATAAATTTCCTCAGGAGTAAGTTACCACATGATAAGTCTGGGATGGGTTTGGTTGGTTTGTTTTAGTTTCCCTGTTCTGCAAAAACACAGGGTGGGAGATTGAGTGTACTCATGGATGTGCATTGCTGGGTGGGTTATATTCATTCTCCCATCACAGAGGTCTTCAGCCTCATTCTTTGGGTAAAATCAGAGATTATATCCTAATTCTATATTAGTTCCAGGATTCTTTATTTTGGTGACTGACATAGGGCCTGTTGTGTGCCATCAGTTTCACAAATTGTTTAGCCAGGAACAACTGAAGGAATGGATGTGACTTTGATGTTGAAAGAGAAGCTCTGCTAAAATTGCTGTGGAGCACTGTTGCTTTTTTCATTATTATTATTATTATTTCCTAGAAATATCCTTGATTTTGAGAAGGAAACATTTTGTTCTTTTCAAAAGCATAATCATTACCACCTTTCTCATGCAGAGTGCCCTCACCAACAGAGTCAAGGTTTTCCATTGCTTTTAGATTCTAACGTCACTGAGTGCTATGGCTTCTAATAGGATACAAAATCCCCAATGCAGTTTTTTGAGTGACTTTGTCCTGGTTGTCTATTGTATATTCAGCAAGGAAAAGATATAGCTAGGGTGGAAAATCAGCCACCATCAGGGTTGTTTAAATGCAGGCCAATGGAGAATGCAAATGGGAACTGAGTTCAGAATTCATTCCATGATGCACATATAGAAATCCTATTGCACTACTGGGAGTTAGAGAAAAAAGCTGACTGTGGAGCTAAATGGTTTATACTGGAGTAAAATATTGACAAGTGCTCTGCTTCCATTAAAGATCAGGTGACCATCAGTGGGATCTAGGTACTTCTGCCTCAGCACTCAGCTTTGGAAGTCCAAGACCCAACATTTTTGCTACTAAAATCTGCCTGTCAAATGAAAATGAGAGCAGTCTAATGATTGCCTGTATCCTCTACAAAGTGTCTTCAGTTGTGAATATAGACCACATAAAAAGACATTGGATGTTATGTTAATCTTTAGCTTTGTGTCTCTTAGCTAAAAATTTAGAAGAGCTTACTATGGAAAGAAGTGAAAACATAATCCTTGCATTCATCTAAACTGAAATTTATTTAATTCCTTGATTTTTTTCATTCAAGTTAATTCACTTTTTTAATGGATGGGTGCAGACTCAGACCACCGTAGCATTCATCTCTCTATATAATAGTGTTTGCGATATGTGTATAAAACTAATGCAGCGATTCTTGGATAAAATGCAAAGCTTTGCCAAAATCTTCTAAATCCCACAAAACCGATGAATTCAGGGGTGCTGGACTAGATGACCTTTAAATGTCCCTTCCAACCCAAACTATTCTGTGATTCTGTAATTTGGTATTATATTCTGAACAGGTGAGGACAACTACCCACCAGAAGAGCTCAAGGAAAAGTGTAGCAGGCTTCGCTTTCAGGGCTGAAGACCCATGTAAGTCCATTGCATAGCTATTTGAATACAGGGGGGTTAATGATAAATAATGTTTGCTTTCAGAACACTCTCCTTATTGTGTGTTTTCAACAAGTTCTTGTTTGATTGGTTAAAAGTCTTCTTGATTAGCAAAGGTAAAGAGTGGAGCTGGCCTGTAGTAAACACATGAGAAATGAACAGTATACCCTGTTATGTTTTAAAATAAGTCTAAAATTTTTGGACAAAATTAATGATATCCATTGAACTATTTTCTTTTAAACACATCTTTATAGGCACAAGAAAACATTGTACCCTTCTGAAAATTTCCAGGTACAATAATACTGTTGAATATTAAAATGCTACTTTTATATTGCATGAAGGCTTAAATATAGTGAGAAAAGAGAAGTCAAAACTGAGGAAATTAGTCACTGATCACAGTCAGCTTTGTGGTTCCTTCTGCCAAAGGCCTTAATTGGTTCTGAAACTGAGGGAAGTGTAAAGGGCTCACTTTCAATGCAGAGATTCACTAGGGAGCACACTGGAAAAGTGCTGCAAAAGGACTGCAAGGCCAGTGTTCAGTTCAGCAAAGGAAACATGAAGTTTCCAAGCCACTGTCTTCAGGATTCCTTCCCTGAAGCACAAACAAGAACAAAGTGAGAGTTCCTGACATTTTCCTTGTTTTCTTGAGAGCTACATATGCATTCTTCATTCTTCTGCACTTCTGTGCTCTCTGCAGAAGCATTTTTAATCTCCACTCATATTTTAAAATACATATATATGTATTCGGTTTTTAAGACTTATTTTTTCAGTAGAAGTGATTGAGTCAGGAAGAGGGAGTCAAGAAAGAAAACACTCTTCTGATATCAAGAGAAAAAAAAAGTCTTTTCTTGTTCTGTGTATAAAGAGGCTGTAGTTTTCTTAAACGGCATCTTTTGAAGGGGCAGAAGAACACTGCACCAGCTGAAAAATCTTTTTCCAGCACATTAAATGGTAATTTCAGCCTGTTTATATTTCTGTTGACAGGCTTGAGTGGCTTTCTGGAGAAATCGCTTCCCTTCTGAAGCTACCTATGAATGTTTTATCACCACACATCCTGATTATGTCCTGTGTCTGTCTCTAGCTTTGAAACAGAAGAAATGTCTACAGATCATGTCACCATAGAGGCTACATCTTCCTCTCCTCCCTGGTGCTCTAGAGGATTGTTACAGGCTGATAGAAAATATACTGCTTTAAGAACAAGAGTATTCATGAAAAGGAACAAAACTGGAGTGACTAGAAATTTAAGGCACGGTTTTCAGCCCGAACGAAGACAGTGGGGGTGTGGGTGAAAGGAGAATCTGTATTTCAAAGAAACAAGCAAGAAGGGGAAACAGTGACATCATTACATCAATTAGCCCTAGATGAATCCTAATTCATCCTTACAGTACCAAGCAGAAGGAGAGGGGTCTCTTCTCCATCCCTGCCCCAACTTCAAACTGTTCTTTTGTTACTTTTCTCCTTCTCCATTTGCAAATGAATGGTTCACATAAATTTCTGTCCCTTTTCTGACAGAATCCTGTCGAAAGGGGATAAAAAGCCTGGTGCTTTCCTCTGTTCTCCTGCTGTCTCTTCCCAGACAGCCTTTTACAGCACAGAATTGTATTGTACTCTGGTTTCTCTCAGCTCCAAGGTTTAAGTGAATTCAAACTGATCTGCAGAGTAGTTATCAGAATAGTAGATGCTTAGTTAGAAGAAGCAGACTTTGTTCAGAAAAAAAAAAATTCATTCTTAACTTTTTATTGAATTGAATTTCCAGAGAATGGCTTTTGGGCTTTCACAATCAAATACGAAATCATGCTTTCATGCCCTTTCCGAGGTGTGAATACCAATCACAGCTACCAAATTGTAAGAAGAAAATGGTCAGTACCACCAAGAGACAAAATGTCTTTCCCATGCAATTTTCTGCTGTTCGTGGTCCCTTATTAATGCACTAAGCAGTATTTGCTGAAGTCATGATCTAATGATAGCTCTTTTTAAAACTGCTGGATGAGAAGTCAGTTTAGCAGTTCTGCTATGAAAGATAACGATGAACACGGAGAAGACACTTGGCCAGTGGGAGGCCAGAGGCAGGGATTTTAGGTACTCCAGAGAGAGATTTAGAGAGAATGTATCAGACTATGTTGGATCAACTGCAGATGAACTTCATGGATTCTCCACTTTCCACATCTTTAGCTTTTTTTTTGTTTTCTTTTTCTCCTGCATCCTACAGAGGGGAAAGTGAGTTGTGTTTCGTTGTTAGGTACTGCAACAATATACAGTGATGAGAAATGTTTTCTTTTCATCACAGAGTCCTATAGGAGTGCTCATTAAGTCTGTGGTCTCCATCAAGCATGCACGCTGGGAAGAGATTTCCTCAATGAAATACTTGATATCTTAAACACAAAGAGCATGCGGAAGATGGGGAGAAATGCCTGAAGAGATTCATTTCTGTCTTCATAAAGAGATAGTTTTGTTTGCTTCTCAGGTGTCTGGGGGAAGGAAAAGGAACGTAGTCCCCTTAAAAGGCACACAGTATTCTGCAGACAGACAGAAGCAATTCGTTATTTCACTCTGTAAGTGCACTACGTTCCAGAGAGATGTCTGTTTCTCTTCAACATTTTCAAGAGTTATGGAGAACGAGATCACTAGGAAGATACTTGTTTTGAAATTACAGTAGCTGTCTCTCATGCCTCAGAGAATTAAAAGATCTCCATTGCTTTCAGAAAGCTGAAAATGGACAGAAACATGAAAATGTTAATATGTAGCCTCTGTACTGCACAGAAAAGACTATTGAGAAGCTGCATTCTACCACAACGTTCAGCTTGTCTTGGTTCTTTACTGATGCTGTTTTGCAAGGTGACATGAAATTTGTGATTTATGTTTTTTTCTTGTTATTGTTAAGCTACATTGTACGATTTCCATTTATCTTGATGACTCTGCCATAACATGGATATGCTTCCTTATTAAAATGTTCTGAGTAAAAAGCATCCATAGAACAATTTATTACTGTAAAGTAAAAACTAAATTGGATGTCTTTGTGAGATAGCATGTGTACATCCCCTTTGCAATTCAAAGCATCATTCAGTCCTCACAAAAGGGGAATGTTCCTCAGAGGTGCAGCAATCTGGGAAATGAGAGGGTGGAGTGCATTAAAAGAGTTTTTCTTTATCCTGCAAGAGTTCTTCCGAAGCGCCAGGCCATAATGGAGTTCTCATACAGAAAACCAGAAGAGATTTGTACAGAGAAAAGATAAATTTCTTGCATTTGGGTTATGTTATTTCAAGTCATCATGAAAAACTCTATGACTGATAAAGGTTGCACATGAAGCTTCAGGTAATGTTGTTAAAAAATTAACAGCTAGAAATGGGCACGTGCCATAGCTCTTTATAACTTGCTAATTATAGTACATTGAACACACTGTATTAGCATCTTTTTAGAGATACAGCTAAAAATCTCAGGAAAAGGAGTCCATTTTGATATCATTAAAAATACCAGTTACTTCACACAGCACATTTTTTCATTTGGAACTGTGCTGTACCTAACATACCATGGAAGAATGCTATTTACTTGTTCTCCAAAACAAAACTAAACTAAACTAAACTACTTTAACTATCAGAGTTGCCAGTAGAAATACCTTAGATATGTCATGTCTGTAATACCCAGCTGCATGCTGATCTAAACTTCTCTTAGAAATAAGTTACTTGAATTATAGAACAAGAGTCTAACATTAACTCTATTGGAGAGATTATTTTTCATGTTATTTCAGCAAAAGAAGACTTGGATCTGGTTATTCAAAAAAGACTAGTTAGTGTTTGTTTCAGTAAGCTATAGGAAACTGTAAGGAGGGTATGGGGGGAATAAGGAAACGGCATACAGAATACATCCATTCTACAGTTCAAGAGGTCTTTTCTGAAGAAGATGGAGTAGAGAATAAACACTGCAGCATTTGAAAAAATACTTTCTCCTGAGGAAAGTTCCTTGGTTTTGTCCTTCATTTAAATAAGAAAAAATAGAGGGAAAAAAAAAAAAGTTAATACCTAAATTAACTTGGCCAGGCTGGGCAGGTAAGGAGGAACTGGCTGGAAAGTGGAGTTCTCCCACTGTGCTCTCTGCCTTCACCCCAGCAAAAATGAGAAGCCAATTTTGTACTTCAGGGTTTGAGATGATTAGTTTAGCCAGATGCTTAAAGTGTGTAGATGTGTTTTGAACTGTGAGTGAAACACCAAGTTCCTGGACTCTTAAGATGCTTTTGATGAAATATTGATGAAATCTGCCAAGTTGCATCTGCTGTTTCTGCAGGCTTCAGAAAGCACTGTATCGATGTTGGTACTGTGAGAACACCACATAGATGAAAAGTTAAAGACAGATCTTGAGTTATGTAAGTCAGCACTTCCATTTTAGCCACAAGCCTTCCCTGTTACAGGAACCACAGCGAGTTAGTAGGTGGGAAAATCTGTTACTAATAGGGTAGCATTCTTGAAAGATAAAAGAGATTTAATAAATATTA
This sequence comes from Urocolius indicus, assembly GCA_013401255.1. Lineage (NCBI taxonomy): Eukaryota > Metazoa > Chordata > Aves > Coliiformes > Coliidae > Urocolius > Urocolius indicus. The sequence continues at coordinate 17,985 of WBNH01012560.1, forward strand.
TGGAGTAACATCATTTTGGGTTTTTTTTTTTTTTAGTTAGCTTGTTGGAAAAGCAAGTGTCACAACAATTTAAATGGATTTATTTCACTGTAGCATGTTTTAAACAAAGCTAAACGTGCTAAATGTCAGTAACCAAATCCCTCACTTGTCTAAGCTGGTACCTGATTTTCAGTAGCTTCAATACAGAAGGCAAAGCTCAATAGCAGCAGTTGTGTAGAGGGCTCAATCATTATACTCCTGGTCTGTCATCTTACCTTTTAATTTATTAAGCACTTCCTCTAGGAGCTAGAAATTTTTCCTTTATTTCCTATTTCATGGCCTCTCCCTCAGCTTTCTTTGTTACTACTGTAGATTTTAGCATGGCCTTGCTTTACCTCTGTTAATGAGGGCTTCTTTTAAATACGTACTGTGTCTGCTACTGTCATCTTTCCATCCAGGCTACTTAGGGAGATGCACATTAATGATTTGTTCTCTTCTACCCTCTGCCTCTGTCTTCCTCTCGGCCTTTTGTAGTTCCCTACCACCGTTACCTGACTCTCTGTTTCCTCTTCTGAAGGTGCAATGAAACTTAGTTGTTGTCCTAAATCAAATAAATGACCTGACATTTACAAAATGAAATGTAAAGGGGACAAACACAAGGCACCACTCTTAACAGGAAGAAATGGTGTGAATGAGGATGAGTAGCAGCAGCAAAGGTACACAGGGATTTGGTTGCTTCAGTGATTGGGAAGCAAATCTGTCTCAACGGTGCAAGGTGGTGAAAGCCCCACTTGTCTCCCTGCAGTGCATTCACCAAACTGCTTTACATTAGGCACAGAAATGAATGAGCTTTGTGTACCTGGAGCATGGTGACAGCTTGTTAGCCACATGCTGTGGAAAATGTAGACAGACAGCACTGAGCCCAGGGAAAAGCAATAAGAGACATATGGAAGGGCTGAATAATTTGAGTTCACTTAGCCTAGAGGAGATAGGAAGAAACAGCAGCAGGCATGATAACAATCTTCTCAGCAGTGTCTTGAAGAAGAAGAAATATGCATAATTTACAGCAGAAGATGTAAATCAGATGTGAAAGAGGGCAAGGGTCACCAAGGGTAGAGTACCTCAATGCTTGCTGAGGAAGCTGTGGAGAGCTTGTTAGACCATATCTTACAAGTGTCAGTCAGGGACAGTACCAGGTATATTGATGCTATTTCAGGCCGAGAGACGTGCCCAATGAGCTCTTTCCTTCTTTCTTTTACAGTTCCTGATCTCCTTGTATTTCCTAAAAGCTGCCTTATTCCCTGCATCTGATTGTCCTGCCTTTCATACTAAATTAGTCAGTCATTGGCATTATCTCGGTTCTTTCTTGGAGGATGCTGTGACTGCAGACATTGAAAACCTGACCTGGATTTGGGCAAGTAAATGAGCTGTACACCTTAAAGATTCTTTGCTAGGAGCTATACAAGTGTTATAAGCTGGTAAGCACAGCTCTGTGCTGTCTACAATGCTACTGTTTAAGAAGCTATTGTGTCCCTAGAAAATTATCCTTCCCCGAACCCTCAGAAATGAAGTGCTACAGGCTTCCTCCCTTTGCACTTGTTTACAACAGAGCAGTGCAGTGTGGTTGTCTTTTTGTTACCCTGATCTAAAAGCATTCCTGAGCTCAAATAAGCCAGCCCTGACTTTAAAAGTTCAGGTCTACACGTAAACCTGGGCAGCAGCACAGACAGCTGCACTGGCTTCCTGAAGCATGTCCCAGCACACAGCCACACTTTCCATCTGATGAGTCCTCACGGCAGTCTGTTCAGGGTCTGTGATCAAAATGATATTAAACAAAAGAGAAAAAGGCCTGCTTTTATTAATCCTTGTGATATGTGTCTCTGTTCCTGCATTTCAGGTATGCCAGCATGCCCTGTGACTCTGACCGATGGGATGTTTGCCTCAGACATTGAAACAGAAGTTACATTTCAAGTATTTGAAAGAGTGAGAGAAATTATAACAGTCAATGCCAAAAGCAGAGAGAATGACTTCTCTACAGGAGACAGTGTCAAAAGCCTTGCCGAAGTCAAGGTAGCAGCTCATACAGTCTCTAATGAAAAAGCAGGTAGAGCCTCTGAAAGCAGTGAACCTCACTCAAGTTTATTTTTCCAGTGAAGTCTATTTTAAACGTCACATTATTTCATGTGTTGTCTTTTGAGAGACAACCAATTCACAAGTTAGTTAAGAGCATTCCGTTTCCAGCAGACACTCTGTAGAGCAGCAGGCTTCCACTTTTTCCTCAGCAACACTCAAAAAGTATGTCAAGTTAGTGCTGTTTGTTGTCAGTGACCTTCTCAGTCCGTCCCTAGAGAGAAGGTGAATTACTTCTGCCCCTCTAAAGCAGAACCTGCAATTGCAGGAGTAAGGAGTAAGGATTAAGTTACCTCTGAGTGTAAAGCTTCAGACAGGGAGACTGAAAAGGATCTGGCAATCTGAAAACCTGGATTAGGCAGTTCCACTGTGGAGAGAGTTTACTGCCCCTGCCTAATCTCCAGCACAGCCTCTCACAGGAACGTTGCATGATGAAAAAATGCTCCCCGTTGAAAGCTTGTGTTTTGTCTCTTTCTGATACCCACACGGAACAACAGAGAACACCACTCTGATGGTGCTGCTTTAGGTTCCCTGGCCAATACAGTTTAGCATTAGACTAAAGTTTAAAGCAAGCTGAATGCAAGGCAGGAAGTACAGTTAAGCTGATCCACAAGGTTAAGCTGATCTCAGGCTACAGCCCCATGGCTCTGGCAGCTGAGACTAGTGGAACACTGCAGAGGAACAAAAGATACAAAGAAACCCAAGAACCAAACAGCGAAGCTCAAGTGGACTTTATTATAGCTGTTAGAATGTACAGGGACATTAGTGCACTGGTTCTTAATTCATTTCTCAAATTGAACACAGGAGCAGCCAGATGCTGAAGCACTTGTACCAGCTCTTTGCTTTTTTTACACATTTAGAATGCATAACGTGAGACTTCTTTAAACTGTTCTCTGAAAGATCCTTGAAGAACAATGTAGTCAAAAATAGTCTGAACAAGTTCTTCACCAACTGCCTGGCACTTCAAGGAAACATTACAGATACCAAACATCTTTAAGAGAAGAAGTGATTCAGAAGTGCTGACAGAGTGATAGGATACAGATAATCTATTTTATCATAACTTTTATAGTCTTTAAAGTCCATCCTATTCCATGATCTGGAAACAGTTCTTGAAAACTTCATTATAATACTATTTCTTTATTACAAATATTTACATACTATATATTAATACAACTTTTACTTCCACACTTTAACAATTCCATCCCTTGATGCAGTTACTATAAACCCTTGCGTGGTCTGGAAAGTTGCAATATCTGTGATAATATCGTGGTGTCCAACAGGGAGAGACTCTGGACCCTTCCGAGGGGTCTCGTCAGTGGGACCCAGTTTTTGCTTGTTTTGAATCTCCTGTACAAAAAACAAATGCAGAAGATTATTTACAGAGGTGACCATGTGCAAAGGGGAACTGTCCCACAGAGTGTCACTGTAAAAAGACAAAAATACTCAAACAGATAAAGAAAACACACACTCAAAATCCTCCCACTCTTTGTTAGTTTTCACAAGATTACTCCTCAGTTCATTTATTTTCATTACACACAACCTAAGCCTTAATCTGCACTGACATTACAGCTCTGATTAGGGAAAGAATAGGGTGTTGTTGTCTCATATTTATTTCAGTGACGTTACGTACTAAGATTTGATATTCCTGTTGGGGGAAAAACAAGCTACAGCGACACAAACATCTCAGCTCCCCAAGGGCTGTATTTCAACAGCATGAACGTAACTCTTTCAGAACTTGAGATGAAACACTAAAATATCACAGTGCATGGATAGACCCTCACTGACCTTTTTTTTTTTCCAGTCACCTTTGAAGTAGCCTTCATTGAACTGAACTGAAACTAAACACTGTGCTAGCCAATAACTGGGAACACTGCCAGCTCCCAAAGTCGCTCAGAAGGATGTAATAAAAACTGCAGAGTTCTGCCACCGCATTATTTTGGTGCCAATCCATCTCATATTGACTTACTAAAGTCCTACACAAAAGACATTCCAAAGACTGATCAAAGTCAAAACTGTTAAAACACTAGATTTCAATATCCCAAAAGAAATCGACTCTGGCTTCTGCATGTAAGCAACATTTGCCAAGTCTGTCAGAAACAATGATTTCCTTTTTCTTTTAAAATAACTTCTTTCCAAACTGCCTGAAAATGCAAAGCTGGCCCCATCCATAAAAAAGTGAGATAATTGTACTTGAAACCATGATGTAATTCATATAACCCATGGGCCATCCAAAAATCAAACACAAGAGGTGGCTACCAATCAAAGCAAAGTACCTGAACCACCTCCGTGCCCTCAATTATCTTCTTGTAGTAGGAAACAGATGGGCAATTAGAACTTCCAGCAACAACATATGATCTCTCAGGGTAGGCGAGATCCCAAAACCTAAACACAAAGAAACACAATCAAGCTGAGAGGTTCAACTTTATCAGCTCAACACAGCTGTTTGAAAGCGGTCTTTTTCTTAAGATGAAAACGAGTGAGCACGAACACTGTGCTTTCTACACTTAGTGGAAGAGAGCAACACAGAGAAACAAGCATTCAAGTTTGCACGTGAGTTATGGTTTTGTTTCTTGTCATGCAGCCTATCAAGAACTTCACAGAAAGGTACACAGTGCATTTCAGAGAAGCACTGAGTTTTATGCCACATTTGCTGAGAACAATTCTCTCAGCTCACTGATGGCTTGCTACTGAACACATCTTCAGTGGTTTGAGTTCTTAGAACTCAGGCAATGCTTGGCAAAATCTAGTACACCAGTAGGGGTGGAGGGGAGGCTGTCAAACAGAAGCTGTTGGTTTTATTACCTTATTTTCATGTCAGAGCCCGCTGTCAGTAATATGGGATTACCAGATGCTGGGCTACAGTATATTCCATGGATGCTGTGGGGAGAAGGCTAGTAGGAAAAAAGGATATACAAAAATAAATGATCACTATGCTTCAGAAGGAAATGCATCCATTCACCCAACTCCCAGACATTTCTGACAAATGCCAAGTTACTTTCAGGGGCCACAACTTAACACAAAATCCTTTCCTTACATTCAGAGAGCAATGCAAGAGATTTAACTCTCCATAATGCTTTTTTTTCTGGAATCTTGGAAATTACATTCTCAATGAAGGCAGACAGGAGAGATTCTTTCTGAAACAACCAGGTAAACAAATCGTGCTGAAAAGCACACAGATGCTCCCATTTTAATGCTATGAAGGCATTAAGGGAGGGATATACAAGAGGAAACTAGCCTGGATTACAGAGTTCTCTGCATGCAAAATGCATCATCAAAATGAACTCAACCTGCAATCTTTGTAGCATGTACAAGTTCCAGTTGAGGTAGATTCCAGATCTGCATTTACAACAATTATAGGAGCAGCTGTGGTTATGTTTCTGTTTCTATTTTAAGAAAAATGTCCCAGATTGCTCCTTCCCCAATTAATATCTTGAAGAAGAGCAACTTCTAGCTTTAATCTCGCAGCTAAGTGTAGTAGTGGCATAATATCACAGAAGGAATGTGCAGAAGAACAGATGATTGCAGCAGTGTGCACAATCCCAGAAAAGGTAGCACATCATGAATTTTGGCTTTGCCCTGACCTTTACAGGCTGGACTGGCTCACAGGTTTTCTAAGAACATGACTGGATATAGCAAGTGAGTGTTACACTCCACAGAGTCTGGAAGATATCAGTGAAGACTGAGGTTACGCTGCTGTTTTACAAAGGGGATTTAATTTTGACAGTGACACAATTATGGTGCCATAATAAATCCCAGGGCAAGATCCTGGTGCGAATCTGCAGGGTCCTGGACACGGGTAACTGTACTGATGCACAGTGTTGGAGTCTAAGGGTGTTCTACCCCTGGCTACACAAGTGGAAAAGACCAGACCTGCAGTTCTGAGAGAGGCGGTGCACTGCTGGCCCACAAAGTGAAGCGGCGATCACCAGTTTCCATATCCCACATGGAGACTTCATTATTGCCTTGAACAGCTGCAGGAAAGATATCGCCAGTGTAAAAAACCACAGGCCTGGTCAGTTGGCATTTCCTACCTGTTCTACCAAAGTGATGTCGAGTGTATGACACAGAGACACCCTCCACTCCCATTTGTGTCAGTTTTGGTTTTGCAGTAAAGCCACACATCTGTTTTGTTTGGAAGCAGCATCACTATGGGTAAAAGTGCTTAATTTAAGAGTTTAAATAAAGCCTGCTTCAATCTCCAATCATTTTAAGATGGTATTCAAACCTTACTTTCCTCCCTAGATAACCTTTCACCCTTCTTTGAGAAGGATGGATAGTCCGTTCAGCACGGTCACCAGTGACTTCAGAGATTACTCCTTGGCACGTAAGACAGCAATCCAAAAGTGATAGAGCTCAGCAGCTACAATCCATGTTCCACAGCCACATTTAGTGTGGACAGGAAATGAATTCTGTTCAAGGGATTGTCTGCATGCCTGGTAGGTGAGGATTTTTTAATAGTATTCCAAAGTGATGAACTTTGTCACTCATTTATTCTTTAGCAGGGAGGAAACAAACCAGAAAGCATAGGGAAGCTGGCTTTATTGGTGTGCTGTTTTCCAGACATTCCCAGGGTGGTTAATAGCTAAAATAAGGAGTGAAGCCTGAGAAGCATGTAAAACATGAAACTCAAATTACATTTACAGAAACTCTCAATTTTGTTATTGTAGGACTAGTTTAAGCTACCTGTGCATTTCAGAATATGTTCCTGAAGTGCAAAGACAGTGCAACCTACAGTGAGGATGAAGCAGCTGTGAACATACCAGATGAGGAACCTTGAGAGATTTTAGAAAGCTCTAACCCGTGACACTGCTGGGTTAGATTCAAGTGGGAATTGGAATGGGACAACCTTTCAGTCTCTGCTCTACAGAGGCACTGAAGGAAGTAGCAGAATTCCCATCAACTTCAATCTATGTCACAACTTTGGGCTTTGTCTTTTATAACATTTTGTCCTTAAAAAGTGATGTTGTAGACAGGGGAGGGATCCTCAAGAGAGTTGTGCTGCTCTGAAGATTAGAATTGCAAAGGCTGGCTTGTCATTTTGATAATGGCTTAACATGACTCTTTTTTCTCTCTCCCCTCTCCCTTTTTCAATTTCAAAAAGACAGGAAGAGCACAGCGGCAGAACTCAAGTAGGAACCTTTCCTTTTTCCCCTCCCCAAGCAAAACACAAGAAAAACTACAAGTGAGAAAAAAACCCAAAAGATTTCACTCAGGACTTCAAGCAGAAGCTGAAACAGAATCCTTTAATCACAACCTCAGGCAACTGTGAGGTAAATGTAAGGCATCTTTTACCTGCAATTACCCAGGATTGATAGACAGGATGCATGAGCAGGCGTCTGATTCGGGCCTTGGAAGGATGAGAATGGCTGGAGATAGGTAACTGAAACCTCATGTCCCAGCATGCCATGGTGCCATTGCTTGTCCCTGGTGAGAAAAAACTCCCCATAGTCAGATGGAAAAATATACAGGGCTCAGCCCACATTCCTGTGCTCTGTTCCAAGAGAAATGGACTTCAGCCTCAAGTACTTAAGAGGGCAGAATATTCCCACAAATAGATCAGGAGGTATTTCTCTCTTTGAGGCTCTTCAGAGGGACCTGGACAGGCTGGAGCGATGAGCTGAGGCCGACTGTATAAGGTTCAACAAGGCCAAGTGCTGGGTCCTGCACTTGGGCCACAACAACCCCAGGCAAAACTACAGGCCTGGGGCAGAGTGACTGTAAAGTTATCCTGCAGAAAAGGACCTGGAGGTGTTAATAAACAGCTGGCTGGACATGAGCCAGCAGTGTGCCCAGGTGGCCAAGAAGGCCAATGGCATCCTGGCCTGTATCAGAAATAGTGTGACCAGCAGGGCCAGGGAAGTTACTGTCCTCCTGTACTCAGCACCGGTGAGGCTTCTCCTGCAATACTGTGTTCAGTCCTGATCTCCTCACTACAAGAAGGACACTGAGGTGCTGGAGCGTGTCCAGAGATGGGCAATAGAGCTGGTGAAAGGTCTGGGGAACAAGACTGATGAGGAGCAGCTGAGGGAGCTGGGAGTGTTTAGTTTGCAGAAGCGGAGGCTGAGAGGAGACATGATCACTCCACAACTACCTGAAAGGGAGTTGTAGTGAGGTGGAGGATTATCTTTCCAGTAATGAATGATAGAACTCGAGGAAATGGGCTCAAGTTGCACCAAGGGAGGTTTAGATTGGACATTAGGAAGAACTTTCTCACTGAAAGGGTTGTTAAACATTGGAATGGGCTGCCCAGGGAGGTGGTGGAGTCACCATTCCTGGAGATACTTAAAAGATACACAGATGAGGTGCTGAGGAATATGGTTTAGTTCAGTGATGGACTTGGCAGTGTGAGGTTAGTGGTTGGACCTAAAGTCCAACCAATGATCTTAAAGGTCTTTTCCAACCATAATGATTTTAAAATCACATTCTAGTCAAATCAGATAAAGCAAAACCTTGAGCTATAATTATTGTAAATGAAAACCAGAACAGAGGGAGGAGAGAAGAGAGAAGTAAACAAGGAATCCAGGCTTACCAATACACAGCCAGCATTGGTGTATGTCCACGGCAAACGAAGTGATGAGGCCTAACTTCAAATCATGTTTCAGTGTCCAAGCGTTGCTGCTGGATCGCAAATCCCATCCAACCAGAGACCCATTAACTGTACCATAAGCCAGTACTGACTGGGCTCCTGAATTGAAGTGATGCATATCTACCACACAGCCATCATCCTTCAGATCTAAGGACCTGGATTAAAAGAATGAACTGATTTAGAAACAGATATGGCTCCCTCCAAGTTTAAGACACCCTCCAATAGCTAAGGCTTTAGGTATAACTAATAGCATTTTCCTCCTGTATGTCACTTCGAGGCATCTGCTAGCAACAACTTTCCAATTTCAGTACAACAGATGCTTGCACTCTCTCACCTCACCTCTGCCAGTGTGACCTGAGAGCCTTCTACAGGCTAGCAACATGCTGTCAGCTGCTCTTTGCAAACAAACTTAGCTCTGTGCTCTGGGTCTCCCAGTATATTTCTCTCCCATTCATGCTGCAAGTTCATCACAAATTCATCTAACCAAAGTTCATGAGTAGGAACGCCCTTCTCTATGTTACACTGCCAGCACTGTCACTTGCTGTGTGTGCAAATGGACACCTTCATCAGGCACAAATGCAGTGAAAACAGGAAAATCTGGTTTGTAGTTTCCACCTCCATTAGATTTGGTTTGTTTCATTTCTGAACTTAATCCCAAATAAGAAAGGACATTTGAGATAGATATCTTACTTTTACTTTGGACAGAAAAGAGGCCTTTGAGATGGTTGCTAAACTGCCTGGAGCCTGGACATCTCCCAAGCTGAAAGATTAAGCAGTTGAATCAGTGCCAAATATTCAAAAACTGCTCATATGGAGACAGGTAAGAGCGAGCTAATCCATCCCCAAATACTCCCCTAAATAGCATCCCATCCCCCATATCTTTGTCACCTCACTCACACTAAAAGCCTGGGAGAAAAAATTGCAGGCCTGAGGCTAAACCAGATGATCTAATGACCTGTAAAATAATCTCCAATATTACCTTTGAAAGATGAACATCATAACAAAGGAGGTAAGAGGCTACCAATCCCAGTGCTTAAATAAAGGAACTAAGAACTATTCAGGCTGAGGGATTGTTTCAAGGTCATAAGGAGCCCAGTGACACAGGAGGCACCAGTAACATACAGCTATCAATCCTCAGCCTTGCATGGTTGCCTTTTGAGCCTTCTTTAGGAAACAGGATAAGATCCTGGATTATAGCCTTCCAGTATAGCCTGGGTTCAGCCAGCAGGAAGCCCGAAGCAAATCGAGGGATCTAATCAAAGGACATACTAACAGCTTGAGTTCTGCAGTGAGATTTAACTGCTCTAAGTACATACCTGCTTTGTATTGGATGAATTTTAGGAGATTTAGGGAGCTTTGAAGCTTCAATACTAAGAAGCTGGATGGCACCATTATCTGAAGCTATAGCCAAGTAATGGGAACCTTGGCAGAAGGTAAGTGTCTTTACATGGCCTCCAATCCGAGAGTATGTCAAAATTGATCTAAACAGCAGAAAGGGAGAGGAAAAGTAGAAGAGGAAACTTTTTGTGGCACGTTGAAAAACAAAACAAAACCAAAACTTCTCTCAAACACCTACTTAAAACCAATTACTCTTGAGAAAGCTCAAAATAACATCTTCCAAGTGTTCCAAAATCAGAAAACAATATAGCCTCGAGTTGCATCTGCAAGCTGAACTCCTCATCTTTGATCCTCTAAGTTATGCCAGTCTCCAGTTGAAGATGCACGCATCTGTCTAGCAGTAAAATAAAAGTCTAACCTAGATCTGTATCAAAGTAGCTTGCCCTAGTTACTGCTAGTGAACTGACATTGTAGTCCACTATAGCTGTTTTAAAGTATTTTGAGACATACATCATCTCCTTCCAAAGATCTCTCTCACAGAGAAGGCCAGATCCACACCACCCATGTTTCAACCAACAATACAGCTTTCGTGCATCAAATCAAATCATCAGTGGATGAGACTGATAAGCATAAAGCTAATTTGTTCCAAAAACCTCAGATAGCTTTACACAGCAGCACCAGAACTTATGTCTGTGTAGAAATTAAAAACCCTACAATTACTACAACTGTGAAGCAGTCCATTTGCATTTGCTAGCATTATTTTTTTTCTTTTATGACCTCACTGAAACAGCAATGTAATACTTTATAGGTGCATGCAAAGAGGAACACCAGTGTATTTCATTACTGAAATCTCCAGCACACCCACACGTGATTCATAGCTGTTCTAATTTATTTTGCACTCTGAAACAGCAGCCCCCAAATCCTATGAGTTTTAAATTCACCTGGTTGTGGTGGTTTTTCCTTCCATTTTTTGGCTGTTCCAGATTTTCACTGTGCCATCGTTTGAACAAGTGGCAAAAATGGAGTGTTCATCAGAGACCCGAATGCGGTTCACCGCAGACTTGTGTTCATGAAGGTGAGCTACCAACAACCCTTTGGGACGCCATCCTGCAGGGAAAAACAAACCCATCAAAGTTTGGTGTTCATTTGCTACACAAAAAGTTCCATTTAAACATAAGAAAAAAACTATGTCACTGTTGAGGTGAGGGAGCCCTGGCACAGGCTGCCCAGGGAGGGTGTGGAGTCTCCTTCCTTGGAGCTCTTCAAGACCCGCCTGGATGTATTCCTGGGTGACCTGATCGAGGTGAACCTGCTCCTGCAGGGGGTTGGACTGGATGATCTCTAAAGGTCCTTTCCAACCCTACCATTCTGTGATTCTATGATTTCATAATTTTCTAGGAACATGAAAGTTCTCCTATCCCACCCATCAACAGCTGTATCCGGATACAGTCACTACAGCTGCAAAGCACAGAAGGCACTGAAGGCAAAAGCCTGTTTGGCCAATTCTAAACTAAACTCTATTAGCAGATCTGAGAGTTTTCTCAGCCTATGCTGATTGTTGTGCTGCAAACAGCAACTCAATAAATGCCCGAAATACACAGAATGAGCAACACATTAACAGACTTAAGCGCGTGGAGTATCTGTAGAGTGCCTGAAGTGACAGGCCGAGCGTGGCACTACATGCTACAGTGCCAGTCTTACATACCTAATACAAAGAAAAAAACAACTCTTATAAATGCCATAAAACCATATACTAGAACTTCAAAAATAGTTTGAGGAGTTGAGCTGCTAAGTAGTAATTCTTGACAAGAAATTGCCAACATTTGTGTGGTATGTTCCCTCTGAAATAAGCAACATGGAAATATCTGGCTGCTCTTCTAACATGCATCTACTAGAGTGAAGGATTAACATCAGATGAAGATAACGAAGGGAAGACCACAGCAAATTTCACAATAAGACACAAACTTTAAATATGAACATTTTTCTGGCACTCAACTCTCTTGTGTGGCAGAGCAGGTGAGCCACTCGGGATGTATTATAGGCTGCAAAACTCTCTTCAGAAGGCAAAGGCTCAGCTTAGCCAAGCTCAGTCAAGGTTAGATATGCTGAAACACTGCCTGGTTGGATCATTTGCCTGATAATTTTCCACCGTTTCCCTTAAATTGACATGGTAGCTGCATATGCCCAAGTGTGTGCTTTTATACTAGATTTTACCAGAGGACTTTATCACCACCACGTTGCTTGCTGCAAGCCTGGCTGGTACAGATGCTGCTCCCAACATCTGAAGTTGAAGCACATGAACTGCAATTAGTAGAGGACAGTCAGGAATCTCCATATGGGATACCCATATGGGTGATGGGTACTCCAAGTGCATGGGGTAGAGAACACTAGCAAAAAACACTGAGAAGTAATCCAGGGAAAGCTCGATTTCAATTTGGAGCTTCAAAATTTAAGTTGGGGAGCTAGGAAAACAACTGTGATTTAAGTCGTCTCCCAGAATGGCTACCAGAGCCCTAGGTGGCAAAACCTGAGTGATGCTCTTCTCTGGTAAAGAAAAGAGAACAAAAAGTTAACATCTCTCCTTCCTCTTTGAAAGCAACAGTGTAATATGGGAACACATATCATCTTTTTGTGGCTGAGCACTGTGTCACTGTCACCACTGCTGGTGAGGAAAGTAAGGGCAGCTCAAACAACCCACCCCAGTATCACAGAGTCATGGAAAGGTCAAGGTTGGAAAGGCCCTCTAGAGATCATCCAGTTCAATCCCCTGCTAAAGCAGGGTCCCAAGCTCACAACCTGGGCTTCAGAGTAGCAGGTGGAGTCTGCCACCACACAGGTAAAGAGCCCAGTTCCTGACCCTATTTCATAGGTCATGCATGTATTTTGTCAATTAGCTATTCACTGTAGGCACATTTCCTAAACCAATACTTTCCTCTTTTCCTCATCCTGTGCATTTTCTCCTTTAGGTGGTGATGTTTAGACTCAAATTCTATATTTTATTGGGTTTTTTTTTTAATAACAACCTCAGTGGCCTGTGATTTACCCGGAGGTGGGGGCTTGCTCTCCCACTCAGCATTCTCCATCATCTGTTTGGCAAGTCTCTCTGCATTGCACTGTTCTCGTTTCTGCTGGATCAGCTGCTGAAGCTCAGTTTTGCAAGTGGTGATGCGCAACTGGTGTGCAGACGGGGAGCCCATACTGCTCAGTGCCTGCATGGTCGCTTTCCTGGGTTGAACAACTGTTCCATCAGATGCCTGTAAGAGATAAGCACTTCAGAACATATGCCTTACATTCTGCACACAGATAAATAGTGCTTTTAAGATTACTGTGTCACATTGAAGGGGGAAAAAAAAATCTTCATTTAATCATCAACTAGCAATGAACCAGCATTACATGAGAACTTCACACTTGCATGAAAACAACTAAAAAGAGTGAAAAATATTATAGAAAAGATTAACCATTCATTTATTCCACCCTGTTCTCTATTCTATTTGTAGAAACTGCAATATGCTCTGCACACCTCGATGTGATTATAAAAGAGTGACAGAATTACAGGTTAGCTCTGAAATACTTATATTGGGCTTTAAAAATAAACAACTGTGAATGGTTTCCCTCAGTTCAGAGTGGACACTCACTGAAAGCTAGAAGTTAATCTCCAACTAGCAACAGGATAGAAGTGTTCAGTGTCAACAGATGCCTCCACAGCCTGCAGGGCTCCTAGGCGATCCTTCTGTAGCCAGTACTAGGTATTATAGGTACAGAATGTCTAAATGCTGCAGCTACGATGCAAAATACCAGTTTCAAGTTAAAATTGTGACATTTCTTCTCTTCCTCACAATGTGTAACAGGGCACACCATTTGAGGAAAAGTCTTCCCTGCCCGAACAGCTCACCTAATAACCGGCTAATCCACAAAGCCCCATCTCTTCACACAAAGCATCTGTTAGTGAAGCTCTTCTGTTCAAGTGACTGAACTTACTTCCATCCTTTCTCAATCTCTATTTTAAAAATAGGAACTTCTGGATGAAAGTCATCTACTTTGCCTGAGAGGATATCAAGGGATAGCACCAGTGTAAAATAACCTCTGAACAACACAGAATGCCACATCTGTAGAGTTCCTCTTGGCTTTAAAACAATTGAATGATTTCAGTTTAAGCTGTGAAGACAGTCTTTTTCAGCAATACCTGTGGGGAGGATGACAAAGTGGCACAAATGCCAGCTGAGGACTCTGAACGAAGTGGTTTCCCAGCCTGGATGGCTTCAGGATCAGTAGCTTGCCCATGTCCTTTGGGTATTGGCTGGGAGATGTTAGTTGGTTCCAGGGACCCAAACATGCTTTTCCATTCTTCATTTACATTTGAATCTTGCTTTACATGTTTTCTAGCTATAAGCAATCAGGAAGGAGGAAGGGGAAGGAGAGAAAAAATAAAATCCAAAACATAATGATGTGAAAGGTGTGATAGTTAAAGGTGTGAAGACTTTGCAGGTGACAGTTTTGGGTGAAGTCCATCAGTTCACTTAACTTCTAAATTCTGAACACTCCTGGCTAGACAGGATCAAAAAAAACCTGAAAAAATCCTGTACCTTCCTTGAAAATTATGTGCAAAAACATTAGCAGACTAGTATCTTAATTCTGTCAATAAGATGGCAATAGCTAACTGGTTTGCAGATATTTCTGTGTTTTTACATCTGAAAACAGTGGTGTACAGAGCAGGGCCTGAAAAGCTTGATAGAGCAAAAAGAAAGCTCACTCTCTGGAAGAGAAGAATGTTGAGGATACAAAGAACTGGAATAGGTTAGCAGCAAGTGGATTTCAAAGCTGAACAAGGAAATATAAGAGGTTTTTCAAGGTAAAAAAAGAAGCAGATAGCAAACTAAAATGGTGGAGGAGGAGCGCATATGCGGTGGGTGAGCAACAGCTGGCATTCCTCAGTGCCAGTCTGATCCAGCATTACACCTAGGTCTCAGCTTCCTCTAGGCTACCTCAAGAAAACATGCTGGATTTTCACAGTTAAAATACCTTATTTTTTTTTCAGAGGAAACAGCAGTAGCAGAAATGTAGCATTTGCAATTTACACTGTTACCAGGTCACTAGAGTCCTGTTTGTCATAAGCAGCTAAACAACCTGTGCATATTACTACCACAAATGCAGTTAAACTGATTAAATACTCTCAGGGGGAAAACTTCTCATATTTTACTGATACAGAGAGCATTCCTGCACCTCACACTTGAAATAACAGCAGCATTTTTTTTCTTGCAAGCTCGGTGAGGATGGTGATAGTTAGGTAGGATATTTATGTAGGACAGTTACTGTGTCCAGTTTTGGGCCCCTCTCTACAATAAGGACATTGAGGTGCTGGAGAGGATCCAGAGGTGGGCTACCAAGCCAGTAAAGGATTTGGAACATGTCTGATATAAGGAATGGCTGACGGATCTGGGGCTGTTTAGCCTGGAGGAAAGAAGGCTCAGGGGAGACCTCAATCTCTACAACTACCTGAAAGGAAGCTGTAGCGAGGCAGGGGTATGTCTGCTCTCCCTAGTAACGAGCAATGGAACAAGAGAAAACGGCCTCAAGTTGCACCAGGGGAGGTTGAGGCTGGATATGAGGAGGAATTTCTTGACTGAAAGGGTTGTCAGGCATTGGAACAGCTGCCCAGGGAGGTACTGGAGTCACCGTCCCTGGAGGAGTTTAAGAGGCTATTGGATGTTGCACTTACGGAAATGGTCGAGTGGTTGACAGGGCTGGGACAAAGGCTGGACTCAATGAGCTCAAAGGTCTGTTCCAGCTGAAATGATTCTATAATTCTATTCTATGATTATACATAGGCTGAGTTCCTGAGAACACTTGTTGAGTAAATTAAAGACTTAATTCTCTGTCCGTGTCAGAAAGGCTTATACTTCAAGATACAGACCACAAAATATACCAACCACGTTTGTCATCAGGCTCCTGCTTTGTTTTAACAAGGTCCACTTGTCTCCCAGTTATTCCCAGAGCTGACAAGTCAATCACTCCTTTCTGACTGCTGTCATGCAGGTGGCTCTGATCCACTATATTTGCTTTGGCTTTATTCGATTTTAACATAAAGTCTTTCAGTGCTAATAGTTTGTCTTCTTCCTCCTCAGTCATCCCCTACAGAATAAAAGAGAAGATATTACTATTTCCGTTTGAACAAGAACAGGCATCAAGGTACAAAGATGTAAGAAGCAGGAAAATTCATGATTGGCTCAGAAGTGGAAGGAGAGACACACGTCCGGAATTCAAGACATCAGTCTATGACTCAAACAAGACTTTGGGTAAGCTGCTGCAGTATATCTTTCCTCCTTAGGAACAGGACTAGAAGCAGTGAAAGGGCAGAAGAGCATTTAATGTTGGATCACTGTCCAGTTCAATCTGCTTTCTTGTACCACTTAGGCCATGCTTACAGCCCACAAACTATATGAAATAAAACCTCATAACAAATAAACCCACACACACTCAGCTGCAGTTGTTCTTCTTCCCAGTTCCCACCACTTTGTGTGGGTGATTCTTAGTGTTCCCCTCTTCACATACAAGCCTCAACACTCTTCCCTTTAGCTTGCATGCCTGCCTCTTCAACAAAGGCATACTCTTCTCTGCAACACAATTACACAGCACATATTCCATAACACCAACACCATCATGCATGTGTCAGAAATCTGAGGCATTCCACTCAAATCTTTAAAAAGAGATGCATTTGGGAAATGCAAATATGAGGTTGCTCTGTTTCTGACAGATTGTTTCAGAGTCTTCCTTAACTTCTGAACTCTGCCCTACAAGCATATACTGAAAGCAATAAAGTCAATGGTTTGCAGGGATCAGACCCTCAGACTGAGAGACCCTCAGAGCAGTAAGTGCAAGGTCAGGGTCCACGGAGGCATACAAAACCCAAGAATCTTAAGCCTGACTTTCAAAGTACAAATAAAAAAACCCAATCACTTGTGAAAGTAGTTTCTTCAAGAGCTGTGCAATGGCAGGGTCCTCTGGGGGTGGGCAGTCAGGGAGAGCACCAGTCCTCTTCTTCTGACGCATCTGAAGGTGTCGGAAGAGGCTTGTGATATCCTTTGATCTTAAGACATAATCAAATATGGAACGGCTGACAGGTTCTTTAAGTACACTTAGCAGGACTATTTCTTTATCTATCTGCAATTCAAAAACAAAAAACAGTCAACAGAGAGGAAGAGGCTATCCATATTCCAGCTCAGTCCTGAAGAGATGCTTTCAAACTTCTAATAACAAAAAAATTATACAGGACAAAAATTATTGCAAGTGACTGTGCCAATCACTTAGATGCAATTTCTCTCTGTGAAAACAATCTCTGGTCATACTAGATTTTTTCCCTTTTCTTTCCCTCTTCTCCCTGCAGTCTCAGAATGTTAACTTGGTATTACTAGATGGGATTAAAATTCTGCCACTAGCACAACAGTATTTCAAACTGTGTCCGACATTTACCCTGGAAGAGCCCTTCCCCCACGTCAGTCAGATCACCAAATTTCATCCTATATATACAAGGCATCCTTACGCACTGGCATGTAATTAAGTAACGTTCAAAAGTATATTAGGATATTAGTAAAGTCATCAGAAGGTGATGTGTTATGGCATAATTTAGGGTTCATTAACTGAGGCAGTCCTTAAAAGATTGCTCATTACCATTAAAACAGAAAACAAACAAGTTTCTGTTTTCTCAGGTAGAGATTCAATGTCTGTTTGTGTCCAGAGAGTGCGTCTAGAGAAAAAGTCTTGTATGCAATGCAGATTACTTGCAGCCCCACTGTTCCTTTGAGTTTATACTTTTGTTTTTAGTACTTGACCTTTGCTGTTTCAAGAGTAGGTCTTGAGATACAGGGGGGGAGCAGAAAGAGGGCAAGAAATTTATGAAATAGGCCCCCAGTTACAGCCTCACAGTTAAATGGCCAAATCTATGTCATAATGTGGGATTGATTGAATGCTTGCATAAAAGTTAGAATACTCAAAATAGTGAATGGAAGATGGTGGGGTGGGACTGCAACTCATCCTGCACAAAAGCATCAGAAAATCTCATTCCTATAACATGCTTCTCATAGCTGTCTACATGAAAAACAGCTTCAAAATGGGTCCAAAGTGAGGACTTCATCATTACAGTCCAACTCTGTTACTTCCTACTTGCTCACTATATTTAGTATTGCATAGAAAAGATTTATATACTACACTGAAGCAGGAATGAAAGACAGAAATGTATCAATCAATGCCTAAAACACAGGAGATGTGTAGGAGATGCATTCTACAGGTTCTGAAGTTACATGCAAAGATGTCTTTATGATCATATTAGCAGCATCATGCAGGTCATTCCTAGACACACACTGTTATGAAATGACTGAACTCATTTATGCTGAGCACTCTGCCCTTACCCTTGGCAAAGCACTGAGATGCAGGAGCAGCACTGCTGGAACCCCAAGTGTGGGAATCACTACCTAACAGACTGCTCACGTTTTCAGAGGGTCAGGCCCACAGTCAAATGTGTTAGCAGGGTAAGACTGGAATACTCAGTCTTGCAGGTGAAAGTATCAAACACAGAAACATTTTTTTCACAGCCAACTTTTCACGCCATTTAGACTCCTATAAACTGGCAAAGTATGGCAACAGTTTGACTGCAAACAAGGCAGAGAAGGTCTGAACCAAAGACATCCCTGTTGGTTTTAGGTTTTGTAAAACGTCATGCCATTTGCAATAAATTTGAGACAACAGTCTTTCAAACATGACAGGCAGTGGCCTTTCTGCCAATATCTGCCAGCAGAGATCTAAAAGCTCTATCACCTCAAATTTCAATTGGAAAAAAAGAATTAATCAAAATATTCTTACAGCCAGAAGCATGGCCAAGACAGACTTAAGAATTATGACTAGTCAAGATATATTCATGTCGAAATTATTTGAAGCATTACCTGTATTATGGGTTGTGTGATGAAAGGATGGAGGTATGGCATTAGCTTGCAGTAGACATCAGCAATGTTCAAATACTGTGCTACCACAGTGATAAATCCAACTGCACCGTAACGTATCCAAAGATTAGGATGACACAGGAAAGGTGCTGAAAGAAAATCAGTCTGTTAAAGTAGATCATTCATATTAAAGAGAAGGGATCATCCTGAATAGAGCGTGTCATGCCATTTCCTTACTCTAGAATTACCCCCATATTAAGCCTTCTCTCTTACAGAGCACCAAGGTGAAAACACTCATACTGAGACAACTATTCAATGGACTTCACTGTGCCTGTGCTGCTCAGCTTCCTTGCTCTTGTCAAAAAACATCTGGTTTTCCTATTTATTCATCTTAATCCTTAGTTGTCAACTCCAGATTTGCAAAGGAGACTAACTCAAAAATAAATCTCAACCTTATTCTGGACAATTACGGATTAATTAATGCTAGCAATTTCTTTTTTTAAGTAAATACTTTATTCTTTCCTTCTTCCCCTCTCTTCCTTGAACAGTCACTAATTATACTTTAAGATTATCAGACTCAGAAGTGTATCCTCATCACGTGGGTTTTAGGAATCTGTAATCAAGAGACTGTATGTAGTCATGAGATATAATCACAGATCATCTGCCTCAAAATCTAAGTGCATTTGAAAAACCACATTAGGAAGAAGCAGATCACATCTCAAAAGATCAGTTGGTATCAGTATGGTATTTTCCATAAATAGCTAGTAAATCTTGGGACTGCAAAGCCTGATGAGGAACAAGATCAACTCTTGTACTCAAGGTTCTATTGAGTTAAGTGGGTTTTTATGGCATTAGAACTAGTAAGAGAAAGGCTCGTGTACTGTCTGAAGGACTGGAATCTCACCTTTGTCAAGGGCTGATGGGTAAGAGTTTGCAAGTTACATGCCTGATCAACTTCCACAAGTAACCAGCTTTTCTTTATAGGAGGCTGGCATGAAGAAAAAGTAAGTATCGTAAAGCAGAAATTCTTTGGACTAGGTGTTGTTTGCTACTGTGCTGTATAAAATCAGAGATGATGCTTCCAATTTGTTCCATCAAGATTATTATTTAGAATTCTGAGCACTACGCCACAATCCAATGAGCAATAAGTTCATTAATACAACCTTCTGTAGGTTCTAAACCTACCTCTAGGTTTGCACATTGGACAGCTTAAGCTGGCAGTGAAGGTTTATGCAGTCCTAAGATTTCTTTCCTTCACTAGGCAAACAAGGTATTCTCCAGTATTCCAACTTACCAATATCACAAGCAAACTCATAAATATGGGGCTTTTGCAAGAGCCCCAGCTGGCACATACAAGTAAGAGCATTGAGGGCTTTATAAATGACGAATTCTTCAGCATCACTGAGACCTTGCTGAAGCAGAGGTTTCAGTATTGATGAGCTTTGCCAGCCAACATAAGCAGCAACACCTGAAACATAAAAAGAACACATAAAAATCCAAGGCAGCCCTTCCTTGCCTTTCCTCAACAGTTTAAAATCACTTCTTCTAACACCTCAAAACAGATAACTAGTCATTAGACAAAAAGGAAGCTGCTTCCCAGTCAAAATTAGATCAATATTCCAGAAACTGATAAAAGCTGATCCTTGTGCCTGCAGAGGTCCTTCCAGAAATCAGGCACAGATGTCAGCACACAGCTGGCCACGAGAACTCCTGAGAACTCCAAAACAGCAAGGTAGTAACAGCTGTGCCCCTAAAGGGTGAGGACACAGTGGCTGTATTTGTACATGGAAAGGACATGGAAGCAACAATGAAATGTTCTGTTAGTGGGATTTTGTCTTTCAACTTAGCAGTGATCCTAATTTGAGTATCATTTAGACTCCTGAAAAGACTGAACTAATTACCAGCAAGGAAAGTCGTAACGTGTTCACTTAGCCACAAAAGAACCACTAATAGTCAAAAGGGAATTTCTAGAGCAAGTTTCCAAACCTCTTCCAGCCTACGATGGCTGCAAGATTGACTGTTAAGTACTCTCAAATTTGCCACCACAAGGCCATCTTCAAAAACAAATCAAATTGTAAAAAATACCTCAAAATCTTGGAAAGAAACCCAAGATCAAAAGCAAAATGAAATTAATTGCTTTGAAGCTGCTGGACAAAAATAAATCAGCAACACTGCAGTAGAAGAAATTGCTTTCCTGTTCTTCTTCCTTTCCCATGTGAAAACCAGCCACTCACCACATGAAACTGTCATCTGGAATTGTTGTTTGGATTAGATAACCCATCTACAATAATTAATCTCTGGCATCGATCAGGGAGATGGGCCTTGTTGGATTTCTGATCTTTCCTCTAGCTTCACATCCATCAAGCTAATATTTCTTCCCACAAACAACTGAGCAAGTTCTCTGGTCATTCCCAAGAGAAAAAAAGAAATAATAGTTTTTCACTGAATAGCTCAGGCTTGTTGTTTCTACTTAACACCTGATGTCATCACTGGGAAGATTTCTTTTAATTGCTTTCTGAATGGCCAGGTAGTTTTAAGTGAGGTTTTAAGGCACTAAAAAAAAGTGTTTATCATTTTATCCTATACCAATGCATGGTTTTCATCCTATGAACAGGGCTACTGAAGTTAATGGGACTATGCACACACATGAAGTGATGCACCTACTAGACAGCTCACAGAAATATTAGTATTTACTTGTCATAATTTAGCTTTTTAAGTTAGTGGCTTTAGCAAGGACTAAAACATCCACCTGGTTTTCTGCAGTTTATTTTTCATATTAATCCAATCTAGACTTAAATGCCTCAGCCTTAGTTATATGAAGCATTTGGACTAAAAGAAAAACACAGTTATTGCTTGCTTTGTCTTCACTCCCTAAAGAAACATTTTTACCCAATAACTCAGCAAAATCTTTTCCTATATTTTATAGAAATCTTTCTAGGAAAGGACTTTTACATGACTGTTAACAGTTTCCAGGACATGCACAACTTAATTTCTTTACCTTATTACCTCCCTGCTCTGTTTGGCTGAAACCAAACACTTACCAACAATGCTGTCAAAGAAAGCTCCTCGAAGGTGCCAGTCGTTCTTATCATTTAAGAACGTGATCATATGAGACAGAAGAACATCATTGGCTTTCTGACGTCCAAAAAAGACACAGAGACGTGTTATTCCATTTTCCATCAGTGTTTGTTTCACAATATTCTCTGGGTCACTTAGCAAAGTCACAACTTTCTGCTGGACCATTTCATGCAAGGCTTGCAACTCTGCAAAAGACAACAGGACGGACATTCAGGTTGGCAAGCAACAGTATGTGCATGCATCCTACCTGCTGCTAAAGTAGTTACACTAGTAGGTCATCCTGAAGAACGTCTGACTCAGTGAGATGGGCAACACAACAGAACCTCAACTATCCCAACAAGGGGCATACCAAAGATTTCTGACTAAGCATACGGTGGTGGCAAAGCCAAAAAGTATAGAGATGTGAGATATCCTAGACCAACATATTCTAAACTTTTCAGAAGTTCAACTAAGATGATCGAGCTCACTATATATGCAGTTGAATAAGCAGATGTGCAGAAGCATCAGAATGAGTCACAGAACAAAAGGAGCTGGAAGGGACCTTGAAAGATCATCTAGTCGAACCCCACTTGCCAGAGAAGGACCACCTAGAGTAGGTCACAAAGAAAACAAAAAGGTTCAGGGAAATTCTGGTTTGCTATGTTTATTTGACTATCAGTTTCAAAACTTGTGAAATGACAACAGACCAAGAGTATATTTTTAGTTAGGAAGATAAATTGGCTTCAGTAAGAATACAGAGAGCAATATATTTTACTTGAAAAAGTGAGTACTTCCAATTTCATGAAATATCAGCAGTTACCCTAACAAAACCAACAAAAAATTGAAAGATGACCTTGCCCAGGGCTTCTACTCCATGATGCAACTGAAATTAAGTGGAAATAACAGTACTGTTAATGCACTGGCTATTACTGAAAGCTGTACAAGTGAGGTTCTCAAACATGTAGCCCACAAATTTCAGCTATTACTGTCCCAGCTTCGCAGGGGTGATTTTCATTTGCCTGCAGTCAGCAGACCAGCTAATTTGCTTTCTATCATAATTCTGTCAAGTCACATGAAAAAGTTGCCTTCTTGGGTTCAAATTTCTCATGCTTCATTTCTAAAAGGGGGAAAAGAATTGAGCTATTGTAAACTTCTTGCTTCCTTGTGTTATTTCTTTCATCTCCAAGTTACTTTGAGGGCTATGAGGCAGTATTTCTTAGAAACACAGCCCATACGATAAAGCTTCCTATCACTCCTCAGCAATTCTGAGCCCTGTATGCTTTACGTGAAGGAACTTGAAGGAAATTTTTTTTATATTTGGCTTTGGTAGGTTGTTTGGTGTCTTTTCAAGTATCATCCTGAAACTAGTTAGGAGATAACAGAAACATGTCTCTTCCCCTACCAAATGGAGTATGTGTAAGATGTTTTTACCTATTATTATTAGCCAAAGATTCATTTACTTAGCCCAAAAGAGAAATCATAGTTTTTAACTACAAACTCTTTTTGGCTTAAAAGACTTTGCCTGGCATTGTTCTGGAAATCTATGCATCACTGACACATGGGTCCCTTATTACCATCACTCTTTCCCAAGTGAGAGAAAAAGAAAAGGCATCCTTCGGATTTGATCTCATTCCCTGTGCTACAGTTAGAACAGCACTGAAAGCAGTGTTACTGCGCTGTAGCGTTCACACATTCAGCATCTTCAGGCAAAAAGACAGACAAAAATTGCCAGGAATAGGAAGAGAAAAGAAAGAGGGACTGAACATCTCAATGGAAGCAGTATTTGGCAAACAGCTTTGTTTTCACTGTGAGTGAAGCTGTACATGTAACCAGGCAGCCAGCACAACACTCAAACACCTTGAAAACTTGTGGAGGAGAAAAGTGTGTTCGTTGATACACCTTTTCATCCTCCACAATGCTCAGAGCAGAAGTGTCTCTCTGCATGAAGTTGTAACACACACACATACTTTGATACTTGTCAAGGCAAAGCATTCTTCCCATTTAATAGGAAGGCTAAGCTTTAGGAGATGAAGAAGATCAGTAGTAGCTAGGAGCTTTGGCCCATGATTTGCTATTACAAGCAGGCAAGGTAACTAGAGGTGACATTACCTGTGTCATAGTTATCACTAGGGTGAGATGTTTCATCCATTTCTTCACCGTTTGGTTCGTTTTCCAT
Source organism: Urocolius indicus (assembly GCA_013401255.1). Classification (NCBI taxonomy): domain Eukaryota; kingdom Metazoa; phylum Chordata; class Aves; order Coliiformes; family Coliidae; genus Urocolius; species Urocolius indicus. Next base: position 42,181 of record WBNH01012560.1, read on the forward strand.
ATTCAGATTTTTCAGCTGTACTAACTCCAGAAACCTCAGAGCTGTTTCTGCCAGCAATGCTATGTTTTCTGCAAAGGAAAACGTTTTGCTTAAGAACAGTTCTACTTTGCCAATTTATATCAGTCTGATGATTCCCTTGGTGAAAAATTATAACCACTAACAGCCATAATGGGCAAACAGGATTGAAATTACACAACACGCTCGGGTCAACCCACTTCTGTTGACCTTGGCCCCAGAAAAGCCACCGAGTGCATCAAATCACACAGTACTTCTGCCATGTAAACAAGTGGGAAAACTGTTATGATAGCAAGTCTAACAAGAAGTAATTGCAGTCTTCTAGAGCTGACCTTAAATGCCACCTAATCTCAGGTTAAAGACTAAATAACTTGACAGAACTTAAAGGCCCGTTAACTAACACAACCGTTCAGATTGTTGGCTGCAACAAAATAACAACAAACCACCCCATCAGGACAGGCATCCTAGGGAATAACAATAAGGTTACCCTTGAGGGCTGGTTCCTCTTTTAAGACATTTGTCCCCATATCAGTCCATTTGATTTGGCACTCTTCTGCCCCACTTGGAAGCAATTCAGGCTGTATGACATGAGTCAGGTCACTGCTGGCACAGGAATGATCCCATCGAGGCACAGGCACGCGTCCGGCCTAAGCAGCAGTTCTAAGTGCCATCAGAGACAACTGCAGCATGCAGGTGGTGCCTGTCCACAGCCCAGATCAGTTCCTGTCAGTCACCAGTCTGACCACACCTACAAAAAGTGTCCTATAACTACACGTTATCTCAGGTATTATTGCCTTTAAAAACATATCTTTATTTGAAATTTAAGTTGCTTTCTGAAAAGTCATTTGAAACTAAGGCAACTGAATCAGACTTAACCATCTGCAGTCGAAATAACCTTTTCAAATGTCAGAAAATCTTGTAGCTGTACTAAGTTTGAAAAAATGAAGTCAAACCACTGGACACAGAGGGAAGCTCTGTGTAAGCAGATGCAACTGGAGTCTATGGGTACTGACACCTGGAGCCTTTTTGCACTTGCAGAAAAAGAGATGGCATTTTGCTTCTTCCAACACAGTTTATTTAATAAGTTCAGCTTTACATTAGCCAATTTAAAAATTGGTTATGAATAGACTATAATTTTACAAGGTTATTTTTCTTATCTACAAATAAAAGGCATGAAAAAAAGTGGTTTTCTCATAAAGCCCTAGCTGTGGAAGATCAAGGTGACCAAAAGCAATTGGTTCTATTCAGTAACCACAGATTGTCTTCAATAACTGGTTTTATCAGATTACTTAGTAAAAAAAAAAAAGAAAAAGAAAAACATCAACTGGGACACTTTCAACTGAATTCTGCATTTAGAACTTAAAAAAAATACCCAAAACCAAAACAACACACTTAAAATATGCTAGTCACAGCAAATAAGGGTACACGGCATATAGCAAATATGGGCATGACTACAAAGCTGCTTCTTCCTGAACCAGGCAAGAGTTACATATCTGAACAACGTACAAAGAAAACAGCTGCTGTGGTATAAGCCAGCATATTACACAGCAGATAAGGTCATTTCAGCCCTTGAATATCAAATTCAGTTTTGTGAGACGACGAAACATAGCGACATGCTGATGCTTTAAGCTAGTTTCATATTTATTCAGTCCACCCAGGCCGCCCTAAGCAAACAATCTGAGCTAATGAAATGTCCATTAAGACAAATTAATCAAAGCAGAAAAGGGTGGGCAAGCTCAGAAAGCCCTGTTCATATACTTAGCTACACAAAGACCACTTGGAAAAGTACTTATCATCGTTACACTCTTGCTTATCTAAGGAATAAGGCCAAGGCTGTTTCCCTGAGCATGAAGCTCTGAGTTCTGCCCCTTTACCTTTGCTGTGGGCAGACCTGCTGTGTGCCACATCCAGGCTCTAGCCCAGCACACATCTTCACATTCTGCAGGTTGCTTTCACACACTGAGCTACAGACAAGAATGAAGGTGGATTTTCAAAAAGTTAATTCGTCTAGCAGAGAGCAAACACATTTTGTCAACGATTTAAAAATGTAATTATTTACTTTGGGTACAGATCTACACTGGAAACTCATCTGGTACTGTAAGTCGACTCATTACTTATTAAGCTGCTGCCACAACCTGCAGCAGTTCACATCAGTGTCTTTACCTGCAGGCATTTCTGAGACCTCTGGGGAGATTTACTGAAACAGAAACAAGCTAGGAGATGATTTTGAGCAGAGGAGAAAATAGTTAAGGAAATACAAAAGAGCCCAAGATTTGGACTGGATTTCATCTTACCAGCATATGCAAGTCTGACAATGGTGGCTTCATCCTGGGCCAAGTGTGCAATGCCTGGCAGAATGTACTCCGGGTAAATGTTAATGTCATTGCGTGGCACCTCTTTGACGAGAGCAAGTACTTTAGTTAGTGTCCTCACAGATTCTGCCCTCACCCTGGGCACGGAGTCATTGCTGAAATGTAACAGATAAGGAGTAATACGATCCAGAAGAATCTCTACACTTAATCTTGGCGCTAAATGAAGAATCAGTTCCAAAGCAGCCAGTTTGGAGTCACAGTATTTGAGAGTCTGTAAACAGGAAGTTATCACAGACACCAGAATAACCAGCCCGTTCTCTTTTGTCTCTCCCTCGGCTTTCTCTGTGCGATCGTGCCCACAGAAATTGTGAATGATGTTGTCCAGATCTTTACGTATGACCAATATACGCTCATCTGCCGACACAAACGTTTCCTTGGCAAACTGGGCCATGTAAGGCTGAAGGAAAGTGTAAAATATTTCAGGAAACGCATTGTTCCTTTGCTGTTTCAAATAATCTTCAGCTGCTAAACGTTTATCTGGCTCACGATGGACCATCTGAGTGACCTTCAGAAAGGGACAAGCAGGAGGGAGCGGGAGAGAAAGATTAAAGATTTAGACATTGGTAATCCAAAAAACAACCCACTCAAAACAAACAAAAACACACTCCCAAACCCAAACAAGAAGTAATTTGTCACCAAAGCAGATGAAATCAACTACAAACAGACTACACAAACGGTTCTAATCCTTACCAGTTCTCTGATGCTGTGGTCTTCAATTTTGTTTAGCACTTGATCAGGGGAAAAGAGGCCGTTTCTGTAAGCCAAAAGCTGAGATAAATCAAACAAGGGTACACCTTCAGTGAAAAGTTCTGCTATTACACAGCCTGAGGAACAGAAACAAACAAGTGAAAGATGGCAGAGGATTATAAACACACACTTTGATTTTACTTTCTATATGCAAAACAAGAACAAACCCTACAACTCTAAGCTCCAGTAAAAAAAAAAGGCAAGTGAGTTGCTAAATTAACCCATGGAAAGGATGCAGCATCTCGAGCTCTAAAAACTGGCTTTTACACTTGATCCCCAAAATACCTCTCAAGTGTTTTATTTCAATTATACCACCAGCAGAGGAGTTTTCAATGATGAAATACGAAGCAGTGATTTCAGCCACCTGCCAGCGGGAAAATACACCACCAGAAAAGGAACCCACATCACTGTCACGTGGAAGAAGAGTGCCAGCAAGTCAGCATGGATCAGGCAGTAGGTCAAAACTAAGTGCATCCCTCTTAAAGAAATTACCTCTGCTTCCACAGTAATGCTAGGAGACTGCATATATTGACTCACATATGCTCATAACTACAGTGAGAAACAGTGTGAATGCCAAGTGCAGCCCACCCTGTTGTGTACGACACATATTCTCTTCAAAGGTCTCACTACTCCTGCAGTTTGCTCCCAACCATCAGCACCCCGTTTTACCAGTGGAGTGCCCTGGAAGTTGGCCATAAAAGCAGCTTGTAAAATGAAGCAACCACTACCTTTACATTCAGATACTCTATCAAATACCTGCCAGCAGGACTATGACAGGAGCTTATTAGTCATCAAACTTCCTGCCAGTGGGGAAAGTGAAACGAGGAGGGGCTTTGAAAGCCAAAATTGCCAAGTTGACCTGAAACCTGTCTCAGTCCCCTGGCAGCTGAACCTCTGGTGAACCATTGACTAGTCATGGTCCCACGAGGCCTATGCTGTGCATCCCTGGAACCTCAGCCACAAGAAGATGATGGTCTGTGGCTTGCAGAACCATCTCTTTCCCAGGGCAGAGTTGAATTGTAACAAAACAGTTTGGGATGTCCCTCCTCAGATAACATGGTGATGCACTTATGTAGCTTACTGCATTGTGTCTGTACTTTTTGTGTCACTCACAGGTTTGGAGTTGGTCTTATGTTTAAAGTAAGGAAGTTTTTCCATATGCTGTTCTCTAAGCCCACTGTATGAAGAGCAAAAAAACTCCCTCCGCCTCAAATAAGACTTTCTGCACTCTGACACACAATCACAACCACCACCCTGGTCTCTCCTGATGGCTCCAAGTACCTGCAGAAAAGATATCCATTGCACGTTTTAACTCCCCTCTTGTTCGCTGATTGCTGTTTGCCAAGTCTACCAAAGGAGTGGAAGGGTCCCGCATGTTTTCCAGCTCTGTCGCGAACATACTGCCATCGACAAAGCGCTCGGGAGCAATGTAACACGTTCTCCTCCGCGACGTGTCGAAGAAGTAATTGAAGTCGGCGGGATTGTCTTCGGGAAGATAAGTTGGTTTAAAACTGGCAAAGTCCGTCAGAAGAACCCAGTTCCAGCTGGTCACCATGATGTTCTCTGTTTTAATGTCGCCGTGGCGGACTCCGGATTTGTGCGCTTGGTCCACGGCGGTGAGGATCTGGAAAGCGATCCACCTCTTTTCGATGTTGTTCAGGAACGGCCTGGTACTAATGCGATCGTAAAGGTTGTCTCGTACGTACTGCCTGAAAAGCATTGCGGCTTTCTCGCTCAGCGTGGCTTTCTGGAAGGGAAGGCAGTTCTGTGCCGAGTGTAACCTTATCTTCAGCTCCTCCAGCTCCTGCTTGTAGCTCGTCAGGGGTAAGGTCGGATCCTGAATGGCAAACACCTTCACGACCACCAGCCCCTCTCGGTGCTTGGCTCGGGCGACCTTGAAGAAGCGGGTGCTCCCCAGGCTCTTGTCGTATTCGAAGTCGTGGATGTCCGAGAAGTAGCTGTCCACAGAGAGGATCTGCGAGGGGGCAACGCCGGCCAGCTGGTTCCCCATGGCGGCAGCTCCTCCCGGCCGCGGGCACCACAGCGCGGCTCTCCCGCCTCAGCCCGGGCAAAAGCACAGCGCCCGTCTCACCGGCCACGGCTACAGCCCCGCTCCGCGCCCCGTGCAGCGCGGCCCCCGCTTCCCGAGACCCGCGGCCCCGAGCGGGCCCTGCGGCCGCCGCTCCCGCCCCTCCGCCCGNAGGCGGGCGCCGGGATGGCGGAACCGGCACGGCGGGGCGGGCGAGGGGCGGCGCCGTGAGCTCACATCCTGCGCCCCGGCGCCGCCGCCCTGCGCCCTGCGCCCTGCGCCCCGCAGGAACGCGCTCGGAGCTCCTGCCTGTCTCGGTGGCGTGAGCTCGGCTTTTACTGCTGTCTGGGCTGGCTTCTTCTGATGGGCTGGCATCTTTTTTTTGATGGTTCTGTTCCCTGGAAGGGCTGCTCCTTGTTTCGGCCGGTGCTTTGTCGTAGACAGAGGATACGACGGTAGCAGCAACAGGGATGTGTTGTGGCAGCCTTTGTGTTATTTTTGTCTGTCTGTTCAGCGAGGTCGAGGAAGAGCCTGTCTGCTTCTGTGGGCTTGGTACTGACACGGCACAAGCCGTGCTGGTCAGAAAGTGCTGGGAGGAGATCGGGTATCTTGGTGAGTGCATCAGTCAGGACCTTTTCTCAGCCAAGCAAACAGGAGAATAGCTACCGTGCTCGGCATTAGATGACTGTGGGGAGAAGGTTTTTACAGTGGCTTCATTACTGGGTCTGTCCTGACATATTTCATGTAATTTGAATCATAGAATATTTTTTTTTTTTTGTAAAAGACCTTCAAAATCATCAGGTCTAACGATAAACCTCATACTGCCAAGCCCACCACAAAACCGTGTCCCTCAGCACTATATCTGCGTGCCTTTTGAATACCTCCAGGGATGGTGACTCCACCACTTCCCTGGACAGCTAATGCTTGATAACTGTTTTCAGTGAAGGTCTTCCTAATCTCCAATCTAAATTTCCCCTGGGGCAACTTCAGCCCATTTCTTCTGGTCCTGCTGGTCAGTGTTTCTGGAGCAAATATATTGGCATTGCATCAACGTTGGCCACTTCTCTTACCACTCTGGGGTGGATTTCTTCCAAGCCCATACGTTTATTTATAGTGTCGAGCCCTTGCAAGAGTCTGCAGACCATTGCTTTCTCTGTTACTTGTGAGACAACATGTAGTGTTGGACCTACACGATCCTGTGTTCTACAATCTACCCGTGGTTGGAAAAGACAGAGGCAAAAAGGTATTGAGATCTTCTGCCTTGTCAGCTTTACCAGTAACTAGTTTACCTGTCTTGTTTAGCAATGGGACCGAGTGTTCCCTGTGCTTCTGCTTACTGCTCATGTACCCGAAGATCTCTTTGGCCAACACACCAACCTCTCAGTTGCAAGGCAGAGGAGATCACTTGGGCACCCGTCCCTTTCGCTTGCACTCCAGAAGCTCTGCTTGATCTTGCCTAGGTTTTGCTTTGCTATGTAATGGGGCCCTGGGACCAGTCATCTGTGCTTACAGGAAAGAAAGGTGTACCCAGGGCAACTG
>WBNH01012562.1:0-29423 GCA_013401255.1 Urocolius indicus
AGAATGATTCTATGATTCTAAGGCTTTGGCTGGAGGCAACAGCAGCCACCTCCCCATTTGGGGCAGGCGCCCCAGCTCTCCACCCCTCCCAGTCACAGGGGTGATACTAACTGGTCGTTGCAGATGCAGATGATGGGCCTGAGCAGCAGCCTTCCCTCGCGCCGCCGCCGCCGGCCTGCGCCTGCCGCCGCCTCGCCCTCCGTATCCTTACGGTCGATGATGTTCAGCAGCACATTGATAGATGCCTTGGGAGGGAAAAGAGACATCAATCAAGGGGTGAAGGGATGAATTCTTGCTCTTCAGACTCAAGACACCACTCTTAAAATGGGTGATTGCAATTTTGAAGCCAAAGGTGTGCAGCTGCCAGCTGGGCTCACCGCGGGCGCGCCGTCTATCTCATCGATGATCAGGCAGTTGGGCTTCTCGTTGGCACCCAGCACAGACTTCATCTGGGTGGCAGCTTCGATGCGGGTTTTGAAAACCTCAGGGCTGCGGTCGTCACTGCAAGACAAGACAATGCTGGGCTGCTGTGGCGTGGCATCACCTCCGGCATGGTATCACCTCGTGCACGACACCACCTCAGGCACGACATCACCTCCACTGGCTTTGGGGCAGGTCAGGACAGCCAGCAGCCACTCACCTGGCGTTCATCTCCACGGCGTTGTACCCCGCGTGCCTTGCGATGACGTGGGCCAGCGTGGTCTTTCCCAAGCCAGGTGGGCCACAGAGCAGGGCTACCTGTAGCAGACAGGTAATGTCAGCACAGCAGGCAGCGAGGCAGGGCTACCTCCAAGCACCCAGCATGGCTGCCACGCACGGGGACGGGGCTCTGCAGCCTGCAAACCGGCCTGTTTCAACCCTTGGGAGCTGCTGCACTGGCTGGTGGACATACTGAGAAAAGGGAGAGTCACTGGAGGAGAACGTAACAGAAACCTTCAGCATCTCTCACACGTGTGTTCAAGTTTGCCGGCCAACAGGTAGAAAAGGCTGAAGAGAATCCCTTCCAGAATTACACTCCTGAGAAGCAATGCTGTTAGGATCTGGTTCTGCTTTCCCTTTTTCATATCCTCCCACTGGATAGGTTGAAGCTGGTAAGCTGCCCTGGGTATGTTACTGGACACCACCATTCCTCTTCCTCAGATGCAGAAACTCCAGCTCAAAGCCACGTCATGTCTGTCCCTAACAAACAAAGTCAAGGCCAACCTCTGCTAAAAAGAGTAGTTCTTTCCTCAACTGGCCTATTTAACTTGGCTGGGGGAAGCCTATTCCCCACGACTTGGTATCATGTTACTCAAGCCAAAACAGAAGAAATGAGAAAACCCCAGGTTCACTAATAAGAAACAAAGAATCCAATTTTCTCCCAGATCTGTATTGCAAGGAAAGAGAAGTCCCAGCTTCTTCACCTTGGTGAGAGGGAGAGTGGGATAGAAAGGAGACCTACTGCAGCAGCATCCTGGCTTGCTCACCTTGTATTTGGGTCTCTTGTACTGGTCCAGCTCAGCCTCCAGAATCTCCTCTGTGAGCTGGACCTTTGTTTTCCACTTATTCTGCTGCTCCTTGTACTGGTTGAAGGGAGGGTGAGCTTCAGTGCTGGGCTTGGCCTTCTTCACAGCCTTCTCCTTCCCGAACACCACGGTGTCCCAGAGTTTGAGCCACTTCAGAAGGCAGCGGTTTGTGTACTGCGTGTTGGGCAAGAACACAAGCAAACCCCATCAAACCTCAGAAGGATTTGGCCAAGCACAGACTTAAAACCCATTCTGGTCTGCAGAGGAAGAAGCTGACAGACCTTGAGGGCACAGCACGTCACCCCCAGCCGTGGGAGCCAGGTTTCCACTCGGCCTCTCTCTAGGACAGCGAGGACTTGTACACAGCTTCCCCTCCCACCTCAGCCACACTGTCCTGCACAGCAACCCAGGACAAGCCACGTCGGAAGCCCCATGGTCAGAGGCAGCACCATAGAACCTGGCTCCCAAAGTGCTACAGAAGAGTTATACAAGTGGTAAGCCCACCCCAACACCTCACATCATCACTGAGCAGCTCCACGTAGTGCCGGGGAGTGAACTTGTCCACCCAGAGGCAATTCAGTGCAGATTCTTCCTCAGGTGCCAGCTCTGCTTCCCTGCTGGGCTCTGGGCTCTCGGTGCTGGTCTCACTCTCAAGGCAACTGAAAGAACAAGAAGGATTAACTCACCCAAAACTACCCAGGGAGTCAGGGCAGGGCTGGGAATTACACCCAGACTTCCCAGGCTGGGGACGCTGAGGGCAAAGAGGCTCCTCTGCTTGTTTGTCCCCAAATCCTGGACTTCAGAAGCACCTGGCTAAGGACAGACTTAAAAGCCAATGTGGCCCCCAGAGGAAGGAGCTGAGCCCAGGAAGATAACCCAGAGTGTGTCTGCCCACCGGAGCATCCTGGGAACTGTATCCTACAGCACAGCAGGGATAAGAGTGGGATTTCATGCCAGTGTCTCACCTGTTTATTATCTCTGTCAGCTGCTGTGATGCCTCCAGAACATGCCTTCGACGCTTGAGCACACAGAGGGCAGGAGGTTGGGTCAGAGACAACCCAACAACTCACAGGGACAGCAAAGGAAGACGGGAAAGTCAGGGTAAGATGTGATACCTCTGCATCCACTTGTTCCTTCAGGTAGGAGAAAGGCACCCCCAGCAAGTGGAGTGGCCTCCGTGCATTCCAGCCCAGGGAGTCGAGGTGCTGCGAGGCCCAGAGGACACACACCGATCATCACACCGATGCTCAGCACAAACATCTCACCCCTTCCTCAAAGATCCCTTCAGATACCTCCACTCCTGTCCTGAAGGGATCCTCCCTCACGACCATGAAGACCCTGGTGCCCTCGGTGGACGTCACGTTGATGTAGTCCTCCAGGATGGGTGGCCGCTTGAGGACTTGCTTCTTCTCGGAGGGTGGTGTGGTCTGTAGTGGGGCCATGCCACTTACTTCCAGGTGGTCTGAGCTGGAGAACACCAGGTTCCTTTAGCAGGGGTGAGGGAAAGGGGCCTTGAACCCCACCCTTTCCCTCACCCCTGCTAAAAGTGGGGTTCACAGTGGCTGACCTGGCAGTCTGCAGCGTAGAAGGTGCCTCTGGACCAGCATCCCAGACGACATCAGGAGCCAACTCCTCCTCCTCACCAAAGCTCAGCTTCTTAACAGCTTCCAAGCGTTGCCGCTTTGCCTTCGGTGCTGTGAGAGACACCAGGGCAGGAGGAAGAAGGGAAGAATCGTTGCCCGAGGGCAGCAGCACCCGGGGACCCAACTGGGGCTGCAGACACGGCTCGGCTCAAACCTACTGCGGTCTGCGTGCGGCGGCGGGGAGACAGGCGGGTCGTAGCCCCGGTCCCTCTTCCGTGAGTTGGGGACAGCATCTCCGAGGGGGTCTGGCTCGTCCGGCACGTGCCTCCTGCCCGGGAACGGGGAGGCTCTGCGGCCAAGGGGCGGGAATGGGTCATCTGCAAGAGGCGCCGTTACAGCACGCTGCCGGTCCCCGGAGGAGACCCACGGTGGGACGGGCACACGCGGCGCCTGCCCGCTCCCTCCCTCCCTCCTCCGCCACCGCCGCCGGTGCCGCAGCGCTCCCACCTCCCAGCTCGGCCAGCACCTCCAGCTCGTCCGCGAAGCGCTGGTAGAATCCCTCCTCGTGCCCCGCCATGGGCCGCCCCGGCACCGCGCGTCCCGCGCTTCCGCCCGCCGCGCCGCGCCGCAGCGGGGACGCCGCCGATTGGACGAGGCGCGCCGGACGGAAGCGGCGACGGCACCGATTGGACGCGACGCGCGGCCGGGAGCGCCGGCGGAGGCGCTGATTGGACGCGACGCGCGGCCGGGAGCGCCGGCGGAGGCGCTGATTGGACGCGACGCGCGGCCTGGCGCCGCCGCTGGATACAATGTAGTCACTCGCCGCCCCGCGGGCCCGGCCCGGGGACAGCGCTGCAGGTGGGAGCGGGGCGCGGGGGGGGTGGTGCCGTCCCCTCGGCCGCGTGCTGTGTACCCCCCGGCAGTGCCCGTGTACCCCCCCGGCAGTGTCCGTGTATCCCCTGGCAGTGTCCGTGTACCCCCCCCGNCCCCCCGGCAGTGTCCGTGTACCCCCCCGGCAGTGCCCGTGTACCCCCCCGGCAGTGTCCGTGTATCCCCTGGCAGTGTCCGTGTACCCCCCCCGCAGTGCCCGTGTACCCCCCGGCAGTGCCCGTGTACCCCCCCGGCAGTGTCCGTGTATCCCCTGGCAGTGTCCGTGTACCCCCCCCGCAGTGCCCGTGTACCCCCCGGCAGTGCCCGTGTACCCCCCCGGCAGTGTCCGTGTATCCCCTGGCAGTGTCCGTGTACCCCCCCCGCAGTGCCCGTGTACCCCCCGGCAGTGCCCGTGTACCCCCCCGGCAGTGTCCGTGTATCCCCTGGCAGTGTCCGTGTACCCCCCCCGCAGTGCCCGTGTACCCCCCGGCAGTGCCCGTGTACCCCCCCGGCAGTGTCCGTGTATCCCCTGGCAGTGTCCGTGTACCCCCCCCGCAGTGCCCGTGTACCCCCCGGCAGTGCCCGTGTACCCCCCCGGCAGTGTCCGTGTATCCCCTGGCAGTGTCCGTGTACCCCCCCCGCAGTGCCCGTGTACCCCCCGGCAGTGCCCGTGTACCCCCCCGGCAGTGTCCGTGTATCCCCTGGCAGTGTCCGTGTACCCCCCCCGCAGTGCCCGTGTACCCCCCGGCAGTGCCCGTGTACCCCCCCGGCAGTGTCCGTGTATCCCCTGGCAGTGTCCGTGTACCCCCCCCGCAGTGCCCGTGTACCCCCCGGCAGTGCCCGTGTACCCCCCCGGCAGTGTCCGTGTATCCCCTGGCAGTGTCCGTGTACCCCCCCCGCAGTGCCCGTGTACCCCCCGGCAGTGCCCGTGTACCCCCCCGGCAGTGTCCGTGTATCCCCTGGCAGTGTCCGTGTACCCCCCCCGCAGTGCCCGTGTACCCCCCGGCAGTGCCCGTGTACCCCCCCGGCAGTGTCCGTGTATCCCCTGGCAGTGTCCGTGTACCCCCCCCGCAGTGCCCGTGTACCCCCCGGCAGTGCCCGTGTACCCCCCCGGCAGTGTCCGTGTATCCCCTGGCAGTGTCCGTGTACCCCCCCCGCAGTGCCCGTGTACCCCCCGGCAGTGCCCGTGTACCCCCCCGGCAGTGTCCGTGTATCCCCTGGCAGTGTCCGTGTACCCCCCCCGCAGTGCCCGTGTACCCCCCGGCAGTGCCCGTGTACCCCCCCGGCAGTGTCCGTGTATCCCCTGGCAGTGTCCGTGTACCCCCCCCGCAGTGCCCGTGTACCCCCCGGCAGTGCCCGTGTACCCCCCCGGCAGTGTCCGTGTATCCCCTGGCAGTGTCCGTGTACCCCCCCCGCAGTGCCCGTGTACCCCCCGGCAGTGCCCGTGTACCCCCCCGGCAGTGTCCGTGTATCCCCTGGCAGTGTCCGTGTACCCCCCCCGCAGTGCCCGTGTACCCCCCGGCAGTGCCTGTGTACCCCCTGGCACTGTCCGTGTACCCCCCGCCATGTCTCCCCATGCTGTGTCCCGTGTCCCCGCTGCCGTGCGTGTTCCCCCGCTGCCATGTCCCGCCGCGTCCCTGTCCCTGCGGTCATGCGGTCCCGTAAGATCCCATGCTGGAAGCGCTCGGAGCAGCAGAAGCGAGGGTGGCAAAGCCAAACCCCACCGTCAGGAAGGACGGGCCCGGCACCGGTGCGGCTGCGGAGCCTCCACGCGTGCCAGTGGGTCATCAGCAGAGCCGTACGGTGTGACTTCATGTGACACCGGGACGATTTCCCCCCCTCCCCCCACAACGCTCCCCACAGGGCGCTGGCCATGGAGCCGGGCACCATCGACAACCTGTCCATCCTGTACCAGAGCTCCGACTTCATCGTGGTGAACAAGCACTGGGACATCCGCATCGACAGCAAGATGTGGTACGAGACGCTGACCTTGCAGAGCCAGCTCAAGCACCGCTTCCCCGAGCTGGCTGACCCGGACACCTACTACGGCTTCAGGTGAGCACCAGCCTGGGCTCTGCCCAGCCCCGGAGCCAGACCTGGCAGGGGATGCTGCCTGAGGGATGCTTCTCGGGATGCTCCTCTGTTCCCTGTCTCCTCCCCAGGTTCTGTCACCAGCTCGACTTCTCCACCAGTGGGGCCTTGTGCGTTGCGCTCAACAAAGCGGCGGCGGGCAGCGCCTACAAGTGTTTCAAAGACCGGCTGGTGACCAAAGCCTATCTCGCCCTGGTAAGCCCACCCTGCCAGGCCCCGCTTTGGGACGTACCTCCTGAGTTTGCAGAATTGCAGCTTGGCCTCTGCTTCTTGTCATTCTGGCATCGGTGAGGAGCAAGGGCCGAGGCTTGGGTTGCAAACAGGCTTTCTGCCCAGCAGGTCAGGGGACACGTCAGCCAGAGCCGCATGACGATCCGCTACGCCATCGGGAAGAACACAACCGAGGGCATGACCCACATGATGTGCATCGACGGGACGGAGGGTGAGTGTCTCCCACACCCTGCCTGCACTGCCCAGCCCTTCTGGGCTGTGCTGGGGGAGCTGACCCCTGTCTGGATCTTGTCACAGGCTGTGAAAATCCCAAGCCTTGCCAGTCAGAACTGATAGTGCTGGAGCATGGATCCTACAGTGGAGACCCTGTAACCAAAGTGCTGCTGCAGCCGCTGACAGGTAGGAGCTCAGGGCTGGGGCAATGTGGGGGGCTGCAGCAGTGCCTGTCCTGACAGCACCAGATGCTGTAGCTGGACAGGCAGGGGAGCCAGAGGCGCTGCAGCCCTGGGCCTTGGGCACAGTGTGGTCATGGGGGGAAAAGTGAAGACTAGGGGAGCTGAGAGGTGATGATCTCAGAAGGTTCTCTGTGGGGCAGCAAACTAACCGTGAGCCCCAACTCAAGAGAGACAGGCAACTGCTAGAGGGAGTTCAGCAGAGAGCTGAGATGATGAGAGGGCTGGAACATCCTTACAAGAAAGGTTTCAAGACCTGGGGCTGTTCAGCCTGGAGAAGTCTGAGGGAGTACTTTATAAATGCTGATAAACACCTGAGGGACAGATGTCAGGAGGAAGGGGCCAGGTTTTTTTCTGCAATGGCCAGTGCCAGAACAAGGGGTAACGAGCACAAGCTGGAACACAAAAGGTTCCACTTGAATATGAGGAAAAACTTTGCTGTTCGAGTGAGGGAGCCCTGGCACAGGCTGCCCAGGAAGGATATGGAGTCTCCTTTTCTGGAGGTTTCCAAACCCGCCTGGACGTGTTTCTGTGTGACCTGTTCAAGGTGAACCTGTTTCAGCAGGGGGGTTGGACTTGATGATCTCTAGAGGTCTCTTCCAACCGCCACAGTTCAGGGATTCTGTGAGATGCCACTTGGTGCATTGTTACCTCCCATTGCTGTGCTCTCAAGGAGGGCTTCAGGGATAACCCTGTGTCTCCACTTGCTCTGCTCCCACTCTCCATAGGGAGGACTCATCAGCTCCGGGTTCACTGCAGCGCCGTCGGCCACCCCATCGTGGGGGACTTCACCTACAGCCACAAGAAGGACAGCAGCCCTTACAGGATGATGCTCCACGCCTACTACCTGCGCATCCCCACCAGCAAGGAGCTCATCGAGGTCTGCGCGCCCGACCCTTTCGTCACCGCCATGGACAGCAACTGGGTGCCCCACCGCGTCACTCACCACCTGGATGAGACCATCCAAGAGCTGAAGGACAAGGTGTTGCAGAAGGAGGAGGAGGAGAGCCGGGAAGTCGTGCTTGGTGGCCAAGGAGAGGAGGCACTGAGTGAAGCCAAGAGCCTGGAGACGGAGGAGCAGCGAGCCCAGTGTGAGCAGTGGTTGGCCGAGTGGGCTTTGGAGTGAGCCACGTCTCTGCATTTCCAGCCCAATGCTCCATTTTCCTCCCAGTGGGTCCCCATTCTGGCATTCTGGCATTCTGGAGCTCAGTGCTGACTCCACACCTGCACTTGCTGTATGCCATGGCTTCCCTCACTTCTGGGGCTGGGAATAGGCAGATTTTAGCAGCAATTAGGATGAGTTTATTTTTCAATGTACACATCATCCATCTAGCCACTGAATGCCCTTTTCCTAATTCTGGGCCTCAGCAGCAGTGTCAGTGTGTTACGTACCAGCTTAGAGTGACCCCAAAGCTTTAGGTCCCTGTCCCGGAGCTCAGGCACAGCAGTGGATGTGGGGCACGAGCCCTCAGTGCCAGGGTGCCAAAGTGCAGCAAAGGGAGAGGAGGACATGCTGGGTGCAGTTTCCTTGTCCCCTGTGCCCATATTCTTTGTCCCAGACCACTGTGCTCAGTGGCAGGAGATCAGGAGGCACCCACAGCCTCCCATATTCCCAGGGTAGCCCTGGGTGTGTTGCCCACGGGACTGGGCTGTGGGATGGGTGCAGGAGAGGTCTGTGTCTGCCCCTGGGATGTGCTGCCTGCCCAGGTCTGCTCATGAGCTTTCCTTCCTGCCTCAACCCATGTCTGTTTTTGTTAAGGTTTTTTGAAGGTGAGTGAGTTGATATGAATGGATTTTACACTTTTTTCAGATTTCTATGAGAAGAATTTAGTCTTTTAGCAGTTCTGAAATACGGGTGGTCTCAGAGATGACTGTGTTTTTAGTACTCCTGTGGTCAGATAGCCAGCAGCCCAAAGCTTTTTTAATAGATCTTATTTTTCATTCCGCTGGCGTTGCCTTTCCTAGTGCCCACTGTTATCCCAGGTGTGGCTGTAACCAGAGGACACAAGCCCCTTTCTGCTTTACCCACAGAGAAGGAATAATGATCCTGTTTTGGTCCCATCACATGGCTCCTCACTGGCAGGTTGCTGTGGGGGTGTCAGCAGCAGAGGGTGGGCAGTTTGGGAGGCCTCCGGAGCAGTGAGAGCAGCTGAGGAAGTGGTTGAAGCTGAAAGAAAGGCTAAGGACTGGTTCAAAGGGTGGGAGGGAGCTCAGCTCTCATGCTGGCACTCAGCTTTGTCAGATGCCAAGAACAGTTTATGTGGCAATGCCCTTGCTTTGCCAGTCGATGTCCTGCCACATCGCTCTCTCCTTCCCACCCTGTTTGTGCTCTGCAGCCCTTAGAGGACATTTAGAAAATGAAGAGAGATGGGCAGCTGGCTGTGTGCTGAGAGGGATGGAGGTGGCTGGGGCACATTGCATGCAGAGCACCCATCCCCAGAGTATTTGGCACTCAGCACCTGCCCCCTGTTACCTTCATCCCTCAAGCCCTGTCCCATTTAACATGCACCTGACGGGAGTTTCACACAAGATTCCTGCCCTGAAGGGGAATGAAACAGCTGAAATCCCAGGGGGTGGTTGCATCACCCATCCCCTGCATTCGGGGTGCCAGTGGCTGGGTGCAGGCTCCTGTGCTGTGGCATGTGGCCGGGGCTGAGGCAGCCGTCACCTTGCCTTCGTGGCTCGGTGAGAAGTTCTGCTATCTGCTGCGGAGTGAGCACAGGCACACGGGGCAGAGCTCTGCAGGCACTAGCCCAGGCCACAAAGCAAGGACAATGGGCTTGTGGTGGCAGAGGGATCAGAGGTGTCTGGAGGAGCAGGATAATATCCTCTTCCTTCTGAGTCCTGTCCCTGCCTGCCTCATCTCCTAGGAGTGGCTGGGAAGGGGAAGGGCAGCAGCAGGCGGGTCCTGAAGCTGTAACTTAATGCCATGAACCTGTTTGACGGAGAATGGATGTGTGTGACGTGCACAAGGGGTCTTGGAAAGTTTCGGGTGAGATTTGCAGCAGCAGAGGTGGGACACAGCCTTCCCTCCCCCTGGGCCCAGTGTGGGCACAGTGACTGCTGTGTGACAGTGGTCCGTGGGGACAAGCCTGTGCCCACGCCAAGGAGACACTGACAGACTGTGCCCCAGCACTCACTCTGCCCCGGCGCTGAGCAGCCCCTGCACCCCACACCACCCGTCAGCCTTCGCGTGCTGCACCTTCACCCGGCATTGCAGGAACCAGAGATAAATATCTGTTTTCCTTACCCTGCAGAGAGTTGTTTTCCAGGCTCCCCTCACGTGGCACGTCAGGTCCCACTCCCTCATCTCTGTCCTCACTGCCACGGGGCCCTTTAGCTGCATCGTCTGTGAATCTACTTGTGCTTTCAGGCCCGGGGGCGGGTTGTGATCGGGTGTGTGTGTGTGTGTCTCGTGACGTTCTGTACGGCTTGCAATAGCCCATATTTCTGGATGCACATTACTGTAGTAAAACATCCCCTGTGTACCCCGCAGTTTGCCCCGTGGTCTGTCCATTCACGCTGTGCTGCACGAGCCAGGGCGTTGCTGCAGCATGCCGGGGGAGTGGGGGGTGTCCAGGAATGAGCGTGGACTTGGCCCAGTGGGACCAGACTCAGGGCTCCAACCTGGACAACCTGTTGTGTGAGGACTGTGCTCATCCTGCTGAAATCACCTTGTCCGAAACCACTGGGCTTATCTACCCGAAAGCCTTCCTGGATTTAGTAACTGTGACACAGATGACCGAGAATGCTCGAGGTGGCTGAAGGAGGTGCTGCTGCCCTGGCCCTTCCTCAGCCTGTTTCTGCCCGCTGCTCACCCTGGGCAACACCAGTGGCTGGGATTGTCCTGAACCAAAGAGCAGAGGCAGAAGAAAAACTCCTGATTTTGAAACACTGCAGCTCTCCCTGGAAAGAAGGAGGAGCAGCCCTGGGGCTGCTGGTGTTTTGGGGGTGCACAGGGAAAGCTGCTGCCATAGGCAATTTCTATGTAACTCTTGTAAATCAGTGATCATTCCTAAGGGTGGAGTGACTGGAAAAGGGAGTGAAGACGCAATGGAATTATTTGCTGTCTTTGGGTTGTGAGATTTTTAAGGTTATAAATGGGGCAAGGGCAGAGAAGCAGCTGCTTAAGGGGAAGGAAGGAGCAGGGAGCGTTTCCAGCCCACTCAGCACTGGGAGATGCAGCTGAGCCCACCAAGGCCCCCAGGCAAGGGGGTTGTGCAGATGCTTCCTGGCACATTCAGGTTTGGGGGTGAGGCTCCTGTGCCTGCTCCTCCTGGGGTTGGTTTTAAACACTATGGGGACACGGTGGACACAGTGACCTGCAAAGGGGCCCCGGTGCACCCCTGCCCTCCCTCTCCAGGGAGCCTGAGGCAGGGGCTGTGTCCCACCAGCAGCCTCATAGCTAACAATTTTCTATAATTTTACCACTGCAACTAGAGCTATTTTTACAGCAAATCCTTCCAAAATAGAAACCAGAAACACCCACAGGTGTTGCCCAAGCCCTTGTGCTGCAGGACCGGTTGCTCAGCAGCACTGAGGGATCGCAAATCCCACTCAGCACCATGCCAGCATATCCAGGGACCCTTGGCAGGGGCTGATGCCCCCAAACCTGGCTGAGCAGGTGGGGCAGCCATGTAGCCAGCCCAGCCAGCTGCTGCCAGCTGCTCTCCCCCTTCCCGTTGCTCAGCACAAGTGCTCAGATAACATTTGCTGCCCCACATCACCCGGCTCCTCCGGGTTTTCATCACATAGCCTCAGAAAGGTTTTGCTGCCTTTCTGTTTGGTCTCCTTCTTCATGGCACGTGTTGGATGGCGTTTCAGAGCAGGATCAGAAATTGCAGGGAGAAAGCTGTAAGAACAGGGAGCAGGATTGTCCATGGTCAAGGCAAAAAGGATGGGCACAAGGGAAGCGGCTCCTGTAGCAGTGCTGAGCCCATCACCAAGGACTCCGCGTTCCACTTGCCCTCTAAAAACACAGCCCTAAACAGCTCAAAGCTTTTTCACTCGAGGGGACCTTCGTCTCCATTGAGAGCACAGAAATCACCAGAAGATTTAACTCATTTGTCTCAAAGTGACCCTTTACAAGGAAAAAAAAAAAAATCCAAACCAAAACCAGGAGAGGAAACAGCTTTACAAAACACTGTTGAGAAACTGCCCTGTCACACCCCGTTTTCAGAGCAACATCCCCACCCCACAGCAGATAAGTGCCGAGCTGTCCCTTGGTGGTGCTCATCCCCGGCCACTGCAGTCCCGTGAGCACCTTCCCCGACCCGGCAGCAACGAAACCTCCTCGCCAGACCCCCCAGGACAGAGAACAACCCGGTAAGGCCACTGGTGGGATTTGGGGAACAGAGTAAGATTTATTGGGAAAATGACTGGCATCTTGTTGGAAGGGCTATAAGCTGATTGCTCTGGACAAGTGCTGAGCAGCCCAGCTATGGCATTTCTGGAGCAGGGGTTTATTTTCTATCAGGGTTTTCCAGCTGAGAGGTATGGGGTTGGGGACGGGGGGGTGGACAAGGCCTGCCGGTGCTTCTCCACTGAGTTTCTCCCAGTCAGTGCTGGTGTGGTCCTGGGGGATGGAGAGGGACTCTGTCCCTGCAGGGCACAAGCAGGAGTGGGGCTCTGGGTGTCAGAGTGGACAATTTATTGCAGATTTTCTTCTGATAATGGCTGGAGAATGAAATTCTGTTTCCCTTTACAGAGAATCTAGTCTCTCTCTTGGCTGTGGGGGTTTCTGCAGGCACTCACCCAGCACAGGAGGGCACGCTGAGCCTCTCCACGGCTCCTGCCCCAGCATTGGACAAGAGAATCAGCTGCAGGACCCTCTCGGCACCTTCCCCAGCCCAGCCAGTGGCCAGCACTGGCCCAGAGCCTGGGACACAGCCCCCTGTTTGTGCTCTGCTCACCCGATCCGCTCCAAGGCACAATGGTGCAGACAGCCCCAGCAGCCGTCGCTCTCTGCCTCCGTGAGTTACACCCTGTCCCCCTAAAGCTGGCCCTTCCCCAGGACCCCCTTCCACCCCCAGCCTGTGCTGCTTTTCATTCCCAACCCTCTTGGCTTGGCTTTGACACTGCCGGTACTCTATCTACCTCGTGCTCCCTCCAGTATTGCAGGCAGGGGGAGTTTTCCCCAGCTACAGCCAGCACCGCTGTAGAAATCTGCACAGACAGATTTACAGGGACAGATTTATCACTTTTTATATAGAACCCACCCTGAGGCACCCCTAAGTGCCCGGGCTAGCAGAGGCTGCAGGGTGGTACAGGGGCTGCTCTCTGCATAGTGCTCACCAGTATTTGCTAAACATTAAATTGACAAAGGCACTTCCCAGACCTTAAACCTGGAGCTGCTTTAGAACAGCCCCTGACTGCCTGTGCAGAAAGTGATGGAGGCCTTATAACCTGCTTCTGCTTCCTTGCAGGTTTCTCCACAGACCTGGTGAAAGCAGCAATGGTGAGACACCAAATAGCCCAGGTCTTCACCAAAAACTCACAGCTGATGCCAGGACCAGTCATTGGCTCCAGGGCAGCAAAGCCATCACCTCCCCACTGGCCCTGGCCCATCCCACTCCTTGTTCGCCTGCTGCCCAAAAGCCTCCCTGCCCTGCTCCCAAACTGAGGGCCAGGACCCTCAACCTGATGGGCACCCAGAACCTGCAGCTCTGGGCAAACAGCACAGGGAAGCTCTGGGCCACAGAGTGTGGGCAGCAGCAACTGTTCTGATCTGGTTCACTGCTCAGGCTTTGCCTTTAAAAGCCTTTCTCACCCTTCCCTGAGCATCCCTGTCCTCCCCAGGCTGCCCTGGTCATCGGAGCTGTCCTCTGTGCCACGGAGCAACACAATGAGTGAGTACCAGCCCCAACAGGGTTTCTGGCAAGTGGGAAGGTCTTGGGGCCAGCGTGGGTGGATGTTACATTTCTCCCCACACCCATGTCCCAGCTTTTGTGACAGGTCACTTGGGCCAGAGAGAATTTAGAGCCTTGTGCAGCCGGTTCTGGTGCTGGCACCCAGGCTGGGATTTCACCTGCATTGGCTTTTGTTGTAGCACAAACATACCAGGAATTTCCTTTCCTTTATGGGGCTGACGTAGATGTGACATGAGACTCCTCCAAGCCGAAATCCAGGCTCTGCTGGTTTCTTCCTCACCCAGAGCCTGGAGTATGGTGGCCACTTCTGCCACTACCCAGACCACAGGGATGGGCATCCCCCTGGCACTGGCATTACAAGACATTTTCATGACACTCCACGTTATTCCCACTTACCCCCACAGCCATGGTCAGGGTGGAGGGGGATTTCTCAAGGGAATGAGCAGGTTTTTCCTCTTTGGAGTGTTGGGGAGCTAAAGTGGCTGGTGAAATGCAACTATATGTCCCCATTGCAGCCTCACAGCCTCAGTCCTGCAAGGTTTCCAGTGTGTCCCAGCCAGCGACGTGTCTGCTGCCGATGTCCTCGCATTTGCCAAGGGACTGGAAAACAAAACAGCAGAGCTGAGCACTACCCAGGTGGGCAGGGAGAGGAGTGGGGGGTACAAATCCCCTGGAGCCTGATGGGGCACCAGGAGCTGGGGTTGCCAGGGTGAAGGGGCTCTCACTGGTTTGGCATTGATGAGCCAAGCCTGTCTCTGCACAGCTCTCCTGCCTGGCCAAGCTGCTTGCTGCCAAGAACCTGACAGCCGATTTTGGCAGGTACCCACCAGACCTGCTGCTCTTCTTTGAGTGAGTATCAAGGGCAGGACATGGCTGTTGTTTCGGTGCCGAATCACCCTGGGGCACATGGGAGCTCTGTCTGGGAGGATATCACAAAAATCTGTGAAAGTCACCCACAAAGGGCATTTCCAGCCATGCACACCTCCTGGTCTTCTCCTCACCCCACTCCTCTCTGAGGCCGGGGCCATGCTGGCCATGCCATGGGCTGCACAGGGTCGGGCAACCCCATCCTGTGCCCAAGACATCCTCCCCAGGGTAAGAGGAGACCCACGAGCCCCATGCAACTCTGCAGCTCATTGCTCAGAAGGGAGCAACAGTTTCTACTTCCCTCATGCCCAGACAAAGCGTTACAGGTCTTCCCCCCGTTGCCGTTGCCCCTGCCCCACTGGCTTGTGCTCCCCACAGCTCGGCCGAGGTGCGCGCTGAAACCTGTGGAGCATTTTACGCCCGGGCGTCCCGTGGGAACCTGTCCCTGCTGCCCCGGGGCTCGGCCCGGCGGACAGAGCTGCTGCGCAGGGCACTGGCCTGCCTGGTGAGTGGGGGCTGAGCAGGGAGCGGATGGGATCCCCTGTGCCCCTTGCCAGGTGTTTGCACTGGGGCTGGTTTGTCTCTCCCAGGGGGTGAGGAGCAGCCGCCTGCGTCCTGAGCAGCTCGGCAGCCTCGGGGCACTGGTGTGTGACATGGAGCCAGAGACCATCACAGCCTCTGACCCCAGGATCCTGGAGAACCTGAAGCTCTGCCCAGCACTGACAGGGACCCAGCAGGATGCCCTCAACGCTGTGCTCCTCAAGGGGGACACAATATACGGGTACTTAGCCTTTCTCTCCTCTTACGGGGGTAGTCAATAAGCAGAAAAGATGGTGTACTCACGAGGGTGCTGAGCTGGTCCTTCTCCCAATGGCCACAGGGATCCTTTGAGCTGGAATTTACAGACTTTGCAAAATTTGGGGCCCCTCCTGCTGGCTTTGAACCATACCACGCTGAGCTTGGTGGCTGAGGTAAGCTCCCTCCTCGAGATCTCGTGGCGAGTTTCCCAGCAGCGGGGCCAGCCGTTGGGCTGCAGCACCCAGCACCCTCCGCTCCCTGGCAGGCAGCGCAGGAGGCTTTCAGCAGGAGCATCGTGGCCACATATGGCAGCCAGGAACGTTCCCAGAGGGAGAAGTCCCTGACCCTCCTCCGGGCCTTTGCAGCACTGTCAGCTTCAGCTCATGCCAGGCTGAAGCGGAGCACAGGCGGTGAGCATTTCCCTTCACCATGGCCAGCTGGGATCAGATCAGGGCTCTTGGGGAGGGGAAAATGCCCCCAGGGAGGGGGACGGGACCAGGCAGAAAGCTGTGGGGTTCTTGTAAAGGAACTGGGGAGGTGAGAGAACTGTCCTTACAGCAAGCTGGGGGGTTTGCTCTTAGCTGGGAGCAAACAGCTGCAGCCTGGAAGGAGCCAGGCAGGGGCAGCACCAAGGGAGGGTGCTGCAAGACCAGAGGGTGCTCACGTGGGTGACATGGGAAAAGGGTTCACTTCACAGAGCATTTTTAGTTGCCTTTAACAGGACAAAGCACATGTGGCCTAAAGAAACATCACCAGGTTCTTCAGGAATAATTCTAATGAGTCCAAGCAAATAAGGCCTCTTTCTGGGGTGGGGACCTGGGGGATGGGAAGGTGGCTCACGGGACCCAGCTCATGGGACCCAGGGGATGGGAAGGTGGCTCACAGTCCCCCTGGCCGATGGTTTGAGCTGTGTTACTATGATTCGCTGCTCATTCACTGAGGCCTTTGTGAGGGGTTCTGAGGCCCGGTGGGAGGGAAGAAGAACGGATGCACTCTCCCTGCCCACAGCCTGCCAGCCCATCACCAGCAGCACTGTCTTGGACCCCGTCTTAATCATTGATTACAACAGTGAGCAGTTCAACATGTGCCTGAGTGACGAGGTTTTAAAAGCAAACCTGAAGCCTTTGTTGGAACAGCCGTTTCCCATGGAGTATCTCAGGGTCATGAAAGAAAAGCTGGATCAGGTGATGTGTGACACAGTACAGGGTCCCCACACACAGCTCCTGGTAGTGTGGGCATGCTCCGGGATGGGCAAGGCTCACGGTGGGAGGGAGCATCGCCAGCCATGGGGATGAAAGCACCTGAGTAGGTCCTTTGCACCCGTTGCTGGCTTCTTTTCCCTCCCCTGATCCTCTTTTCTGCCCCACTGGCCTGGCCCCACAGATTTATCCGTTGGGGATGCCGGAGGAGCAGCTGAAGCTGCTGAGGCAGCTGTCCCGCCTGTACACAGCAGAAGAGATCAGCCAGTGGATGGTGACCTGCAGCGACACATTGTTGGCCCTGGTCGACCCCTCGGATGGCGAGTGGGCGGATGCCCAGGTAAAGCCATTGCAGCAGCAGGGACGGGGGCTGGTGAATCCCGAGTGGGACAGCGCAGTGCCTCAGCCCAGCTCAGGGTGAAGGCATTGCCCAGGGCAGAAATGGATGGTTTTGCAACCCACATATCCATCCATTTCTGCCGGGAGCATCTTCCCTCCCCTGCCTGCCTGCAGCCATGCCAACTGTGTTTCCCAGATCCAGCAGCTGCTCAGCAGGTACCTGGCCCTGGGGGGTACCTTGACCGGGACCTTGCTTCAGGCAATAGGTGGGAGGAGCCTTTGCCTACTGCAGGAGGAGCAGATTGATCAAATCCCTCCAGCAGCAATCAGGTAAGTGGCTGTGTAACGAGGCTTTCCAGTCCTACCAGGCCTCTGGGATGGGGGGAAATGAGGGCATTGGGGTAGCAGACCCCCACCTCCTTTTTGGCGCTGCCACTTGCCAGCAAAACAGCAGGAAGGCCACACCCTGCTCTCAGCTCCTGCCTGAGGCACCAGCACTACTGGCAAGGACAGACTACCCATCTCTCCCCACCAACAAAAGGGCTTTAGCTGTGCTTTGGGGCAGTGCTCTTGGCTCTAACCTGTAAACCCTCCCTCTCCCCAGGACTGCTGGATATTTAAACATTTCTTCTTGCTCTCAAACCAAGAAGGACCTATTCTACAGAAAAGCCCAGGAAGCCTTTGCTGGCCAGGCTGGCACTACCAGGGCGTATTACTGCCAGATTTGGCCATACCTGGGTAGGTGTTTCAGCCTTTGCCCTCCTTCCCACAGCAATGGAGGCTGGATACTTCTTCCTCAGCCAGGGGGATATAGCCATCCTGGGAAATGTCCAGCAGCCCCTCCAACAACCTTGGAAGTGCTTGCATGTGTCTAGGTACCCCAAACACTTTCTTTAGGTGGAGCTCCAGCCAAGGACCTGAAAGAATTGGCAAAATCTGGCATTGCCATAAACATGGACATAGATACCTTTCTTGCCCTGAATCCTGATGAGCTGCAGGTACGTGCCCCAGTATACTACTGCTCTTCTCCCTGCTGAAGGGCAGGGTCAGTTGAGGCTGAGTGGTGAGGTTTGAGGCTACAGCCTCTCATCAGATCACTGTCTGTTTTTGCCTTTTACGTTTGGAAGTTGCCACTTGCTCTGCAGTCTCCTTAGAAAGGTACTTTGTGGCAATGCCAGAATGAGGATGAACAAAGATGTTGTTGTACATGTATTGCAGAAACTCAGTGTCATGGATGTGAAAAATTTGCTTGGGGAAAACCTCCCCTACCTGAAGGAAGCTGAAAATGAGACCTCGGTGATGCAGTGGGTGAAGAGACAGTCCCAGCAGGAGCTGGACTGTATCCTGGGAATCGGCTTGCAAGGGGGAACAGAGGAGCCCAGCCCCACAGGGATAGCCACCACTCCTCACCCCACCACCTTGGCCAGTATTACCCCCACGGCCACCACTCCCACCTCTATTGCCATTAGCAGCCACCCAACCACTAATTCCAGTACCGGCCTCCCCAGGGTCCCCAGCCCAAGCACTGCCAGCCTGACCTCCCTGAAGAGCCCTTCCCCAGGCACCTCTACTGCTGCCACCTCCACAGCCCGACCTGCTCCGACCAACGGCTCCCTCGCCCCCTGCTCCACTCAGCAGCCTGCTGCCTCAAGCAGGGCCACTCCCCCAACCATCACTCTCCTCACCACCCTCCTTGCCTCTGTCAACCCCAACATCACCTCCCCCAGCTCTGTCCCACCCCGTCCTCTCACACGTGGGGCCACCACCACCATCAGCATTGTTACTAACTCATCTGTTGCCTCCCACAACACCAGCACCCCACTGGTGTCCGTGAACCCCCCAGCACCTGGGGGTACCACCCATGCTACTCCTGTCACCCATAACACCATCACCCCCAGCAACCACAACACTCCCAGCACCCATGTCCCTAACTCCACTCTTGCCCCAGCTGCCACAGAGACAAACCCCCCTTCCCTCAAGCCCACCCCAATTCCCAACTCCACCGTCTCCACCCAGAAGAGCGTGGTCTCCTCAACAGCCAAGACTACAACGTTGGCTTGCAAGACCGATGCCTCTACAGCGTTTCCTGGCCCCTTTTCCACCACCATCAGCAGTGAGACCACTAAGGAAACACCCATGGGTGTGCCAGAGACACTGAGACCGACACTTGAGCCTGAAGCTGGTAAGGTGTGAAGGTTCAGAGCTGGGGAAGGTGTGTGAACTGATGGCAAGGCAGAAGTCCTCACCAAACACAGGACCTGATCCACCTTGTTCCTGGCCAGACTCAATACAGGTGTGCTGCTGTCCACAAGAAACCCAAGAGTTACTTGCCGGACAGGCAGCGACGTGTCTCTGTAGGGCATTACAGCTCCTGGAGCTGGAGCACACCGCCCTCAGGTCCTGCTTTCCCCTGAGATGGAGTTAATCCTCTTCTGAGTATAGTGGCACTTAGTTGCTGTCTGGGGTTAAACCATGACAGGATTGCACGTGCTCTCAAGTCTGGCAATGCACACGTTAAGACATCCTACCACCTTCTGAACACACTGCAGTTCTGCCCTGCAGAAAGTGGGAGTAACTCCCACCATGCCAGCACCTCATGCTAGTTTTCACAAGGCCTCTCTACTTGAGCTGCACAGGGTGTTCCTGACTCTGCATCACTGCAAAAGCATGGAAATTTGGAGTCCTTTAACCTGACAGAGCTACAGCTGTAGCTTTAATGACTCCAACAGATTTGCTCCTACTTTATCCTGTTGAAGGTAAGACTCAGTCCTGCTGACCACTTGCAGGCAGGTGACACATATAACCAGGATGCAGGTCAGTGCCCGAGGTGCAGGTATGGGCAATGCCACAGAGAGCAGAAAAGCGTTGTCCAGACACAGGTGACCCTCTGAGTACCCGAATCCCAAAGCATCCCTACTACCTGTTTGGCACTCTGAGGTCAGTGGTTCGACTTAATCATCTTAAAGGTCTTTTCCAACCACAGCAATTCTGATTCTATGCCCTGAGAGCTTGTGTGGATCATTTGCCTAGATAACCCTCATCTTCCTCACGTGTCTCCACACAGGATCAGGCTCCAGGCTCTCCTCCTGCCGGCTGCCCGTGCTGAGCATAGCCCTGGGGAGCTCACTGCTGCGTGCGCTGCTCTGACATCTCCAGCACCCGGACCCTCCTTCCACCTTCTCTGACCTGCAAACAGTGCCAGCCTGTTCTCTGCTGAAAGCAGAAACCCAGGGAAGGAGCAGCATTTCTCTATTTGGTACCAGCACGGAATTGGCTTATTATTTTTGAGGCTGGGCAGTGAAAAGAGGACAGACTTTCTTCAGCCTGAAGAAGCCCGACAGGTACCTACTAGCTCATTGCTCTATGTGAAACAATCGCCAGCAGTACTGACTGGTGTGACAATACACATTTGCTGGAACAGTGGGATAACTCAGGGATTTCAGTCACTGGCTGATGCAAAAGAAGCAGAATATGGCTCAGCAAAGCACTCTGAAAGCTCAGAGTTTCATTAAATTGCATTTAACTTGTTTGATGAACTCACGAGACTTTGATCAAGCTTTGTTCAAGCTACTTGAAGCACACGTAGATTGTTGCAATGCTACATAATAAAACATCAATCAACTTTTTTTTTTACCCAATCAAATGTGATCTTTGGTGTGTTTAATGCTTTGTAGGGCAGTTTTCCTAGCAAGCTCAATTCTAAAGTTTCCACTTGTTTTGCTCTTTCTTCGTTACACGGTGCCTCCTCTTCCAATAGCTCTACTGCACCAGAGTGTTTCGCTCTCCCCTTTGAAGATCTTCCACTTACTAGGTCATTCTCCATGGGCTGAGAAGGATCTTGCATGTCATTTATTGAGAGTGACTCAAGGCACAAAGAAACAAACAAAGATCTCTATCAGGGGACTGCTGCTGTTAAAAAGGCAATTGTCCCACATCAGGCTCTCTGCCCCCCAGCCTGGGCTGCAGGCAATGAAGAAGCATCTCTTGCCACCCAGAAGCCTGTAGTGAAAGGCAGACTGAGCTCTCCTGGTCTCCATAAAACCCAGACAATGCACATTTGTGACATCTTTGCAGGCAGGGTCTCCTCCTGAGGGGAAAAGGGGATTTGGGCAGGTTCCACTGAGGCTTTTTGGGACACAAATTCCCATCAAGTGGAAAAATACTGTGGAAAATATTATACAAAGTTATTGTAACCTCCCCCTGAGGAAGCTGAAAACAGCCTGAGCTCTTTAGCCTTTAGTCCACACCACAGAATAGTCACAGGCACGGCTGAAGTTTCTGACTACTTAATTAGGATGATACCTGCAGGCAGGAAGGTGCAGGCAGTCTGAATGAAGAGGAGACAACAGCAACTCAGCAATTTGCTTCTGGTATTGTTGACTTAGTTGTATTGTTTATTTGTGATCAGCCAGAAAACTTCACTCCCACTCGGAGGTCTGGGCAGTGTGAAGGGATCAGGCTCGTTGAGAAACCCTTAACGTGCAGAGCAGCCAATTTGCTCACCCTTAAACCCACCAGAGTTGCACTGGGAAATATTGACAGCATTTGTGTTGCAGTAATGTGGATGGGGCTCACCTGGATTTGGTCTGTACCAAAGGCAAAGATCCTGCTCTGTGGAGTCTGAAATTTGCACTTCAGTCAGAATGAGGGACTTTTTTTGAGTGATTTGAAAGACAAAAGTAGCTAAAAGAGAACCCTGGGCTGTATAAGAGTTGCCTGCTAGCACCTATGGCCCCTCACCCCCCAGGTGTAGCTGTCCCAACAAGCACCAGAGCAGGTCACAGGCTGGTCCCTCTCATTTTGCTTTCTCTTGAGGGAGGATTTTCAAGATAAAACTGACATCATCAGGAAACTGATAAGCAGAGAAGGCAGGAGGTGGAGCATCATGGCCACAGCACCCAGAGAGGCTGAGGATGGTACTAGAAAAAAAAGAAAGTGCATTAGTGCAAAGAAATCCACAATTGGACCCTTCTTCCACAAGGAAGAACATCCCTTTATGCCACATCCAAGGAAGATCTTTGGCCTTATAACTACAGTAAGAACCCCCTCTAGCAGCACCACCAACTCATAGCCCAAACCTAACACCGGCAGAAGAGGAAGCTCTGGAAGTGCTCGCTCAGTTGAGATGGTCAATGGGATTACAGGATTGTTTCCCATATTGGAGCCAGAACGTGCTCTGCAAGGGTTAAGGCTCCTCGACAGAACTGAACTTGTTGCTCTTTGATGCCAGGAGGCAAATGGTGGAGGTGAGCACTGCCCAGTGTGCTGGGGCTTGCTGGATCAGTGATGACAAGTGCCACTGGAAGGGGTCTGCAGTCACTGAAACCACTGAAACAGCCTCTGCTCTCTTGGCAGGACTTTCCAGGGTCTTGGCACAAGTACTGCTGAGGGCAGGACCAGAGCTGTTTGGCAGCACTGCCCAAGGCCACTGCTTGTTTGAGCTTGGTGCACTCCCTCGTCTTTTACAGGTAACTGAAAGCACTTCCCTTTCATAAGGCAGTTTCCCCCCTTGCTGTAAGCAAAAAACAAGTATTTAAAGCACAACAATCAGAGGTCCTAACAGAATACATACACTTGGGCACAACGACGTTGATGTAGCCTTCTTGTGTTCCCCCAGTGAGCCCAATATGCAGCTGATCTAGTTCTGATTGTTTCTGCCTTCGGACCCACTTCTGGACCGGAGGCTTGTTCTGCCATTTTGTCAGATCACCAAGATGTGATCCCAGCAAGTCCCGAACCTCAGAAGGCGTCAGGCTCTAAGAGAAATCAAAGAGCAAGGATTACAGATGTAAATGCAGGAATGGAAATAATACCTTTGACCAAGGAACCAGTGAGGCTTCCATTAGCAGAAGTGTGAAGAACAAGGAAGAGCAATGTCCTGTGAGTGGCTTCAACTGGGACAATCTTCCCTTAGGTTAGGGGAATGATGGTTCCCCAAAGACTATTTCTGTTGTCCTATGATGACAAGTAGCCTATACTCAAGGCAGTCCCTGCTCAAATCACTGGACCTCTCCCCAAAATCAGTGACATTACTGCTAATATTCTTCTTAGATTTATCTCCAAGCTGTGGACTATAGTCTGCAGATGCCTGTCTCCTGCTCCTGCCACTGCTGCTCCGAGAGCTTGCTCTAAAGAAATCCCTCTGGTATCACTGGCTTAGCATTCATGTATTACACTTTTCAACAAATTACACTTTTCAACACATTTCAGGACAGTTCTTCACTTTCTACTGGTCTAAGCATCACTCTGGAATTGGTGAGAGTGATTTACACCAACAGACGATGTGACCAAAAGCAACTACTCAGTATAACACAAATGCAAGGAGTTAAACAATTTTCAAGGTTCAGCTCACCAGCAAAGAGTCTTCTCGTAAGTTCACAAAAGTACTGATTTTCATGTTCACGTTGTCCTTACTTAGAGCTTTGAGATCCACACCAGGAGCACCCCCTGGGTTCGAAAAGAGAAACTGTATGAAAGTGCAGAGCTCAAAGGAGCAACCGTGTATTTGTATCAACTACAGCTATAATGTCTCCAGAACTTATTAGGCTGGAGCTGATAAGAGACTGAGTTCCAACTGCAAAATACACGGATGCAACTTCGCTTTGCTGGGGGGGGTATCATTGTGTTGGTCATTAAACCAATCTGTGACCATGCCAGATGCTGGACAGAGAGGTAAGAGTTTGTTCAGGCTGTGAATAAATTCTTGGCTTAACAGGGATAGAAATCTATATGTTGTGACACAGAGAAGGGCTGTGAGGTAAGTGTTAAGCATTAGCAGCTAGATTTCTCATGGATCTAGCAGATCTTATCCATCTCAGATGTCATGAGTTTGATGTTCTCTGTGATAGTCTGGCAATTAATTTGGGCAACTTTAAGTCAGGTACAGAATCTTTCAAGGATATTTTATGTCACCTTACAAGCTGGAAAAGACTGAAACTTGGCTTTGAAAATTCCCAAGTCTTAGATGGCTTTGACACCCATTCAGCTTCTGGCTAAGACCCCTCCCCATAACATATTGTTCTTTCACATACCTAGATATGGTTCAATAAGCTTATAGTAAGCAGGTAAATAGTGCTGGTCTGAAAAAGCACGTTTTGCTTTATCATATAAGATGTCTTTCGTAAACTGTAAACAGCCTGAAGAATTCAGAGTTGCCAGTCTGCAGAAAAACAAAGATTTGGGGAGAGAAAAGAGTTTACTATCTTCAACCTGAATACATTTTGAACAGAGTATCTCTCTGGGATTCTCTACATAGAATCTCCTCTTCCGAGTAGATAGAAGACGTTGAGCAGAGACACTAAGAGAAAAAAAGAATGGCTCAGTCTTCTGCTCAAGCTGATACATCTTTGAAGTTGCGATGGCTCTGATGGCAGATGATAAGTTTTTTGTGTTTGTAAAGATGAGATTAATCTCACTTAGCAGTCTTTCACAGGAATTTAAGTCAAGTTTAATTAACCTTCTTTTGCCTCTGGATCAAAGAATGCATGCAGACCACATCTGTTGTCAGCTGGGCTGCTATAAAGAGAGTTTGACTGCAAGTCTGAGCCCTTCTTGGCAGGATGGAGAACAGCAGGCTTCTAAACCTGGACACAGAGCCAGTACTAAGTTGCTTCTTAAAGTTCCTTTCACTGAATGGAGAAAAAAGGAAAATGCACTTGATGTTGGGAAAGTGCTTTTGCAAGAAGCCAAGAGCATCACAATATTTGACTCACTTCAAGGTGATGGGGTCTATCATGGCCAAATCGGTAGCATTTAGAAGACATGTGTAGTTCCCACCAATTGCATTCAGTGCAGTGGCATTCAAGGCATTTCCCAAGTCAATATATCGTCTGATTATTGTAGAGGCCTAGAAACATATCCAATTTTTTTCAAAAGTTAACTTGAATTGGGATTTATGCTTTCATCTTCAAAAGAAAAACAAATGCAATAAGTGAAAAAAAAAAAGAATTATTTAAAATCTATTTGTTTGGACCTCAATGATGGGCCAATTGTCTTGGAACCCACTACGTTAGTCCTAAACCAGCAGCTCCCAAACCAGGAAGCAAATACGGGCAGGAGAGAAAACTCAGATCCCTACCTGCTCATCACTCTGATCTTGGAGCAACAAAGCCAGTGTGTCAGCAGAAGTGATCTTCAATTTGGAAAGATCCTGAAGGGTGATCAAAGAAAGGAGGGGGCCAAGTCTGGGAAGCAGACTTTCAGGATACCCATCGGGATAAGTCTGTGGAAAGACGGTAGTTGTTATTGCTGTGAGAACTCAGAGTCATGCCCATGCTCATGAATTTATGTTCTTTGCAAAATTAAAGTGGAAAAGTCCAAAAGGTCTGCAAGGTATACGAAACCAAAGCCAGCGAGATTCTATGAGCACATCTGTCCTTTTTCTCCATGATAACTCAGGCAAGCCTGGGCCACGGGAAGGAACACAACCTGAAGCACTGTGAACTGATGCCCCATGGATGCGGGAGGCAGGATGCCTTAAGAGTAGGGAAGGCTCATGGAATACTGGGCTTCCCAGCAGCAGTATGGCCACTGAGTCAAGGAAAATCACTATTCCCCTTCATTTCTCTGACATTTGTGATCACCCACCTGGATACTATATCCAGTTTTGGGCTTCATAGTACAAGACTTTGATGAGGTATAGCAAAGTCTAGCAAATCTAGCAAGGGGCCATCCTGCTGGGGCAAGCAGAAGCATACAGCATGCAAAGTGAGGCAGCGGGACTGAGAGAAATGGTGCAGTCTGAGTCCCCGGAAATACTCAAACTCAACTGCACATCTCCCTGAGCAATGTCATCCATAGATAATTTGACATTTTTCAGCCTGTCATTACCTCATCCAGCTTATCCTTCAGCACAGCTAATTGCTCATTACTGAAGGAATAGGTCAGTATCTGAGAGAAGTGATTTTCCAGAGAGACATTCTTCAGGCAAGCACGTAACTCCTCAGGTGTGTAGTAAATAGGCATCAAGTCGTCATCAAGAACCATCTCTGTTATCTTCTTGTCAGCCGGACAACCTGGGGAAGCAATTATCAGAGTGTGCTCAGTGTTAAACCCTTTTGCTTTAAGGTTTGAATGTTCCCCTGATGGAGATGGATCATGGTACAATCCTCTTGTTGGGTGACTTGCCACCAACATTCCTTACACATTTAGGGAGACCCACTAGCACTAGGACCAACCCTGATGCCAGGGGAAATGCTGTCACTATGGATCAGAGCAAGCTCTCATACCCACAGCACGTTTATGCCTAGTAGGCAGGAGTTCTTTGACAACGGCAGCCAGCTGTTCCCTTGACAGAGGTGATTCGTGTGCAAAGTTCTTCAGCCAAAGAATTAAAGCATTCTGCAAAGAAAATGACTTATCAGTCTAGAGAGTGCCACCAGCATAACAAGTTGCTATGCAGATAAACAAAAAACTTCATTATTAAAGTGCTATGGGCAGACCCACTGCTATAAGCCTAGAGGTCTTTCCTTGGAAAGCCAAAAGGAAATTTCTAAATGCTTAAACTCTTTCATATCCCACACCTCACCAGTTATTTTACCTCCTCATAAAGCATGGTCTATAGTCACTACTGCTTTCCACCTCTGGTGCTCTTTCAACAGTTAGAGGAAGAGAATGAGAGTGCAGTTCCAGACTGTCAGACTCATTGATCCTCATTTCACATAGACCACCCATCCCCCTTGGCACCACACTTTTAAATGAAGACACTACTGAAAACATACTGGCTGAACAACTCCCATATTTCGTCCATACTGCAGGACCTAGGAGTGCTCCTCACACTCCCCCATTTCTGTGAATAGCCCACCTTGGGGATCTTCTGCAAGATGCTGTGATCAAATACAGGAATCAGTCCACTCAGCTCACGCAAGGTTAAAGCTGACCATGCTACAGGGGGCCTGTGTACAAGAATTAGCAGGGATCAACTTTGATGGAAGAACAACAAAAAAGCACCTTAAAAGCTGCCAGGATCACGTCTTTGCAGGATCTGAAGAAAATACAAGATTTAAATCCTAAAACTTCCCAGTCACTTCTTGTTACACTAAACTCCATTCACCAGAGCAGGAGCAATTGTCAGTAACTTAAGTAAAAGCAGCTGGATGGGGAAATGGCATTTAACAAATACATCATTTTCGTAAGCATGAAACTCAAAGAATATCTCTTACTGTCACCCAACTCAGTGCTAAGATCCCAGGGCATTTGAGACAGGAAGGAAAAATACTTTGCACCTCCCTGGACTTTGCCTCTCTGTTAGATACAGCCAGGGATTTATCAAGCATCTGTCAGTTTGACAGGTTGAAACAGAATGTTTTCTGAAAATCAGTGGCTTACAAACAGCTAGAGCCCACCCAGGTTCATCAGGACAGTCTCAGAGAAGTTTGCTGAATGAAAAGGGATCAGAGGGAAGGCTTTTATAACTACAGCAGGAAGGACACAGATGTACCATGTATTTTCCAGTGGAATTCCAGTCAAACCTTTCAGATGAGGGAAGTTCAAATAATACTATGTAAAAGGCCCAATGTGAAATTTAAAAGCAGCAAATTATTTATAAGTTTTTGATCAAGTTGGTTGGCTGGAGTTCACTCAGGTCTTAATACAACAAGAGGTTTTTTAGGGAACTGTTTTACTGATGTCCAGAAGAAAAATTCATACCCAAATGTAGTGTTACCACTGCTGATGACAGTCCGAATTGCCTCTTCTTGATCAGGCAGGAAAGATTCACACTGGCTTAACTGCTTCAGCAAATGCCCACCAGAACTTCTAATGTATTCTCCATCCAGATCACAGACCAGATGTCCCAGAATCTCTGCATTTTCCATGTTTACTTGTGTGCCAGGAATTTTCTGAAATAATACAAGACAGGGGTGTTAAATACAATTGGATGCCACAGTAGAAGAGCCTTCTGGAACCCCAGTTTCTCCCCAGCCTTGTGCAGAGCTGTCCCTTCACCACATACCAAACATGCTAAAGCCTCCAGGAGCAGTTGTTTCCGCTGAGATGACTCTTTTTGCAAAACATCAAGATTTGCTTTCCCAATATTAGCAAAGTACTGCTCACAGCTTCCAGTCTCTGCATAGTCTGAAGGACTAGAAAGACAAATACTCCATGGTCAGGTTCAAGGCTGCCGTGTTCAACAGAACATCTTCAATATCCACAGACTCAACTGTGAAGCTGTTGTTCCCAAACATCCTAATCTACATTTTAAAAAAATAATTTTCACCTTAAGGACTCTCTTGGCAGACTCAGCTTAAAACTGTTCGAGGTTTGGATACAGAACCACAGTGGGTAGCTACCAGAACCAAGAAATCCACTCTTCTGTCTCTTCTGATTTAAGGGAAAAGCACATGCACAGAGGCCAGAAAGTCCTAAAGCCACATGCTGGTTTCATATGCAAACATACATAGCTAAAAAGAGATTCACAGTGTTTATATTAATATGACAATGGTTGACTCTGAAAGGACCTTAAAACCCTTTTGAAAGTTTTCTGCAATCTGATTTTCCTTTCCCCTGTAAGAAGGCCTGAACAAGTTTGAAATATACAACAAACATGAAATAGTCATTACCAGCTAGGTTATAAAGCAATACTTTTTTTTCACACTAACTACTAAGGCAACAACATGAAAACCATAGCACAGATACCTTAAAAACAACAAGAGGTCTTTAGGATAGCTGTCCAGGTCCTTGGGAATCCCATGCAGCGTCACCATCTTCACTAAGCAACGCAGCTAAAAAGACACCAAGGTTTGCATCAAAGAAAAAAAACCAAGCATTAAAACACAAGAAAAGCTGAAACAAATACAAAGATTTTATTCTGCTCAAAAGTAGGGAGGGGGAAAAAAAAAAAAAAAAGACATAAATCAGAGGTTTTGCTCCCTGAGAAACCCAGCCAACTTTGACTTCTCTCTTTGAGGAAATCCAGAACTGTGGGTGGAGACACAGGACCAGTTACACTTGATCTAGCTCCTTAAGCTGAAAGTGGTTTTGTTCTTGATGAACAATTCTGATTGCCCTCCTTACGACATCAAATACAGCATTTCAAAATATGGGAACTGACCTCATCCTCTCCTAGCTTGACATTCTTCTTCTTCATGACTTTGGCTAGTTCCTGAAATCTTTCTACTTCCATCCCGTTGGCATCTGCACATGTGAAGCCTTGGAGGACAGACTGGGAAAGCCTGAACATTTGCAGAAAGCAAATCAGAGGGGTAAAGATTTCAGCAGAAAGCTCAGTGCTGATCTCCCACATATATAATGAGCAATACAGCAAGCATAAACATCTGCCCACTTCTTGAAGCTTAATGCTCTCCAAACTCCATTCCCTCAAAATTGCTCATCTTGACATGTATGTGAGAGATCCAGATCTGGTCAAATAAACACAATCTAGTGTCATGGTTTAGCAAGGAGTTGCTTTTGCTTAGTAACAGGGGGAGCGGGTTGCAGTGAAGACCCGGTAAAAGTTTTTTAGACTCTCCCCCGACTCCTGGGTTCAGACCCACCCCCCGGCCTGGCTGGGCCAATCTGGCGCCTCTGCGATCACTATTTAGGGACGGGAATTTGAGGTGCGAGGCAGGAGGTGTAAGAGTGGTACAGGATGGAGGCGACCATGCGGACCCCACAGTCGGAG
>WBNH01012562.1:29700-82714 GCA_013401255.1 Urocolius indicus
TTTTGTTTTGGTTCTGGTTTTTGGGGTTTTATGTTTGAGTTGGTATTAAATTGTTTTCTGGTTTTCTTCCCCAAGCCGAGTAGCCTGGTCTGTTTTGTCCTGCACCTTAAGCGGCAATTAAGCCCTCCCTGCCCTTTAGCAATCCTTAAGTCTTCGGTACTTGAGGCTAATCGTGGTCTTTTGTTCCCTGATGGGCAGAAACCACGACATCTAGACACTCATAGTGGATGTAAGAATGCAGGGACAAACCTTCCACCTCAAGTAACATTGCTGTGTCTCGAATGACAAGATTTGTCTCCTCCCTGTCTTTTCAGTACATGCTACATGTTGAAAGCGAAATAAGAGTTGTGCAGGTCCTCACCCCTGAACATGGTCTGCATAGCCTGGGAGAGCTCAGGGAGAAGTCCTTACAACTTTGCTTTCTAGATGAAAAGGCTTCTCTTGTGAAATCAACAGGACATCAATGATGACTCCACTGTTTTTTCCAAATATTTATCACAGGTTTCATATTTTTTTCATCTCAGATATAAGCGCTGACAAAAGATGTCTACCAGCCCCACTAAATTTAACCCCTGAAATAGCACTGTGGAAGACTGACAGGTTTTCTGATTAGAAATAGCTTCCACAGAGGCAGTGAGAGCAAGGTTTCAAGGGCAGTCTGAGCCAGCAGCGTGGGTTTAGAAAGCAAGTGTGGCTTAGGGGTATATTTTACAGTTGAGATCTTGGTAAATTTTAATGCTACATGCCTATGTTTGGGTTTGCATGCTGTTTCCCATCTATTGCTATGGATTGAACATGAACATACCAAAGAAAACACAGAAACTGCCATCAAAGCAAACACAATCATGGAGAATGGAAGGAGAGAAGAAAAACACTACCTGCTGAAGTCAGGCTCCATCTGTATTGCATCACTGAAAAACATGGCAGCCTGTGAAGCAAAGCCACAGTGTCAATGGTTTCCCATGAGGAAGAGCCGCAACATTCACCTGTACTTTCAGAGAGACTTGCAGAGTGGACTTGAATCTCTGTAGACTCCAAGGCTGACACTGAGGGATAAGAAGGACACAAGCCACCAGCATATTACCTGTTCTCTGGTCCACATTTTGCTGTTGAGATCCTGAATATCGGGCTTCTCTTCCCCAAAAACGAGCAATGATTTTGGAATGTAACTGGCCAGAGCATCAGGGATATATTTTACCAGCTCAGCAGGGTGGCCTACACTGGAGGAGACCTTAAAAAAAAAAAACAACCAAAACATATCACTCAAACGCTGTGACTAAAATAAACAATTGCTGAAGCCAGGAAAACTCCCTGCTGATCATCTGAGCATTTCTCAGAGATCTAACACTGTGAAATGTTTGACATATTCATCAGACTAGGAGAGCTGCTTGGAGCTAATTCCTGGAGTCCCGATGAATGGGAACAATTCTGTCTCTTATCAGTTTGCCACCTCCTGGCTTTATGCCCTAAAAATGTTTAACAGGCTGGAAAGGAGGGAAATGTATTTCCTCTTTGTCCTCCGAACACAACACCTCAATCTGCCAAAAGCACATTGCAGAACAATCCTGTGGCCAACAAGATGTTATTTCCCTAATGCTTCACACAAAACCCTGGCTGCCCTGATGCCTCAGGACATGCTACAGGCAGGGCTTCTGGTGGCAAACACAGGTCAGAGACTTTCCTACCAGAAGGAGGATGAATAACAACAAACTTGAGTGTTACACATGCAACTTAAAGTCACTGAGAGAACAAAAGGCAAAGAGCTGCCCAAATCCTACACAATCACATGGGGGAATGGAATAGTGCATTGCTGAAGCATCAGCCACCTTCATTTCACTGTCTGACAGCATCTTTTCAAGTCAGTGGGGAATTGTTGCTAGGACTATGCTGTGAAACAATCATCTTTTCTGCCCTTGTCCCCAACAGGCTCAGCAGGACACGCTGGCTGGCAGTCAAGAACATCTACACAGGCACAGTGACAGGGACTTGAGATGTTTGTCCTGCTGCACACTCTGTTTAGCAATGGCAAACACCCCAAGGGAACGCTGTCTGGGTGTGCAGGTGTGTGTGTCAATGCCTGGCCCCAGGTAACCAGTGCTCCTAAATGTGAGTCACTGGACCTTTGCTAATTTACAACACCAGAAGAGAAAAAACAACTTCACCTTTTCCACAAATGTCCTTTTCAGAGCAGAGGGCACAGTCACCACTTGCTGCACAAACTCAGGCAACTTAATGGCTTCCAGAATCACTTCTGGAGGCAGACTTTGAAGTGTGCTGCTGTTGAGGCCAGCCATCAAGCTCCCTAGCTTTGCCAGGCTCTGTCCATTCTGGATCTGAAAGGTCACACACACAGGCATCAATATGTGAAGGGACAAATGTAATTTACTCCCAGTTAGCTATGTCAGGTGTGAGGTGCATTTGTAGACCTTGTCCTTTCTATACCTGATAGCCAGAGCTGAGGAGTTTGTTGATAATAGCACTGGACTGGTCAGCATTCCAGCCACGAACTTCACCCAAGGCTGGAATAGATGCTTCAAGGTCTTCCTCACTGATGCTGTTTTCAATGTCAGGTATGGAGAGCCCAACTGCAGTCTGGCCCAATGCACGCAGGATTGCAGGGGGGAAATGCTCAAACTTTCTCACCAAAGAGGATGCAACCTGAAAAGGTCCCACGTGGACAGAAAAGAAAGTCAGAAAAGCAATAAGGTGAGCCTACCGGATCCTACAGACTTAAGACTACAGTGTCTTAAATCACTGTATTTTCTGCCTCAAATTTGTCTGATGAAGCCTATGTATGGACTGCCTCCACTCATGGAGAATTTTCAGATTAAGAAACATCAACCAGATACCACAATTAAAAACCAGCAAGATGATATACAGGAGTGTACATGAGAGGAAGCATGAGAGTTGTATTCTCAACCCTCACAAATTTTATCTAGGTGAATGACAAACTGAGTTGCAGGGCTGGGTAGGAGATTACCTGCAGCTCTTCTGTTGTCAGGGAGGAGGGAGCTCTTTCTCTAGTTGTTCCTCTGTGTGTTAGGTTCAATAAACAGTTCTTACTGATCCTCTGGGCCAAGCTCAAAACTTCATCTCTGCTCAAGTTGCTCACTGCTGAAGGTCTCAGGTAGCAAACAAATCTGTCTGGGAGACTGCAAGTGGGAGACAAGGAGGAGAGCTTGCCAGTATGACAGACAGTGGCTTTGTCAGATCTTTTTCTTTTTTGCAAAGGATGCTCTTTTCAAGTGCATGTTTCCCCTGATTAATTTTAGCTCTGATAATGCTGATGATCCTGTTTAGAGAGAGCACTGCTGCATCATGCAAAACTGCAGTTGGGGGCTGGCACTGCACCGCCATCAGTTCCCAAGACTTGGAACTTGTAGTCTGGCCCTTCCAAGATCATGTGTGCAGCATTTATTTGAGGAACAGAAAAATGCTTTAAAGGTTTGATGGCAGCAGCCATCAGAATCATCACCCAACAAACTTTTCCTAAGTCATGGTACCACGTTAAACCATAAGTCAGGTCAGAAGTCAGGACAGGCCCTGTACCTTGACAAGGCGAAAGCGGGCACAGAGGTCAGCAGTGAGGTGTAGTACAGCGCCGTCTCCCGCAGCAAGGTGAGGTTGCTGATCAACTGCATATTGACTGGATCCCTGGCAAATTTTTGTAGCTGAGAGTGTTGACATGGGAAGAAAAATAAAAACCAAAATTAGGTGGATACTTTCATTTTGGTAGTCACTTGGGACAGTTTGAACAAACCTCAATTCAAGCACTAAGGGTTTTTTCACCTGGTTTAAAGTTGTGCGGAAATTTATTTTTTTGTTTTCAAGTAACACACTGAGACCTTGTTTTATTTATCTTGGCACTCTGAGGGCATGGAAGCCTGTCTCTGACTGCTGCAGGGCACAAAGGTGGGCAAGATGCTAAAGGACATGGTCTTGCCCCTACAGCACTGCTCACACATGCAGGTCTGGCACAGTCATTCACTAAACCAAGCCCAGACATTGGTCCAGTCATGAGATGAAATTTGAGTTTGCCTCTCTTACTGACTCCAGTTTGCTTTCTGCAGAACTAACTACACAAAATCAGCTTCTGGGCAAGTGTCTCATCACAAGAAACTGTGATGGGTGAAAAATCTTCATCAACAATCAGGATGAGGGGACAGAGTGTACCCTCAGCAAGTTCCCCTTCATCACTGTGATGAATCTGCACTTACTGTTGGTTCATCACCAAAAAGCTGCAGGTCTTCAACAGTAGCATGCTCCAAAAAGGATCCAAGATAATGTTCAAACCAAGCAGTGGAATTCAGACCTGGAACAACCGCACTGTAGCACTTCTGGTTTGATCCTGCAAAACAGCAGACATCATAAGCTACAGATTTGCACTGCGTCAGGAAATCAGTGGAGAATGGAGATTTCTGACCATGGCTTCAGTCCGCCAGAGAATTCAGTCAGCAGAGAGCTCCCTAACTGCCTCTGATCACACGTTACATTCAAATCCACACATTTATGCATTCAGATTATGAGCATGGGGCAGGAAAGATATCTTATTCTTTCACAGCCCTCTGAATATTTCATCACAACTCTCTTTCTTCCTCCCTTCAAATCTGCCCCAAACTTCTTGAAGGACATTAAGCTAGTGCCTGGAGATGGGGGAGTGTCTTACCTGGGTCTCTTTTCTGAGCTAACTTCTGACCTAAATTCTTTAGCTCTCAGAACCAAACCCTGCACTGTTCCTTCACAACAGAAGTGGTAAATGCCTTTTGCATAGGATGTAAGTCAGCATAGGACTGACTGTTCTGATTTACAAAATCCTATATTAATAAAGCCTTAAGGCAGGGAAGTGATTCCTGATACCACTCATCACTGCCATATTCTCAGCCTGTTTCCACTGAAGAGACAATATAAATTCACAATAAGTCTGTGAAGGTTCAGCCCTGTAACAGAAGGCAGCTAATGCTCTAGCATCCATCAGTGGCTTAGAGTGTTTTGTTATTTTTTAAAGAAAATGAAGTCATTTACCATCCTGAGTGAGATAATATTTCATCCCAGTGTAAAGATTCCTCTGTTCTTCCACTGACAGGTCAGAATATATGTCATTCAGGGCAGCGACTCTAAAGATGGATAAGAAAGGCAGACATTGCAGGCACAGATGAAGCCAAACCTGGCAGGGTTGGATTCTTAAAGAAAGAGCTGTTATTTGGAAACTGCTATTATCAATCACATCCCTTTTCAGAGCTACGAATGTGACTTCACAGTAGCCCCCCCAATCGCCTGGAGTGGCATTGCCAATCCTGCGACACCGCTTTGGAAATGCAGTGCTAGCAGGGTCATCACACACACATTGACTGACACAGAGGACCAGTTACAGGGTCAGTAGGTTATGAAGTCTTCAAGAGAACATCTCAGAAACGCCCACCTGGTCCTCCACCAATTCACAGCACTTAGAGGGTTTAGCCCCTTGTATTGCAATGCTGGAGTAAAGGCTCCTTTCCTATCTCAGTAACATGGGACTGAAATGATGTCTTTGTTCAGCACTTACATCATCTGAAACGTCTCACACAACATGTTTTTGGCATGGAGGCAAGCAAAGACCTTGGGCTCAACCAGGAATGGCTGAAGCCCCTCTTGGACCCACTGAGATAAAACACGTGGGCTGTCAATATCAGGTATTTGCATTATCTTCTCCCACAGGCCGTTAACGAAGATGATGTTCCACTCAAGCGAAAGAGGCATGTGAGAAAACTGAAAGCAAGAGATAGATGAAACATATGAATTCAAGTGAATATGGACTTCTAAATATACATTAACGTAAATCCATGTGAATCTGAACAGAATCACCCCTAGCAATAACCTCCTCTCCAGATAGTGAGCCTTTCACCATAGCAATATTTGTGCAATTCAAGTGCAGTCAGCCTGTCATTCGCATCGGAATCCCAAGTCTATGTTGCCACTGCAACTAGCAACAGCTAACCTACATGAACTCATGGCTGTTTTTCCTGTCTTCCCAGCTACTTTTGACAGTACAGAACTCTGCTATGTTGGTGGAGATCTGTTGAATGAAATGGTGCCCTTTCTCAAATAAGGTAAAGTGAAGGTGAAAAATAAGGTAACGTTAATTCAGGCCTTCCAGCGGCATTAATGTCATAGATGAACACACTGTTGGATGTGATACCTACCCGCTGGCTGAATGTGGTCAGGGCACCTAGAAGCTTCTTGGCATCATATTTGGAAAAGAACAGAATGGAGTATTCTCGATCCATAGCACTGACAGGTTTAGAGGTAAGGCAAGAATACAAGGATATGAGGAAATCGTCCTGAAGGTCCTGGAGCCAAGCATGCTGAAAAAGAAAAGGGAAATCCACATAGGGATAGTAAAAGGTGTGTCATATTTAGAGATGCTGCCGTATGCAATTCCTTTCAGGTTTGCTTCAGCAGATCACCTACATGTGAACATTCAGCACTTTAAAGTATTGAAACCCACTGACAGAAGAGTTAGAAGAAAGTCCAACTCAACACTGACTGGAAGCAAGTCTAAA
This sequence comes from Urocolius indicus, assembly GCA_013401255.1. Lineage (NCBI taxonomy): Eukaryota > Metazoa > Chordata > Aves > Coliiformes > Coliidae > Urocolius > Urocolius indicus. The sequence continues at coordinate 36,240 of WBNH01012562.1, forward strand.
CTTACCTGGTTCCAAGCACTTGGATTCTCCTGTTACCTAATCTGTGCTCCCCTCAAGCAAGGGGCAGCTTTAAAAAACTTTATTCAAAATGTTTTCCCACCAAACAGCAAATTGATTAAAGTGGAAACTTCCACAGGGAATTTCCTCATTCCAGAAATATTTTTTCAGTGAAAAAAATACCAAACAAAAACCCCACCAAGAGATTTTGAAGAGACGGTATCTTTTTGTGTGAAATATTTATGGGAAAATACAAATCCTTGTCCATTCAGTCGCAATTACTGGCAGCAACTTAGAGATAATGACAAAAGCAGGGAAGGAAGGAAACCTGAAATATTCCAGATGACATCTACAACACTGCAACCACTTTTTATTGTGCTTGTACCACTTCTCATTGTGGCTTATCCCGATGGACCAGGGTTACTCTCAGGCAGAGATTTGTTTCAATGCTATGTCAGTTTCCAAGAGCCCATTTGTTTTGGAAATCTCCTTTGTTCCACCTTCTCACAGGACAGGTTTGGAAAGGAGAGCATCCCACAGAAGGGCCAGGAAGGCCGCTGTGGTGGTCTTAGCCACCCCAGAGCCTCATGACACAGAGCATGTGTTGCCTGGGAAAGTGACATTGCTGTGGCTCAGTGCTCAGGACGGTCCCTGTGTCCCTGTGTGTTTGCTCCATCCCTTCTCTGAGACGTGTGAGGGAAACCTTGACAATCCAGACCACAGGCCTGTACAAAGCTGTGGCCACTCCATTCAAAGCTACAGTGGGATTATTTTAAGATAGAAATGGCACTATTGTCAAGGAAAGTAAAACACACTGGCCCATGAAAAGAAGGGGTTTGCCATTACCTTTGCACAGGCATATTGACCAAAAGTGAGGCTGCAGGGGGAGGCTTGGCCACGGGTTATCTCAAGAAGCATCTCTTGGCTGACACTGGTGGGGAAAGAGCAAAGACATCACCTCCATGCCAGCTGCCTGAGACGTGGTGACAGAACTGGCTGAGAGTTGGCACTCCATCAGCAACATGTCTGCAAAGGCAGGAGTGGAGCACAGCTGGCTCAAATGCCTCTCTTTTATTCATCTGCAGCAGGGACAGCTATTAGATACTCCCATGGGAAGAGCCCCTCCCACTCATTAAGGAGCAGGAGCAATGCCAGGCCGCCATTATGAGGAGGCACAGCCCACAGAGCAAATACAGAAGAACAAACAAACAACACAGATTATTGGAATTATTTGCTGGGACCGTTTGGGAGCAAGAAGAGGGTATTTGTAAATTGTTGACCCTTAGGAAGAAATCAAGTTAAATGAGGGCTTGAAAGGGACCTGTTTGAGTCTTGGGCCCTACCACTAGCCAAGCTAAGCTCAGCACCAATGCCAAGGCTCTTAGACCAGTAAATCCACCCCCTCCCACTTCGCCATCAGGCTGGCTGACACACCAGGGACTTGCCCTGCCTTTCTTTGTCCTGCACAGACACAAAGCCTCAGGAAGGCATTTTCCCTTCACTCTTCCAATGAGTGCAATTAGAGCCCTCCCTGCCCACAGGCAGCCCTGGGGCTTTCTGAAGAGAAAGATGCTGCACCTGGTTTCAGAAACTTCCTGATACTTAAAGTGACATCCCCAGCAAACCAGTATCACTCCCACGGAAAACATTGCCAAAATAATTTACTGATGGTTCACATACCTTTTCACTGAAGCACACACAGCAGATTCTGATTCCCCCCGAAAAAAGAGAAGAGACAACGATTAAAAAAACTTTGATACGCATATGTATACAGAACAATGTCTGCATCTTCCTCAGGGAGATTACTCAGTAAGAAACTTACCATTGACTTGGGAGCTGGAGCACTGCATCAGGAGAAAGGGAGAAAAGAGAATCTTATCATGCAGTTATAATGGCAGCACAACATTTTTGGTGATCATTGCACACAGACAAGCACGTTAGCTGCAACCATTTGTACTTGGATCTGGCCTGAAAACACACAAGTGCTCAGAGCTCTCATCTTGCTGTGCTAGGTAGCTGCCATCTGCAAAATTTGTATCAGTGCTGGCTCTATACTTCATACAGCTGGAAGGTTCAGGGTTATGAGAGTCCTCTCATCACTCTGGCAAGAAGGCCAATGGGACAGTCTGTTCTCTTGATGATTTGAGTGGGATCAGTGGTGTCACATCGCAGTGGTGATGTGCTTGCACTGAAGCCCTGCAAAGCCCTGGAGAAGCCATCTCCACTACACTCACTACTTGGGAAATGGAAAGGGCACTTACCATCCACCTCCATGCTCAAGCAATGCACCGGATCTGGCTTGTAGCAATTGATTCCTATCAATGCACTGCTCTCAGGAAGGGGCCTACACTGACCACCAACCCACACACACACTTTGCAAGTAAAGACATGGATGACATTTTAAACACCCGAGTTGGCCTTACCAGATACGTCCCAGCAGAAGTTGCAGCAGCTACCTGCCAACCTGGAAGACAATGTGTGGTGACTTTAGCAGCAAATCCAGGACAAAGCTTATTCCCACAGTTCAGCCTCTGTGTGGCTTAACAGATCCTGAACATCACTCATATAATTATTTTATTTCATTCCTCATTCTTGGCACCGTGTTTCACAGAATCATTTCTGTCAGACCTTGCTGCTGTTTTCTCTTTGCCTTTGTGACAGCTGACTGAGTGAGCAGAAATGAGGTATTCCTCTTTCAACCCTGGGTCAGGCTGGCAGAGGACAGAAATGTGGTGTCTTAGATGGCACGAGGGATTGCATGCATCTCTGTCCCCAAAGAGGCGGTGTGGAAAGGGGCAGAAACACCACTCCAGGGACAATCCTCTCCAGGACCTCCTTGCCCAGTATTCCTCATGCACCATGGCCAGCTCACGGGCAGGGATCACCATGGAAGGCTGGGCTCACCACGCTTACACTTCTGTGTTGCTTTTAGCTTTGCAGCTTCTACTTGGTTCTTATAGTGTCCATCAACATGTCTATTGTAGCCAAGCCTGTGATGTATTTCATATGTTTTTCCTGTTAAGTCCTCAACTGGATTAAAATCATCCTATGCTGCAGAACTGCACAGGACACAGGCAATGCCAGTGTACGACAACCCTAATGCCAGTCCTGCCTGAGAACTTGACAGGGATTTACTGAAATAAGTCAATCTGTCATTGCTGGCTCTTGGCAGGCCTCTGCAAGCCCTCCACTCCTCTGTTCCTTGTTTCCCAACTTTTACATTGTTTCTGATGGCACCTTACATCTTCCCTGTCAATGCCATGAAACTAGACAGGTGCTGAAATGCAAGCTTGGGAAACCAGTAACAACATACACAGACTCAAATCTCCCTGGCATTAGCATTATTTACTTCAGATTAGGAGGCTGCCAAGCTCAGCATCCCTGTGTACAGATAAAAAGGGGGTAGGTAGAGACTTCTCATTAGTTTCTGACAGGATAGAACAAGTGAATGCAACAAATGCTACATGAAATGAGAAGCAGGGAGAGGGAGAGGGCTTCTGAGGTTACACCCACATGCTGTCACAATTTGCTATCACTGAGCCACTGCACAGTCGATTTCACAGAATCACAGCATGGTGGGAGTTTGAAGGGACTTCTAGAGATCATCCAGTCCAACCCCTTGCTAAAGCAGGTTCAACTACATCAGGGCACACAGAAACAAGTCCAGATGGGTTTTGAAAACCTCCAGAGGAGATTCCAAACCCTCCCTGGGCAGCCTGTGCCAGGGCTCCCTCTCCCTTACAGTAAAGTAATTTTTCCTTATGTTTAAAGTGGAATTTTTGTGTTCTACCTTTGTCCATTACCTGTAGTCCTGTCACTTCAAACAATAGAAAAAGTGTCGCCCCATCGTCTTGACACACACCTTTTAAATACTTTTAAGTGATAATGAGATCTCCCCTCAGTCTTCTCTAGGTTTTTGTCAGCATGTTTCTCTAACAGTACACTGGGGACGCTGTTGGGCAGCGTTTTCACTTTCACCCACCTCCTGGGGCAGCTGTGGCCAATCTCAGCCCACAGTGGGGCACCAGAGCCTTGCAGGGCTGTCTGCCACAGCCTCCCCTCACTGCACTCAACCACCACACCACACAGCATGCCCAGTTTGCACCATTCTCCTCTTACCCCTTTAGCTACATCCTCTGACCCATCTCGGTGTGTGGCAGACCCCAGCAGGCCCAGGGTACCCCCCACGTCCCTGCAGGCCTTATTCCTCTGCTCATGGAGTAACATGGTACTGAAACTTTGGCAGTTGTCTCTCAGCAGGGAGAGCAATACCAACTTCAGTGACTTGGGATCACTACAGTTCACCCACATCTGATCTCCTGGACCCAGGGACCAGCTAGCACAGGGCCTGCTGGGTAGTGCCCAGCAACCACAGGGAGGTGTGGCAGAGCTCAGGTTCAGCACAACTGCTCCATTGCTTTAAAGCATCCATGACTGTAACCCTCAAGCCCTGTGCTCCCCCCCCCCCCCCCCCCCCTGCCTCCTGCTGGGGGAAGCACAGTCAAGATTGGTGATCTACACCTATGTGGTCAGAAGTGACTCGTGGGGGGAATGTGAAGGACCTGAGCCCCAAAATCAAAACACAGGAGCAATCTCCTGTGCTTCCTCCACACCATATAGCTAAGGAACTGGGCTAAGATGGCCCAGGGCAATGCCAGTCAAACACATGGTGGTATCTGGGCACACAAATCAACAAGAAAGGAGCCCCTTATCATGGATCTGTGGTGGGGAAGAGGAGGAGGAAGGCAGTGGATTTCCTGAGTGGGGATGTGTTCACAAGCCCAATGACCTGCATTATGAAGGGGATTATAAAACAGCTTGTAGGCATGAACATGTCTCTAATTAGTTTAACAGCTTTTTTTATTACTAGCTGCTACACCTTTTAAATCATGTAATTAACAGACAACTGTAACTAAGTAATGGGCAAGGGAAACATCCTCAGAAGTGGGCAAATGCAGTGCTTTCTCCAGCCCTAACATGCCTCAGATTTACTCCTAGAGAAAGTCCTGAGTTACCAAAACCATAACCAAGAGTTCCCAAAACCATAACCACGAGTTCAGTGCCAGAGGTTGGCCCTGAGGCCATGCTTCCCTCCTTGCAGGCAAAGCCTGGCTGTTTCCACGTGATGATCACCCCTTGCTCACCTCAGGACTGGACCTTGCTAAGCTCTTTGGCCCTGCTCTTGGAAAGCTCTTACATGTGTGTTTAAGCATGCAAATCATCCCATTGACCCAAAAGAGCTGTATTCAGAAACACCTATACAGGGAGAAGGAGGAAGAGGAAGGGTGGGTTCCTGCTCTGCAAGATCAGAGAGGATTCTAACCTACTATCACAAAAAATTCTCCCTGTATGACAATAGATCCTTCATCTCACAACATCACAACAAAGGCTACAGACTCAGCTTGTCTCATGAACCACCTAAGATACGTGCACGTGACTTTTGGAGTAAAATCCTTCCAAACATTGCTTTAGCTCCCACACTTTGTTAGGGCATGGGCACATACCAAGCTGCGGTGAAACCTTTTGTAAAGGAACAGACTGTATCTGTTCACAGTTCAACTGCTCTCCACATTGTCTCCTCCTCCAGGGGAGCACTTCTGTGAGCACTTCTCTGTCTCCCTATGGCTTCTTTACAAGGCCCTTCACATTGATAGTGTGGCACTGCTACACTTAGACCTCCTGTCCTTCCCTTTCAGAAACCTGTTTAGAGATACTCAGAAACTTGTGTTTTCTTTTTTCTCTCTTTGATCTGTCCCCAAAAGAGCACTGCATGCAAGCTGTTGAATACCAATTCCTTAAAGCTCAGCACATTTCCATATTCTGCCTTTCATCCATTCTTAGTTTTCTAGGGCATTTACAGAAGAAGATGGGTGGATGGATGAAGGCAAGCACAGCCCAAAGAAATAGAATGATTTCCCACGGCTGCATGCTGAGCCAATGGCCACCATAGGAACACATCACCAAAATCACTGTCCTGTCAGACTTAAAAGTGATTGCACAAAGAGTCATTAACTTTTACAAGCAATCTGTGTACTTCTGCTGGACAGACATCGCTCCGTGTACAGGGTCCTAATAAGTAACAGGCAAAATCACATTTTCCTCAGAGTATCCACAACACACTGGTCAGTTTTTAACAGCAACAACTGCTTAATTAAAGAAATAAAGAAATAAATAGAAGTTATCTGTTTAACTGTTTGCCTTCCCTTAGTACTAATAAGTCAGACTTTTGGAGGCTCGTGGAGTCTCATTCTCTGGAGGTTTCCAAAACCCTCCTGGATATGTTCCTGTGTGACTTGATCTAGGTGGTCTTGCTTTAGAAAGGGGGGTTGGACTGGATGATCTCTAAAGGTCCCTTCCAACCCCTACCTTTCTGTGATTCTATGAAAATTATGGTCCCTTTATTTAGCTCCTTTCCAGCTGGTGGCTCATTAGCTTGTCCCTAACATCACAAGTTCACATTTTACTGTGTTCAATATTTACTGAAAACATGATTTCCAGTCTGACGAGGGAGGAAGAATAAAGTGCTGATGCTTTCTGAAAGAAATATCCTGCTCTGGAATCTTTTACTACCAGAAAGTAGATGAATATACTAAACAGAAAGTAGGTACTCAGACTCAGCTAAGATTATTTTTTAAATGTTTTCCAATAGGCATCTGAATACTTCAAGAACAGGAGCAATAAGCTGACAGCTCTGCATTGATAGGAAGAGATTGAATTGCAATTTTGCCTTCCCATCCTGTTTATTACAAAACCCAAATATATCTTGGTTCACAGATACAGTAACAAACACACATAACTAAAGATTGAAGATTCAGAGCAATCACCAAAGTAATGTTCAATGGTCTTTCAATTTTCCCTTTTGAGGATTCTCTCAACTACAGATGCTGGTATGAAAATCCTCCCAGGATACTCATTACCCTCACAGTAATACTCACCAGCCAAAAGGAGGAAGCCTAGTCCTGGAAGTAAAGGCAGCATTTCTGCAAAGGTCTTCACAGCACTCGCACATCCAAGGAATCACCTTATTTCAGCCAAGAAAAATCAAACGTGAACAATACTTGATTGCAAAACCCAACTCAGGGCAGGAAAATTAAAAGGTGTCTGTCCCACAAGCAAACTTTAATGGGCCAACACCATTCACAAAACCTATCTGAAACTAGACCTAAAGCACTGGAAAAATCGAGGGTTCACTATGCCTGGGAAAGCATGGAGCTGCATGCAGAGAATTCAGTTAGCTAAGATTCACTGCTATCAATACCCTCAAGTCAGGCTCCTCTCTGGCAGAGGAGAAGGGGTTGCACAACCCGGTGGCACTTACCTCCACGCTGCTGGTCGCTGGCACTTGCGTGTGCAGGACTACGATCCTGGAGGGCCGTTTTTCACTGAGCAAACCAGGGTGTGTCTCTGGCTTCTCAAATCTGCATCTGAAATTACAGGATGGATTTGGAGCACTGGACACACCTATGAGTTGCTGAGAACACAGACGTTCAGCTGTACCAATAGATGTGTGTTATTTGTTAATGCCTGTCATTCCTAGGATACAGTAGGAAACACTGAGTGCGAAGCAAGGCTGCCTGGACTGAGAAGGACAAGAGCAGTGAGTAGGTGCATTCCCTCCCTGCCTTGCATGGGACATGTTTGGCAATTACAGGAAGCAACAAAAATAAAGTTGTGCTACCAAGACAGCGCTCCTCTACAGCCACCTTCCTCCAGTTACTAAAGAAATGTTTGTCATCAGGAAATTTGCTTCAGTGGAGCTTGAAATGTTTGGCCCTTTTCTTGAAGCTTCCGCTTACTCCAGTTGCCTCCGCCTGGGAAACCCCAAAGAAGATGGGATGGCAGCTCCTCTGCTGACTAGTTTGGCCACTTTCAGATCACAGGTACGTCAAACTGGGACCCCTGCTCCAGGCTCAGCAAGGTCAGTCAGCCAAAACACAGAGCTCTGCACTCAGCACAGGGCAATCAGGATAGCTAAAAGCAAAACATTGCTACCCTGCAGCAGGATAAGACCGGGGTGGTACAGGCAAGACCCATGAGAGGTCCACTTCGTTTCCTCAATGAACTTTTCCTTGCTGAGGTGTTCAGGGATGCTCATGGCACACTGACCTCACGCCAAGATGCCCAGAAACTGTACCCAAGTGCCACATGGACACTTACATAGGCATCCACTCTAGCAGCTCTTTAGCACTCACAGGCACCACAGCAATGAGACCACTGAGTAGGAATGTATTGTGCAAAGGTTCCAGAACTGTAATCCCACAAATCCCCGTCTCTCTATCACCAGAAGTGCCCTTTCCCTCAACAAACTATTTAATTCCTTGCTGCAAAGATCCTAAGACATAATTTTATGGCTGCTCTATTTTAAAATCTAAACAATGTTCTTAAAGAGGTCACATTTAGTTTTAAGGAATCTTTATGAAGTAATTGCATGCCTCAGGAGCTGAGGGATGAGTATGCCCTGCTCTTCAGCTGAATCACACACGATGGTGTTCCCCATGATCTCCCTAAACCTGTGCATCAGCACTCAGGGAGATCTCTTGATTGTGACTGAACTTGTGTTCTTCTCAAGCAAACTGTTAGCCTGTGCCTGTAAGCACTTCAGCAAGGAAAATCTGACAGGCATAATCTGCAAGAATAAAAATGAGACCTTCTGCAGATTCTAACAAGGGATGGGTATTAAATTTTATTCCACTCATTTCAGATTTCTTTTCACTGACTCTCGGATCTGATCCCCCACGTCACTAAGAAATTGTCCATAATAGTTCTCCCAATTTCTCCAGATGCAGTGGAGTAATTTTGCATCCTCAGGTTTGAAAAATTGTTTGGTCATTTTAATGATGCTTTTTAAAACAAGTTTTTTCCATAATCCAGTTATGTCCCAGGCTTAGGCTTGCTCCATCATGCCCACCTAGAACACATGCCTTTGTGGTAACAAAGAAAAAAGCTGCTTGGCATACATCACTGTACCCAAGCCCTGGCTCTCCCCACACTCCCCATTTTCTTGCCAGACATAACATGCTTATCAGTTATTTTAGAACAAGTGCAACATTGACGTATAAATGTAGTTTGTCTGACTCAGAAGTACACAGGATGTTAACATGAAAGTGACTTTTATCAACACCCATCCTAAGCTACCCAAATCTATATAAACTGGAAATGCATGATTTTGTAAATACTCAGAATCACAGACTCCTAGTTCAAAGCAAGAAGCCTCTTCTCCAGGATATCCAAATGAGGTGCTCTTGACATGGATGGGATCCCTCAACCAGGATTCAAATACCAAAGCTTGCAGCATCTTGCCCCTTTTGGAAATTCAACACTGAAAGCAGGCTGTTCACGGCAGATGGACAGATAGGTCTGTGTTGCTGGGGAGCCCTGGACACACTGCGAGACAAACTGAAGGTCCATGTCAGAGTCGATCGAGAAAGCAACAAAGGCGATGTGGCACAGCAGGTCTCTGCAGCCAGACCTATGGCTCTTCCCCAGAGCATTGGGAGGTGAAACACAAGAACAGGAGAGATCTGACAAGGAGAAGTAACACTGAACCTTGGCCACAAGTTGGGAAACCAGGGGAGGGGGCAGGCAAAGTGTCAGGATTTTCTGCTCACGTCAGCCAGGAAGTCATGCATAGCTAAAAAGAGCATGCAGAGCTGGAAGAGAAACTTGAGACCACAAAGGCAAGGAGGAATTCTCATCTGGAAATAAATCAATACTTTTCTTAGGTCTGTCTGCAGAGTGGCTGAGCAGAATCACCCAGTACCTGCCATTTGTGTTCACTCTTTAGCAGTTATGAGCCATGAGCACAGATCCAAGGGTGCTAGGTGTGGTACAAACAAGAAGGTCTTTGATTCAAAGGGCATTATGGTTGAAGAGGTGAAGACAGAAAGAGGTGTTAAAAAATGAGAAGACAGGCAGTGAGTTCAAGACAGCAACAGGTGAGCCACCATCACATTTTTGCCCGCTTCATAGCAAAGCAAAATTCTAATAGTCACACAGAACAAGGCTGGAGCTGATGTGTGGTATTGCATCTGATAGAGTAAGCTTGACAGTTACAGTTCCCTAAAACAGGCCTCCAGCTAGAGGATTTAAACTTTTTGCATGTGGTGCCACATCCAGCTTCACCATTCTGCAGCACAGAAAGCTGTGAATAGTACTTTGGCCTGGCCCAGGCCTGGGACGCTGCCACGTTACTATAGGAGGCTCAGCACTGCTTAGCATGTCAGTGCAGTTTTCAGAGCAGGGTGAAGATCACCCAGATGGATGGCAAGAGAAGGGAATGTCATAGTCTTGCACAAAGTGACACAGCTTTAGAAAAGCATGTTTTATGCTCATAATTCAGCAAAAACTTTCATACTAACCAGAAGGGACATTGTCCAGGAGCTTCATTCCTATTATCAGAATATCCTTAGCAGCATACAGGTGACGATTGTGAGTAAGCAAGAACTATATATTCACCGCCCACATCTGGGCAGATGAGGCCTTCAGGGGACAGAGTCTAGCACACCCTGAGCACACCTCCCAAGAAGCAAAGCCCTCCCTGTCATTATGCTCATTTGCACCACGATCCCTTCCTAAGCACTGCTCTCCCCACCCTTTATGAAAGTTTTGTAATTTTGCAGCATCACACAAATGGGAACACAGAGCACGTAACAGAAATGCTAGTAAAACTTGCTCTTAGTGGGAGACAACCAAAGATCTTCTCTCACACACGAAGTACAGAGCTGGGAGGGGTTTCTGGGGCTGCCCTTTCCACCTCTTGCACCATGGTGCAACTCTATACAGTTAAGCTGACAGAGGATGCAACCAGTCTGCCCTTGCATAGGCCTATGAGGGAGATTTTAGATTCTATTTTGGTAATAATAATAATTTCTATCTCAACACAGTTACACAGGAGACCTCTCTCTACCTCTACCTCTACCTCTACCACCTCTCTGCAAGCTTCCTTTTCCTAAACTGAAAAAACCCAATGCCTTCACGTCATCTTCCCCTCTTCACTTGCTTGGTGATAGCAAGTGTGGAGTGAAGCCCAGTTCTGCATCATGATCTCTAACACACCGCCCAAGAAGTTAGGGCAGGAGGGAAGGCAGTGAAACCTGCAATGGGTGGGCAGGGGCAGGACGGGCCTAAGATGTGGGCTGTACAGTGGGAAAATGAGTCAGTGCCTTCTCACCCGACCTGACTCTGCATGTGTAGTATCAAGTATGGCTCAAGTGTTCTTCAGTAACTTTAAATTGTACAATTGATTTCCCAGGTGTTCCTGCCATGTTAAGCCAGGTGTGGCACCAGACAATAAAGCTTTCCCAATCCCTTCTCCACCACATGCACCACACACCCTGCACAGCCCAAAGTCTTCGTACCCATGGTTTTAATCCAGAACAAAAGGGGCTTTGTGCTTTCTCGGAAAAGACAGCTCTCTCACTAGCTGGGAAGAGCACCCTTACAGAATGGGGCTCAGGCTTTTGCTAATGTGTAGGACCACAGCCAAGCTCCTCTAACCTTGCAAGGGCCATCACAATTTGCTGGGTCCAGAGAACCCACTAGTGCACTCCTTTTCATTAACCCTAAACACATGCATGACCCAGAATTGGAAGGAGAGGTTTAAGAACAGAAACAACAGAGCACAAAGAAAGCTTGCTGAAGAGAAACCAAACAGGACAATTAAAAGACTAAAATGTTGCAGGTGGTGTGGAAATTACATAAAGGCATATTGAAGGATGAAAGCAAAGACATACTGCCTAGCAAAGAAAACTAAACAGTCATAGCTGAACAGAAAGGCAAAGGAAGCTGCTGGAAGGAAGAAAGAGTATCATTCAAAAATTTGAAGTTATTTTTCTGTTTCTTCATTAGTTGTCTCTGTCAGGGCCTTGCTGGGATGACTATAAGAAGAAGAAGATCTAGGGACTGACGTAGAGCTGTGAAAGGGAAACGAAATTCATTATTTGTATGTCCATTTCCTTCACTCCAGATCCCTTCATACACGAGTGCATCTAAGAATGATTCCCACATAGAGGTATTGACAGAAGAGATTACAGAACAAAATCACACCAAATGCCCAGATAAGGTAGATTACATCAAAGAGTCCTGGAGGAGCACAACACAACACGGCTGTGGTGTCCAATCCTTTGCTTTGGACCACAGGTCAGAGATGATAAACACAACAGCAGCTTTTAGGAGGAGTGTCAAAGCAGACTGGGCAGAGACCAGAAAGACAGAGACATGAAGGTCAAGTCTCAGCCTAGAGCAAACCTCTTCTCTTTGGTTGGGCAAGACACAGGCAGGCTTGCTGCTAGATTCAAGTGAGCTGTGTAAGCCACCTGAAAAAAAAAAGTGGTCTCTAAAGCTGACAGAAAAAGAAGTGATGTAAAGCTTGTGGTCTACAGCACAAACAGCTCCAAGCCCACAAAAATGGTGTTATTATACTGTCAGCACTTGCACCAACCTTTTCCTTTTATCCTCCCTGTACAGACCTCAGGCTTACTGGGACTTGGCACACAAAGGAAGACTCCTCAATAACTGAAAGAAGGCTGTGTGAAGCCTCTCCCTTCCTTATCGCTCCAAAAACACAAACAAGGAAATGCTGCTAAAAAATGCCCACATGTGAAAACTGTGATTTCAGTGGCAATGAACCAACTAGCATTGCTCCATGGCTCACTGCTTCCTCCACACAGAGGTCCAGCCCTCCCTCCTGCTACTCTGGACCACAACTGCTGCTGCCTGCCTGCAGAATCACAGAAGAGAAAGTCAGGAGGTGTCCCAAGGCATTCATCAGAACATCTCCTGGCTTAAGAGTGGGTCAGTCTTCACAACTACGTTTCCTGGAGCATTGGTTTGAGTTAAGGCTGAAGATGCAGTTTTGGAAAGCCTCATCTTGCAGGTAACTTATGAATAAGGTTTTCTTCTGGAACATACTACTGTGGTCAGTGTTGATAAGATGACAGCTTTAGCATGAGCAGGAAACTGAGATGTGTGCAGCATGGAGCATTTTGGCTCATTTCAGCTGCACAGTTGCCTCTCTCTGCTAACCAATGGATTCACCAGACCAGAGGGATAGTTCAAACCAGGAAAGGAGCTGATTCTCCACACAGGCAATGAAATTGCATAGCTGTGCCTCAAGGAGTGGCAGGTACTAGAAGTGGCCACTGGTTCAGAAAGCAACAGAACAAAAATTATACCCTCAGATTTGTTATCAATGCAAGTATAGTTTCAAATTGACAGGACTGACTCATATCTCAGTGTAGATCTTTAAAAGAAGGCGTAAGCATACAGGTCATACCCAGTTATGTGACTCTGTGGCATTATGTGCCTGCTTGTTAAACGTCAACCAGAGAGATTTTTATAAACAATATTTGGTTCAATAAGCAGCTTGTCTCACCTCTGTTTGCTTAAGTGTTCAGTTACAAGCAGGGAATATGTGAAAAGAAACATTATTGGCTTTGAGATGTTACTGTGCCCACACCTACAAATACCAGTGAGGTCACCAGAACCTGACACTGAATGTTTGTGTTTTACAGCTCATGCAAGACCATCTATCCTCACCTGTCTGCACTAACAGACCTTCACTTGAGGCTACTTCTAGGTTGCAAAGGAGGAGAGGAGAGCCAAGGGTCTCAGAGACCTGACTAGCATCAAACATGCTAAATCCTCAGCCACTAGGACTAAAACCCAATCATTATTTATCCCTGGCTCTAGTAACTCCAGAAAAAACCCTGCTCTGGCCACATGACACTCCCACAGCTATTCTCTGCATAAGGCTAAAGGAAGTGGAGATTATGAAGACAAGATCAAAAGGACAAATAGCATCAAATATGATTTTGTACCTGGAAGTAAAACCCAACTGCCACATTATACCTTCCCAGAAGTTTACACAAGAGATTTTGCTTGCTTTCTATCTCCCTTTCTTCTCTGTAATCTCCTCTGCAACGTTTGTGTTGCACAAAGTAAAAACCACTTAATCCTTGCCCTGATTTACAAACCTAACCAAGCAAAAAAAAAAAAAAAAACAAACCAAAAAAAAGGTAATTAATCTCACTTCTGGGTTTTGCCTCTCTGCAAGTTCTATTCATGCTGGTGACCGACTAGCTGCACTACAGAGCAGAAGCGTTGCTCAGCAATGCTCTAACCCTACCTGTTCAGCTATCCATCACGGCAGGGTCTTGAGGCCTGTTGGAGATACTCATGACACATCAGCAGCCAGGAGTAAGAAGGATGACCAGTTTTAAGGTCACTTACATTATTGGTTTCCATTAGGGGGAGGCTCAGAGTTGACATACCCTCCCAGAAGTTCAGACTAGACTGGAAAGGCTGCTCAGGAAAAAACAGGCTACCGTGACACACATTCCCCTCAGCCATCATGGCTGTAGCAGAGTGATCACAGCATTAGAAGTATTTGGCACCCAGCACTCCAGGAACAGCACTGCTGGGGTCAGCTGCTGTGTTACATTCTCACAACTCCCACGTCCTTTGGCTGAATGCATCCTCCCAAAGCACACACTCACAAGAGAGCCAGGCAAGAAAGGGTGTGGTGCTGTGGGTGCCTGGCACTGCTCCCACCCCTCCTGGCTCTGTTGTGAGTATTGTCAGCACTTGGCCATCTCTGTCATACCCTGAAGAGCAGCAAAATACAGCTATAATTAACAGGCACTCCTTACTCTCAAGTACAAAGGAGCTCTCCCTCTTTATATTATAGCTTCAAGAAAAAATGTCCCAAGTGTGATTCAACACCTGCTAAGAAACTTTGTGTGTTCTCAGGTGCTTCTCCTTGCAGCAAGGCTGACACCTTGTGATGCAACAGAGCAGGCTAACCTGCCCTCTCCTTCATATACAAATATAGGCACACATGGATGTGCACACAGTCACCTATAGGGGGTGACAGCTCATACACAGCCCTACAAAAGAAGGAAAGAGAAGGCAGAGCTCCAGTTCACCAACTGGAAAGCCTAATTCATTTTCTAGCATGCCTAAAACTTGTCTCATTCTCTCTAAACCCTAGTCTGCCACCAGCCCTCAACACTCTTCTTAAGTACCTTCTCCTCACACCCACTTAGCACTTTGCTATGCCAAGCCCATGCAAGAGATATATTTACCTCAGCTCATTGTATCCAGCCATGTCTTGCCCCTTGCAGTGACCTGCTCTGGAGGGTAAGAAAACGAAGGTTTAACCCTTTCCTGCTGGATGTGCTGTCTAATGAAAATGAAACATGTACCAAGCAGGACAATCAATGAACCTGGCTGAACATCACATTCTAAACAGCACATGGAGCCATAGGCAGGCAATTTTCCTGGCTATGTCCTTATTTTCCAGGACAGGAAAGGCAGGAGAAATATAGGACATTAAACAATGCGTTAAAATTTACATGGCAAGGTCAGAGCTGCAGAGACAACTGGGCAGGGGGAAAGTAAGAAAAACTCTGCAGGGTCAGTTCTTGTTCCTGCCTCTTGCAACCTGCCGGCCTTCCAGGTAGCCAACCATAAGGGTCACTGCAGTAAGCCGGCAGAGCTGTGCATAGCCCTGCTACCTCCACAGCACCTTCTCCTGGCTTCGTAGGCTCAGGCAAGCAGGTGTCTGGGAGCACCCTGTGCCAAGGAGTGTGCAAGCACCAGAGGGCACCAGAAGCCCGGCGCCGGCAACCGCCAGCGCGCCCAGGCAGCCTGGCCCGCTGCTGCCAGAGGGCTCTGCAAGTGACTCATCGGGGAAAAAGGCCGAGGGGAAGAGCCTATTTCAACCATACTGGAAGATTTCACAAAGCAGTATCTGTTCTAGTGGAAACTACTGGCAAATATTCATGTGTACCTATCACTACACCCTTCTAGACAGGCCGCGTGGCTGCCATTCCTGCCTATCAGCCTCTGAACCTCCTGTACTATGCAGCAAGTTCCCTCCTTCTCTCCAAGTATCTCTTGGTGACTTGTCAAATGAACAAAAGTAGAAATCTGCCGCTGCAGTTGGCCTCATGCTAGAGCAACAGACTACATGAAACCAAGTGGGATGTACTGATGCAACCGTCAAAGCTGACATGAGCCTAGACATGGAAAGTGAGTAATGTCTGCAACAGCTGTTTCCAAAATGATTTATCTGCAACTGAAAAAATAAATAAATCCAAGAGTCTCTAATTATTGCTGACTTAGCTTCCTTAATACTATGATTCTTCGGTCTGTACTGTAAATCTTTCCATGGTGCTTGCTTGTCCTCTAGTTTTATGTACTTACATTATAAATCTAGTAACACATTGCCCTTTGACTTGCCAAGAAAAAGTCCTTCTCCATCGCTAGAATAAAATGTGGCTTGGAAAGAGTGTCTGAGTGTCTTGAGAATGTGGTCTAAGAAAAAGTAACAGTTAGGAAATCAGACATTGACCAATAACTCATAAAACTTAGGAAACAGACCAGATTGGGCAAAGTCAGAAAAAAAAATTAGGAACTGAGGACTGTCAGAAAACAGCTACTGAGAGCTACCCACCTTCAGCCAATCCTTGTTGAAAATGGGAAACTGCTCCTCACTGGATTTGACGTGGATTAGAGTCATCACTTGACTTTTAATTGTGGGCACACCCTTTAACCCTGCTGCCTTTGCAGGGCAGGAACTCACCCGGGTCTCCCACACCCCAAGGTGGCTTCAGGAGCACACAGCACCTTCATAGCAGAGTAACTTTGCTACAGCACAACGCGTTGCAAAGCAGGGAAGAGGCCACCCGAGGCCCAGGCCTGAGACCCTTCATGCCACACAACAGCTTGGGCTGGATTCTGTAGGGGAGATATTACCTTGACAAATGCAAAATCCCAAATGCTTTTGTTGTAACTCCAGCAATGCAAAGGAAATACCTCACTGTATGTAATGAGCTATCATCATCTAACAGAGGTAACTGAAATATGACCCAAGCAACATCTTACTAATTCACCTTTATCAATGACGTAAATGCAATGGATGATATTTGATCATTTTGCCATTTTAGCTGCTAACTTTAAGTGAACATCATTTGGAAACACCACCTTCTGAAGAATGTGGACTGTTCTCTACAGCAGAAAGCTCTGACGTGGGCATCACAGACCTTTTTGGAGAGCATCCAGGTATGATACCATACACTATCTTTTTGGAGAAGAGCCAGGCTTTGTTCCAGCTGATGTTGCAGAGTTTGAGGTGAGAACAAAGAGGAACACATTGGTCTTTCTCAGGTGTAAGGTGGATTCTGCTTTGCTTAAGTTTCATGATCTGTGAACAGCAGCACGCTTAAAGATCACAAAGTGCCAAAAATTGTTTCTGTAGCACGAAATAAAAACTCTATTTGTAAAATGGTTACAAGTCTTTAAAGCTAGCAAATTCCTGGAACAAAAGCCACAGCACTAAAATAGGGCTTGTTGGGATGCTGTAGGTTCAAGAGCTATCAAGAGGCAAGACTGAAAAATAACAAATAGTGACAAATGCAAAACTCAGCTTCATCACTGGGGATTTTTCTCTTGCTCACAGTGAAACACAGAAGATCCCAGAATAATGCTTGAGTCAGGCTGGAGGTCAACCAACAAGAGATGATATAAGCCAAAGTCAGCTTCTAGCATCTCTCTGCTTAGGCAATTAGACAATGGTGACAAGTAACTACATTTATATCCATCCAAAGGTAAGCCTAAAGTGCCTGTGATTGTGCTTTCTAAAACCAGTGGCTTCTTTCACTTCTTGCTGCTACACCTGGGGATTTTCACCTTCACAGTTAAGCACCAATGAACAGAAATGGCCTGTTCCAGGGGTTTGTTTACTCCTGAAGTGATTTAGAGAATTCCTGAGATGGGCAAGGACAGGAAACTCAAAAGTCATCTCAAGAGCACAATAATTCTGAAGCTATGTAACGCTCTTTCATGTTACAATTCACTGAGAACCTCTCATGTACTAAGGTAAATCAGGAAACTGAGCTCACCTTTATACACAGAATTACATTCAAAGAGACAAATACAAAATGGAAAGAGCCTCTGATGGGAAGAGCAGGTTAACACAATGCTGCTACTGAGACCCTGGCCTATGTATGACAACAGTACTGCAGGAAGCAATTCGGGGAATCTAGCTTAACTTCCCAGACAGGGCACATGGCATCTCATGAGGGAAGAAGGAAATGAAGCAAGTGTGGTAGATTCTGTTCCACGGCATGCTGCAGAGACACAACGTCGAGGTCACTGAAGTGAGTCCAGATTCTTATAAAAGAAAATGACAGTGAGAGTCAGATCCTGTATTTATTTAATCAGTTCTACTGTCACCACAAAAGTCTAGCAAAAGAAGATCATGTTATCACAGTATGGTCTCATTATTGATAAAAAAGAGCATGGCAGATACATGGCATAGCAGTAGGGAGGATGACAAAGCTTTGGGAGATGAAGCATAGCAAAATATCTCAGCAATGAGGTGCTTCTGAAAGACATTCTTCCCAGGTCATTCATTCCTGAGAAATAAATGAGCAAAAACTATTAACTCCAACTGTGCTGTTATTATATTCACCTTCCTTCCAGTTCCTTGATCCTACCAGATGGAGATATATATCCATTATACACACACACACACATACATACATATATATATATATATATTTTTGCCCCAGGTATTTCTAAGGGGAGGATATGCTGCCCAATAGGGATGTGTGAAGTCCTGCAGCCTGACCTCAGGGCCTTGCAGTCACACCTCCCTGCTGCACCCATTTTGGGATTGAAAGAGCAAAATGCTACTGTTCCTGCAGTGTAACAACGAGGGAAGGTGAGGTCTTTCAGCACATTAAGTTCCAGGCATGGATTGTGCTTTCAGATCACTGGGAAAATAAACAAGATTAAAAGCAAACACACAAAAGCCCTCACCCTCCTCCCTAAATTAACCTGTTTGCTGCCATAAGCAGACGTACCACAAGGGATATCTTCTGGCATGGGACAAAGTCTGTCTCACTCCTTACGAGAGTCCCAGAGGAAAGTAACAGCTCCTAGAACTGAAGCAGGTCCCTGGAAGAGGATGCATAGAGAGCAGCAGCATGTGGCTACTCCCTTAATGTCAATCTGGGGTTGAAACAGGCCAAACAAGATGACAGAGGTGGTCTATAATGAACTCTTGCCATAAAACAAGTCAGAAGGTGGCCCTGATGGGTGCTTCCACCAGCTAAACAATAGTCCCTGTGAGGAAGCAAACACAGCAGCCCAGATCTCCTTTCCCATGACCTGTACAGGATGCATTTCTTCACACCAACCATCTTGCAGCTTCCTCGTTTTATTCGTAGTTTACATAGGGTCTTGGTTTGGCTTCTAGTGAAGTGCAGAGTAGAAGACATTTCCTTCAAAAGAAAGCTAAAGACTGGGTGCTCAGGAATCAAAGCTTTGAAATACTGCATGATGGTGAATGCATAAAATCATAAAAACCTCTGAACTGTCATTATATCTCAACAGCTCAGTCTCAGTGGTGTTGTGAAGCAAGAGGAAACAGCAAGATACAATTCCAATTTTTCAGATTCTGACTACAGTGTAATTCAATAATTTGCACTTGAATGATCAGTGTCTGCTCCCAGTGTCACGTCACACCTGTGCAACTAGTCAGCCAAGTGAGAAATATTTGGTCAGGCTTTTAAGAGACATCCATAGGCCTCACAGGACTCCCAAGCATTTGGTGTACTGAACAAAGTAAAGCTTTGAAAGATAACAGGAGCTTAGAACAGTTCTTAAAACAGTGAGGATTAAAGGAATGACTATAGATGACAAAGGAGCATAATTCATCTCCCCTAAAGCTAAATAGCCACCTTTCTTTCACTATTGAAACTGATCCTGTTACAGAACTACACCATTAAGAAACAAAGGACTTTCTCTTCCAAAACTGTCCTCTTGACATTAAGCCACAAACCTTTAAATCATAGATATCAAAAAAGACAAACTGGTTTTATACTCATCAGCTTTCACTAGTGTTTCTGAAATCTCCCTTAGCCCTCTCACCTCAAGCACACAGCTGACTGATGGAGGTTCAAATGGCTCTGGCCAGTCAGGTGGCTGCAGTCAGGTGGCTGCAGTGACTGTTATCTTCCCCCCACCTGCCTGTACTGCGCGATGGAGCAGCCGTCCAGCCCCTGACAAGTCCCTCTGATGCTTCCAGGGTACTAACCTACCTTCTCTGAAGTAAAATCCCATCAGACTTTCTGTTACTGTGCAGAAATTTCAGAGAAGCAAAAGGAAACATCTTTCCACATACTAGGAGCTCAAGGGTGGAATTTGTTGTCACTGAATACCAGAGATGCCAAAATGCAATTAGACAAATTCATGGAATACAAGTCCATCATGGGCCCTCAAACACAAAGGTGTATCTCCATCCCCTGGCTTAGGAATTCCTCTAACATAGACAGCTGAAACTAAGGGTTCACAGGTCTAATGCAGAGGAGTCTGTAAGTTCCTACAATCAATTCAACAAGAGTTTGCACCCATTTTAAAGTTTCCCTTTTCTGAACCAAAACAGAAATAGTTGACTAGAAGAAATAGCTAAGAAAATTTAGAGAGAAGTGTAATGACTGTAATTGCTTAGTCAAACAATTCCTTTGGATTCAGAAGTACAACAGAACAGATTAGCCCATCAGATCACATCAGAAGTCTCCAAAGCAGCCTGCAAGGAAACGGCCCTTGCAGCTAACATAGACTTAATGCTTTTCTTTACAGTACTACTGAGGAAATGTTTCCTGTACCAATATGAAGAATAAGACCATAACAACCAGTAATTGTAGCGGCAGTTTATTAAAACAGTGTTATCTGATGCCTCTCTGTTGGCTAAATTTGATAGCATGAGACTGCAGAGGGCTCTAATTCTGCCAAGTTCTGAGCTTTCCAGGGGACGCTAAACTGCCCCCCACAAACCTGCTTGGGGAAATAATACAGAAATGTTATCTATCTAAATTGCACTATCAAGTCTTCATCAGTTCTTTGACTCTTCCCACTTAAAAGCTGTTCTCACTTAAAGCGGTTCATTTCTATGCTGAATGCGTGGAAAAGGACAGAGACTACTGCTGGTGTTCAATTTTTTTAACAAGTGACAACCAAAGATACCTCAGGAAAGGCTGGGCCTTTGCTCCTTGGAACAGAGTCAAAGAAGTCACCTGGTATCACTCACCATGTCACCTGTCATCAGCTGGATAGCACCATATAAAATGGTGACACTAGAGAAAGAGTTACTCCTACAGTCAGTTGCTGGACTACATGCTGCTTTCTAGGATTCAAGATGTTCTGGAAGGAGGAAAAGTAAGTTTGTGGCGGTATGGCTGCTTTCGTTTCCACTTAAAGAGTTAAGTTAATGATTATTAATGAACAAGTTGGTATTCTGATTAAGAACTTGTATGTTGCTGCTCTTCCACTTAATTTGGCAGAGCAACTGATCTCCAGTCAAACTGGATGCTGCTCTTGGCCAATTCCAGCTGTTCCATTATCAATTTCAAGGCTTTTTAAAAATAATAAACCCAGGCGATCAGAGAAAAGGTAGAGACAGACAAGCACAGTGAAAATAAATGAGTAAAATATGACACAATTTCAAAACAGTGACTGGTCAGTGGTTGTGGCTGTGCAAGGACAAAAGTTAGTTGGAGTTTTGCTCTATCAAGGCACAGTATTACTACATGGATTGAAACACTGGAGGGATCAGTGGTACAGGCTCTGTGTTGTGTTCCAGTGAGATATGTCAAACGCAATATTTTTATATCAGAATTTCTAATGTAAGCAAGACCTGACTGTGTCTGATTATCAAGCTGAATGTGACAGATGACAAAGTACAACAGGCGAAAAAGTAACAACTTAGAAAGATATTCTCATGAAAAAAAAAACCAATTAAATTTTAACAGTCTCTTTTTGTGCAGAAAGAATTATTTTGTTTATTGGTGATTAATACTAGCTCTGATTATTTGTTCAAGGCACCCGCCCTCGCGGCGGCCCACCCTCGCCATATACTTGGTGGGTGATGCAGAAGGACGGAGAAGTTTGATGCATACCACAGGGGGACTTGATTTTGGGTGAGACTAGCCCTTAAACTAAATGGTATTAGTCAGTGAATAACTTCCTGCCTGGAGCATGCTCTTCAGAAAGAGATGATCTCGTACAAGAACATGCACCCCGAGCTGAGACCAGAGAAGCTGAAGCAGCGGGTTGATATTATCTGAGTAAGAACCTGGAAGACTGCGATGAGAGATGGAGCCCTGAAGTCATGGACTAAATTAATGCCTCATGGACTAAGGGAATAATAGCTGTATCAGTGACATGAAAATGTTTAAAATGTGCCTTATCTGAGCATGAAGTACATGGAATAGAATAAGGGGTGGATAATGTCCTGGGTTTGGCCAGGATAGAGTTTACTCTCCCCAGCTGCCGCTAGGGAGCGTGGCCAGGCTGTTCAATCCATGTGACATCATGCTCGGGATATAAGGGCAGCAGCCTGGCCGGGGCAGCGCTGCGGCCAGTGTGGGAACTGCAGATCTGCCGCCGGGCTGAGCCGCCGGGCTGAGCCTTGCTCGTTTTTCTTTGTCCTTTGGCCCTCATTGTAACTGCCTGCTCTTTGTGGTGTTCTGTTAAACTGTCCTTATCTCAGCCCAGGAAGTTCTACAACTCTCTCTTGATCCTCCTCCCCATCCTGCTGAGTTGGGGAGGAGTGAGTAACTGGGTGGTTTGGTTATTGTTCAGTTAGGGCTGAACCACCACAAGTGGTCATCTGCACTTTCTGAGAAACAAAGCTGGGAGAGATACCTGGATCCTCACTGCAAACCTTGCGACTTCTCTGCATTTTAATCACCTGTGGCTACTAAGACAACTATGAAAATGAACCTGCAGTACTTATCATATTGTCAAATGTTTCCCTGTAGATTTTGAATGATTATTTTTAGATGATGACCACAAGATAAACGAATGTTATGTCTGTCCAGCACAACAAAAATAACTTCCTCTATAATTTCCATAAATTACCTGGAATAATCTTAGAGTTTGAGTCTTAAACTGAAACATAATTTGCTATTGCTTCCTTTTAGAGTGTCAGATGGGTGAAAACTGGATGACTCTTAACTTTTCAGAGATTCAGATCCATAGCTAACATCACAAACTTTGTTGCTGCTTATGAAAACTTTACTGGGGTAAGACTACCGACTTATATACCTTGTGTCATTTTACTGCCATAGAGCAAAAGTGTTTCTATTTTGTTTTTCAACAGTCACACAATTCATAGTGGAAATTATACTCCAAAAGCCAGAGAGCATTACGAAATGGTCTGAACACCAAACATGAAATGAAAACTTGTTGCCTTTTCCCCCTCAACTAGAAACAATAGAAATGTTTCCACCCTCCTCAGGAGAGACAGGACTTTCCCCTCTGCTACATGAAGAGGTCAATGATAGTTTCTGATTATTTCCCGATTTTCAGTTCTAACAATCCCTAGCCTGTCGGTTTATTTTGCATTGACACAGCAGAAAGGATGGATGCACAACTACAGCACCTGCATGGGAGCCAAAGGATCTCTTCGTCTGATTCAGATGCTCTGACTGTCTTTGGAGAGTTTAGAGCTGGTTATCAACTTGGTTTGTTTTCCGTGGGGCACTGAAAGGATGTTTCTATGGAGTGTATATGCAGGACACACATGCTGACAGTGTCAATTCTAGAAAATGCAAATATATATTTATAATAATTTCCATGTCTGTGCCAGATGGCATTCCTGGAGGAGCTGAGCGCTGTCCAGCTTGCCCAGTTAACGCTGTGCCAAGATGAGTTCAGCTCTGTTGCCAACATCAAACGAATCTTTGCCAAACTAACCGAGATGCCGGGTCTCCATGAGTTGGCTGTTTACTGGGATGAGCTTAACTCTGCTTTACAGGAGGTAACTGCAGACAGCTTGTTAATGGGGCTCAGAGGGACAGAATTCTTCCAGTGGTAAATGTGTAGTGACCTAGAGTAAAAGGAAGATTATGCAACAGGTTTGCTAGGGAACCTTGCAGCAGGTTTGAGGCCAAAAAGAGATTATGTCATTGCATGTTACATTCCTCACATGCTTAGGCTGTGCTTGGGTTCAACACAGCTGCCACCAGCCCCCTTGCCACCTCAGACTGCCTCGAAGACAAAGGCAGATGTGGCAGAAAGGATTGTATGCCTCTTCCTCAGGTGTTTCAGTTCCTAGCCCTGCATAGCCACTTAAACTGCCATTAATGACCACTGACAGACTGCATGAAGCCACAAGATCCAGTGACAGCTGGAAGAGTAGCAAAGGGCTGAGAGTCCAGCCTGTAATTCTCCCTTAAATAATAATGCCATCAAATAAAATGATCTTGATGGTAAAAAGAACACAGCTAGAAAAGAAAACAGATGATCAAACCACTTATTGAAGCTCAGTAGGAACTAATTTACAAAACAGCTATATATACATAGCATGTATTTTGAGCTGTAAAATACAGAACATGTGCAAAGAGTCTGAGGTGTCACAGAATATATTTAGCATTTGAAATCAAAAGTAACTCAGAAAACTTCTTCTATCTTGTATAAGCACCGGGTGCTATGCCAGCTTGGCTGCCTCAGACTACTCACAAATACAGAAGAGTGACATCCCTGAAAACTGAAGGTCAAGAGGAGAACATAAAAGTCTGTTTCTCCTCCTGTGCTGAATTAATTTCAAAACATTTCCCTTCTGCAGAAGATCAAGGTGGGGACATGAAAAATAACTTATATTCTTCTATATTGATTTTCCTGGAAATTCTGCCTGTGTGTAACTTGATGCTTCACAGTAATTCAGTGAGGTCTTGGCTGCAGTGTTACAGTGCTGTAAAATCCTTATGGATGTTGCATGATTTGCATTCCTGTTAGTTTAGAAATAGAAACACCATCACCTAAAAATACTCTTCTCTCAAACTTCAAATATTCTCCCAGAGCCTCACAGTTGCATTTTGTGTTCCTGCTGCAGCCTTTTGCCAGCACCTCCAGTATCTCCATGGCAGTGAAGCACACAATGTTGGCAAGAACAGTGAGGCAGCTCCATTCTGTACTCCCCACCTTCACAGACAATGATTACCACCTTTGGTTTCAGAAGAGGCTTGTGGCTGCTCTGCCAGGCATTCATGCCACAGTCCTTCAGGACATACCCAACACCATGTCCTGCAGATCCTACAAGTCTCTGTGAGTTATGGTTGCCCTGTCTGAGGCTGCTACACATTGCTTTTGAACTGAACCATTTAGTAAAAGAATAATCCTGTGGGGTGGATGAACCGCAAAAGAAGGGAAAATAGTGCCATGGTTACAGCAGAAGGCCAGAAGACAGTTACTCCAACTTATCTCACTCATTTGTAATACAGGTCTTGGCAAGTCACCTTATTTGGCTTTTATTTACTTTCTGTATTAGCCCAAATGCTGCTAATTCAGGTATTAGTTGGGCTCAAACATTTTCTTGGAACAAGATATTTAGCAGACCCCTATTTGGACTTACTTTGCCTCCACTAAAACCAGTGACAAACTCTGCAGGCAACAATGAAGCCAGGCTTTCAATACTTTGATTCTTCGGATACATTTATTTTTAGGGCAGTCAGAGACAACAATCCCAGAATAGTTCACAAGGGTTGTTCAGCAATGAGTTGGCTCCCAAAAGTTCTTCGTTTACTCTGGGTTTCTCTCTCCTGCAGAATTGCTGGGATCAATACAGTCTTCTCTGAAATCCCCATGGCTGGCAGAATGGATGTATATAACTACATTGTGGCATTCCTCACCCAGCAGTCTGACTTCACTGGTAATCCCCATCAGCTCAGCTAATTCTCTGTGAGCCTTGTCACTCCCTGCAAGCTGTAGGAGAAAGCTAATGAATCCCTTGCTTTGCTCAACACCTTTCAAGCTGCTTAAGTAACAGATGTTTCTTCTCAGAACTCATTCCTTCTCACAGTATGAAAATTAAAGAAGGCAGCACATGCCACTAGAGGGCTGATGCAAATATCATGATGTCAGGGACTTTGTGTCTTTTCTTTGCCTTCGAGATGCTTTGGAAATCCTGGGTACTGATGTGTACTTGAATGTATTCTGTGTTGCCTATTTTCCTGTGTCCTCACCATAGGTCCTGCCTGCTCAACCCAAGCCACAGCCAGAGATGGGTTATTACAGTTCTTTGGAAAATTCTGCACAGAAGCACCTTACGCTCAATTGGTTTTGCTCTACCACCAACCTTTTGCTGTGGTAAGTCTGATATCCAGGCTGCCTTTGTACTCAAGCAAGGATGTATCAAAAAAACACAGAAGTTAAATTGCCCAGGTATGGGGTAACAGAATCCAACTCCCCTGTCTTCCTCCAGTATGCAACTTTGGACCTCCTCACACCCACTCAGATTGGTGACATGATGGTATACTCGGACACACTGACCCATATGGATGCAGCATTCCAGCTTCTCCAGTTCTTCCAGCAAAGTGAAGCTGAGGATGTTCAGATGATTCTGATGCAGTTCACCAAGGCTGCAAGCATGGTAGACACTCTCTCCCCTACAGATACTCACCATCTTAAGTTATTTGTTGAAAAAATGGCTTTGCAAACACTCTAATTCTGAAGTACACTGTTAGAACAGTAATCTTCAAACATCTGTACCCACCAGGTCCCTCAGTGACACGGACTGCACTCTTCAGAGTATTGCTCACTTCCATTTTGAATTCACCAAAATTCTGGCCTAGAAAACCACTTACAGAGCTCCCCCCCAGTTGTGTCATTGCAGTTCTGATTGTCCTAACACCACTGTCTTCATCACATAATTTTGTTTCAGCATAAGATCACAGTCTTGCCAAATGATGACATTGCTCAGCTGCTCCTACTGCAATACCTGACGAGCACGTCCAAGCAAATGAAGACATACACTGCTGCTGACTGGAACATCACCTTCCAGAATGAGCTGTAGTTCCTGAGTCCTGTCATCAATGAATCAACCCTGGCCTTCATTGTGCCACAAGAATATGACTCTTTAGCTGCTATGTAAGTTTTCTGGGAATTGTTGAGATCTCTCTTCCGTCAGTATGCAGGGCAACCAAGCAGGGCAACTGTTCCTCATGGAGCCAGGTTAAAATGTGAGACAGCTGATGCACTGTCAGCCTGGATGGCTCTAGCTTGAGTACTTTTTCCACAGCTTCTACTCACAGCTTAGTGATTTTCTCAGAAGCTGGTGGTGAAGTTACAGAGCTAGGCCACATCAAAGCTAGGCCTTGGTCCACAGATGTTATTTGTACAATAGGGGTGGAATATCAAGTCCCTCAGCAGAAATTTCCAGGCAAAGGAACAGGCCACAGTATTTTGGGGAAGAGACTGTTGTTCTTGTCCAAGGCTCCAATTAGAGGAAATTACAAAGTCTGTCATTGTACATATTTCACCTGGGCCCTTCTTCTTGTTCACTCAGTGTTACTGCACTTGATAACACTCACCAATACATGACCGAGTCCTCCAGAAGGGACATAGCACTCTGGATTGCGTGGAACTGCCAGATCTTGAAAGGTAACACTGCAAAGCCACACATCCCAGCCAGCTCCACTTACAGTTCTTCCAGGAAAGCAAGGGCTAAACTGGTAGCCTTCTTCCAGGATGCACTAAACTACAGCAATGCAGACTTGACACAAAGGCAAGTACTAGCACACTGCAGTGTTGTCCATGTGGAAAAATGCTGTCTTTCCAATGCCACCTCACAGCAGGCAGCCTTGTTTATTTCTGGTGACTATCTCAAGAAGAGACATCTATTCATGGAAAATATTTTTTAAAACACGAATTAAGGGATATCTCTGGTATTTATCCGAGGATCTTTTTTTTTTTTTTTCCCCTGTCTCTTGCCATTTATTTCACATTGGTTTTACTTGGAAAAAACCCAAATCCTACCTAGTCCAGCATCCTGTATCCACCACTAGTCAGGAGCAGATGTCTAGGGAAAAGCAAAGAAACCCAAACAGCATAATTTGGTATTTCCCTTTTATTTTTCACTGCTTTCCAAGTGATCTGTGGCTCAGACTTTTCTTGAGCTAGAAGTAACACTGCAGTAAATAGGCAGATATTCTTTCAGTCAGCTGGGATCTGATTTTTCCACTTCTCTGCAAGAACTATATTGTTTAAAAAGAAGGACATATGGCAGTCAGTAATTCCCTGAGAGTCACTGCATCTTTTTTCTCACTTAGATGGTCCAACCAAGCCCACTACTGCATGGATACAAGCCACCTGGAAATCTTTCTTCAACAATATAGCCCTCCAGGAAGTCATAGCAACCAACAACAACTTTGAGCCTGTATGTATAATCTCTACACTACGTACAAGTGGGTAACTGGGGTTTTCAGAAATGTTTATCACAGGATACAGAGCCTTAAAGGATTTCATTTCAAGATTTTTAATAGAATATATTCCCACTTCTGTGCAACAACTCTAAAACCAGCCTCAGTCAAAACAAAAAAATATGTCACATTTTGAATCTCTTCTCTGCATTGAAGTAGCTTTGCCTGGGATGTGAGAAATAACTTCAAGATGTAAGCAAACCTCTACATACCGTCACACACACACACACACACACACAGAGCTTGCAAAGAGAAGAGTTTGAAAACCACTAAGAAAAAAAAATACAGTTAGTTCTAGTGAAGAGGGAATAAGCTCAACTTCCATGGCTGACATTTGTGTTTCCTAGGCCAAAATTCTGGATGTGCTGAGCATCAAGCAGCTGGTGGAATATAGTCTGACTTCTGACGCACTGGTCAAAGTAAGCACTATGCAGGACATCCTGAATGCCCTGAGGGGTGAAAGTCCCCAAATCTCAGAGCCTCGAATGAGTGAATTCCTGGTGAAGTTTAACCTGGCTCTGACAAAGGCATTAAAACTCTCATTATAAGCATTCTTTGCCTTAAAAAGGCAGGGATTTCTAGGCACTTCATATGCGACAAAGTCCTCCTTATGGTGCCAGGTAAAACAGGGTGTTGATGAAAGGGATGTCATCATCCCCTTCACCGTGCCACCACCAAATAGCTCTCAAGTAACAGACATTTCCACTCCTCTCAGGAAGTTATTGTGGGCATAAGAAATGATGAAGGATGGAAACACTGACAACACTCTTCACGGACCTTTCCAAGCACTTTTATAAATTTGCTGATCTTGACTATCAATTCTGGTTCCTGGAGAAACTAAGATTCCTCTTGCCCAGCAAAAACACATATCTGCTAGAGTTAATCCCAGGGGACCTCAGCTTCCCAGCCTACACTGCCATGTGAGCACATGTGCTGAGGAGTGCTATCTGTCACGCTCACCCTGCAGGAAAGCTCTGGCAGGGGAAGCAGTGCACACTTTAGCAATGGCTTTCCCAGCATAAGTAAGTAGTAGCATTTCCCATGGATTTCTGAAAACAGTCTCAACTTGATTTTTGTAGTAAAGGAGATTCAGGCAACATTTTCCATACATACATGTACTTAATTGTGCTGTACTTGGGTATCTTCACATACCCTCTAATCTCCTGCTCCAGGACAGCATATGTTTAATGTATGTAAACTCTCCTATGACTTACAAAGCCTGTACCTTTCACACTTCTTATTACCATTGTTGCTGTAATGTCTTACATATTATCATAAATAATGTTACGACTTATTTCTTACAAGAATCTACAATCCCAGGCTGATGAGATCGTATTTCTTGATCCTTACAGAGTACAAGGATTAGATAACGTCTTTCCAGAGCTTTCACAAAACACATCCCATTCTATCTACCTCTGTATTAAAAGGATCCTGGATTTTCAACTTACTTTTTCAGGTATTGGTCTGTTTTTGGGGATGCTCTGTGCCATATTGGAATTGTAGCTATTTGTCATATCTGTGTTTAAATCTCTTCTAATTGCCTATCCCTCCTTGGGTAAAACAGGAATTAATTCACGGGAGTGACTACAACATGGGGAGGCTGCACAGTAGCCTTTCTGCCCCTGGGCTTCCCAGAGCAGAGTTCTGCCTTTCCTCTGAAACAACCAAATACCGTTGGGCATCTGTTCTCTTCCAGGATGTCTCAGCACCACAGCTCTCCCAGTAATACCCTACCAGGAACCCCTGTCAGAATGACATGGCAAACAGCAGCTCACCATACCCAAACCAGCCCCACAAGCATGGGGAATCCCCGGCCCTGCCCATCACCACAGCTCCTCAAAGCCCTCTGCATGATGAACCCCCGACAGTCTGCTGCTGCTCAGGACCAAAGGACCACATGGTTTTCATGCAGCACTGACAAAAAAAAAGACCAGGTACCATGCTATACCAACAGACTTCTTGTACTTTCTCAGAAAAAGTATTTCCTGGCACATATGACAGCAGCCGAAGCTTCCTGGAACTTATCTTCTACAGATTTTTACATTTTGCTCCTTACAGTGACCTCACTGACTTCTACAAGGACTTTAATGGGGTAAGGACACATGTAGTGCTGAGATCACATCTATAAATAGTTCATGGAAAAATTTGGGCTGTCTTGCAGTCTTTAACTTCAGTGAGTCAAGAGTATTGCCTATTTTTTTTTTTTTATTATAACCTTCAGGCACAACCCTACAGTTTATAATCATAGAATCACAGAATCCCAGAATGGTAGGGTGGAAGGGATCTTTAGAGATCATCTAGTCCAAGTCCCCTGNTTCCTCGTATGAAAGATGTTCCAGTCCCCTGATCATCTTGGTGGCCCTTGTTTCTGCCAACATTGTCATTCCAAAACTAGAAACCAAGACAAACCCAAGACTATTTGGGAATGCCAGAAAGAGTCTTTTCTTACAAGCTTTCCACGTTCAGTTCTGTAAAAGGTATCAAAAGTTTGGAATGCTTTTCAAAAGCTGAACTTCCAGCTCCTCCACAACTGCTCCCAAGGGAAGATGCTCGCCAAAGAAATCAGAAGGACTTCCTCCAGACTTTTAGTATTAAATGCAGTTCATGGTTCTTCCATGCATTTTATACAAGCATAACAATCAAGTAGGGGTACTTCTTAGCCCAATGCTCTTCATTCCTTTGCAGAACTCATTGCCATAGAGATTTTTAATACTGCAGGAGAATAAGTCACGTGACTAGCAATGAGAACAGAACAGCTACTACATCAGCTAGAACAGCTGATGATTAGCATTACCCAGTGTTTGGACACAATATGATGTTTATCCAGTCAGGGAAGGCTCTCACTTGGTGCTGTGTAGCAGGGTGGGAACATTCAGGTGGCTTTAATGCTCTGATGAGACATTATCAGTCAGAAACATAAACAATGAACCACATGCATGACTGTAATTAGTGGATAAGAAAACAACTTTCTAAGTCTGTGTCCTTCCTTTCTGCTGTGTTTTCCTCATTAGTATGAAGTTCTTGACCTTCTCTCTGCCAGACAAATAGGAGAGATGGCCATTCTCACAAATGCTTTTATGAGGGAACGCCTTACTGTCCAGATTTTTCTGGAAATGGAGAAACACTCGTTCGAGGAGGTGACTGAATCCATAAAAGCACTGAACACTGCAGCAGAAGAGGTACAGTAAAAGCTCCTATCCCAGAGAACAGCACCTTGCTACAAGTCTCAGAAAGAGTAAAAATGCCACTATGGAGACAAATTCTTCTTACAGCAATGAAAACCCTGGGCTCTAGACCACTGGGTTAGAGCTCACGTGCCTAGGCATGAGAGGAGTATCCAAAGGGATTGTTCTTATGCATGTTATGGACTACACTGCAGACACTGTAGTCTTTTAAAAGGTTATTTAATTTCTCTCACAATGTTTATTTAGTACCTTCATTTTCCTTCAACTCAGAACTCATTCCTTACAGAAGAGGAATAACAATCTTCATTAGCTAAGTCTGTGCTCAAATAGCTTTTCTACTGGAAAATGTAAAGCACAGTTATTTCATTAACTGAATACAATAACAATCTCATTCATTTCCCACATTCATTACTCCAGTGTTACACTGTATTGCACTGCTGTGCATTCAGGCTAAAACATTGGTGGCTTTCCTGAAAACTGCACACCACAGGATGGGGAGAATAGTTTAATCTACCTATGGAAAGCACTGATTGCTAAAATCAATTTTTGTGTGCTGCTTTTGTTTCCAGAAGGTTGTCATTACCCTTCCTGACCCCCGGATTCGTGAGCTGCTCTGCGATTTCCTTTTTAAATCTTTACCCCTCAGCACCTTTACAGCTAAGGAATATGCCTTCTGGTTTGGCTCAGAGCTGCAGCTATTCCTGCCAGCTATGAACACAAACTATCTGCCTCTGGACATTGACTGCCAATCTCATCAAAACCTGTGAGTCATGAGCAGCCAGCTGCCGTGGCCAAGCTCTCGCTACCTCATAAAGCCATCAGGGTCACATTCCCCTGAGTATCAGACATCTTACTGCGTCTAGCATACTGAGATTCAGAACACAGCCAAAACCATTCACCAGATTAGCATAAAGTGTCAGAGTATACCATTTTATTTTTCAAGATGTTACAAAGGGAACAGGGAGGAAAAGGAACAGTTTGATTTAGACCAAATTCAAGACTTCAGTTTTACTGTACTTTCATGTTTCCTATGGACTTGAATTTTTTCTCCAAAGGAAAAGTGCTCTCTTTGCACTTTTGGCCCATAATCTCCTTCTGCTCTTACGTTGATGCAGTGTGCAAGCAATGGACAGGGTGTACGAGCATTACACAGATGAGCTGAGACTCTCCATCCATCACAGAATACACAACTTTCTGGTGACGTACCATACTGCTCAAGGTAAACAAACACACTTATACCAACTCCCAGCCCAAACAAAAGCCTTTCTTTTTCTACCATTGTAGAATTTAATCTACATGCTTGGCAAACACTTCCTAGGTTGCAATCTTCTAACCCCCAAAAAGCTATACACACACTGAGTATTTTAACTGCAAAAAGGGAATTGTGCAGACCCCCTGTGAAGTCTGCTGGTATCTTGTTATTGCTATTAATTTTACATGTTAAGTCACTAGATGCTACTAGTGATGGGCAGTGGTATAAGTGTCCTAACAGAATTTGGACAGGCAACAGACAACAAGATGCCTTCTGATATACTGTGCTTGCTTTCCTCACTCTAATACCCTGTTGAATGTAGCTGAAGTGGATCTGATGTCCCTTCCACTCCAGCCACTAACCAGGCTTTGTCTCCAGGCTAATTGACAGCTCAGGAAACTACTGACTGGTTTACTGACTGTGGACTCTTTTGCATTTCAGGTGTGACCTGTTCCCCAAATGCAAACAGCAGCACATGGATAGCTGCCAACTATGGCCATTTCAGCGACTATGCAACCCTTCATGAGTTCTCTTTGCTCAATCCAAATTTTGATGGGGTAGGTCACATACTGAAGCTTGCTGTACTTGAGCATCGTTGCCTTCTCTCTATGTAAACTTAGCTGATTCATAAACTTCTCACCCCAGCAGCAACAGTGAACCCTGCCATAATTACACAGGTGTTTCCATGTTCCTTTTCAGATGTCAACTCTGGAAAAGCTGTCACCAGCTCAGCTCGCACAACTAACACTGGAAACAGGGGCTCTGGCTGATGAAACAAGAGTCATCACCATCATGGGAAACCTACACACTCCATCAGATCTTGCCAAGTTCTTTGCCATGCTGAACAACATGGCATTGGTAACCTCCCTTATTGTGCTCCAAAGCTCCTCCAGCCAAACACTGCAACTACTTGAATCAATGCCCACTGCTGTCCAATACTCAAACCCCAGCCCTGAACATAGAAAAGAAAGGCTCATCCCACAGTCTCACTCAGTTGTCAGAAGGAAACCTGCCTGAGACGAGGCTACAGGTCAAATCCTTGGAGAGCTGTTCCTTAAAAGGCTGAGGTTGCAGCAATCTCCTCTTTTTCTGTCCAGACACCAAGCTATTCTTCCTCCAAGGGTCTATATGCAGCCACAGCAGGATGTGATGGGAAGAGAGTATAGCTCAGGGAACACAGACCCATTCAAGAACAAGCACGATGCGCTGCTTCTGACAGCTCCCTGCTTGGGTCCTTCATTTGATGCTAGAAACCCAGTCACTTTTACACTGACTTCCCATGCAAGGAGAGAGAGATATGAAATAATCCTGAACAATATCCTAAACTGGGGAAGACTTAGTATGATAAATTATGTGTCACCTATACTGAAAAGACATTATGTGGTTGCAGATAGAGCTGCAGAACAGCGACCTTGGCCATCTTCTCCTGAGCAGTGCCTTGCGTAAAATAGCTCCTAGTTTTCCCACAATGAAAGTTGCTGTCTTTGCCGACTGGTTTCAAGACACTCTGCAAAAAGTGTTGCACATCGTGAATGAGACGATTATTGCAGAGATATCTGTCAATATTTCATGTGACTCCTACCAGCAAATGTGAGTTATCCATTCCCTACACATTTCTCTTAACTGAGCATTTTTGTTGACTTACACTGTGCCTCTCCTCCTGGCAATGCATTCACATAGTCCTAAAGCAGAGTGTAATGCTCCTGTTGAAAAGCAGCAGTAACCATAATAGAACACAGCATTGTCAGGCTTACATGCAAAACACACTGAAACTCAGCAAGTTTTTACTTGGAGCAGCCTCAGCAATTCTATTACCTTTATCTTAAACAATTGCATCAAGTCAGAGCATACTTATTTTAAAATAAAAGTGGCCTTATCACTTAGGTAAGCTATATTCAGTCAGACCTTTAGATACTTCACAGCTACTTCTTAAAAACCTGCCTGATAAGGTCTTGCAACAATAAATAACAATGAAAGCTGTTGAAATTTTTCTGATGGAAAGGTTTTCGCTATTGGAAAATTCTGATCTGATTAAATTAAAATACTTCCCATGACCATCCAGATGTTCCTTCCTGCAGGTTGAAGGGTTTCAACAAAGTCTATGCTGCCATCCCCACAGAAAACATTCTCCATGTTTTTGGATTCTGTAAAACCTTCTTGACATCAAAAGTTAAATCAGGTAATGGCACAGCAAATCTTGGCAATGTCCTTTGAAAGCTTTTCAGCACACTGTCAGCTTGAGAAGCAGCAGAAATTCCTGCAGTAATGTCTTAGATGCTCTTAATGACAAGAAAAGTAACAGAAGTATGCATTATGTTGTTGCTCCAACACTACAGCCTTTTCCTCTTACTAAGGAGACCTTCACAACTTCTTCTGTATTTCAGAAGGCTCTCTAGTAAGTTTAAGTGTTGCCAGCCACAACCTTGGGTTGCCCAGTACTGTTAAAGATAAGCAAGCCTAAATTTAGAGAACAAGACAAAAATGTCATTACTTAATAATGAAGACTCTGGTCGCTCTCATTTCAGTGTGAATTCAGAGTATTCTGCTATCTGCCAAAGTTTAATGGGAATCTGAAAGAGTGACTAGAGTTTCAATCAGAATGCTGGGGAGGAACATGCAGTCTCCAGCATTCCTGGGGAAGAATATGCAGTCCCCAGCATTCCTGGTGTCATTGTTTTTCCAGGTGTTGCGTGCAGCAGTACAGCCCCAAGTACTCAGAAATGGCTGGAAGTAAACCTTGGAAATTTTAGCAGATATGCTGACTACTAGGACTTAGTCGGAACAAGCACTTTATGTAAGTATTTCTGGTTTTCACTAGAATTCACACGGTGGTGTTCGTCTATGAAATGTTACTGTGCCAGCATGTGCAATGCATTTGCAATGCCTTTATGCTCCACATAGCACAGGAAGTGGTGGGTTATTTGCCTTAAAGAATACTCTGGCATTAGTCTCTAATCACAACAATTTTTACTGCTTTCCACTGGATAGTGGCACTTGAAGAGCTACAGTAACATTCTGAGGTGGGGCAGTAAGCAGCCTGATGGAAAAGGGACTTCACAAGTTCTGTGGCTATTCCACTCTTGCAGACTTGTCCTGAATCTTCTTGGAAGCACTTGCATTTACAAATCACTCTCACATGCTTAAAAAGGTTGCCATCTGTTTTGTGTCCCTTTGCACAGATGGATGTCTTGGACAAGTTATCAACACCACAACTAGCATCCCTGACACTTTCATCTGATGCCATTAATGAGGAAGAGATGTGTCAGATTCTTGCAAAACTACACAACAAACCACCAGAGGAAATCTATCAGTATTTAGATCAGCTCAACAGAGAGGCGGCCCAGGTAGGAGTATTAACACTGCAAATCCAGCTTAAGCCCAAGCAGTGTGGGCTTCAGCTATCTAGGTTCTTAAAGACACCCTCAAAGATGGTTTCTGAGCTTTCCTCTCCAGTATGAACAACTGCAACAGTGCATATCATGTACAACCTCTCATCATGGGTATCTGGCGCAAAGCATTCAGTGCCAGTGCCCAAG
The DNA here is from genome assembly GCA_013401255.1 of Urocolius indicus. Lineage (NCBI taxonomy): Eukaryota > Metazoa > Chordata > Aves > Coliiformes > Coliidae > Urocolius > Urocolius indicus. The sequence continues at coordinate 72,478 of WBNH01012562.1, forward strand.
ACTTAATTATGCCTGGCTGATCCTCAAGCGCATGCTCATGGCAACACTGAGGTTGTACCAAGTAGAACTGTTGAACCTCATGATCTGTGCCCTGTGGAGGAAGCTGATCCTCACAGCCACTTCTCATCTGCCTGCGCTTGAGTGGTCACAGGAGGCCAGTGTGCAGATGGTGTCTCCAGTGACCCTGAGGTGGCAGTGTCCCTGCACTATCCAGTGACACCTGCTGAGACTCTGATAGCCATCCCTTGGTGTCTGCTGCCTATATGGCAGGTTCACAGGGCACCCTTAAGAGTCATCTTCCCTTCTCTGTGACTCACTCAGAATCATTCTCTACAGTGCTGTTCCCTGTGGCTTTCCACTGGGGTGGTTTTTTAATCCTGCCTTCTCACTGATGCTCATTACCTCTCCCATTCAGCTGGGAATAACCGCTATCAAGAATAACAATGTGAGGAAAAAGATGTTCACCCAGTTCACAGGAGACATTGAGGCAGAATTTCCAGCTTTCAGCCCTGCTGAATGGACTCGTTTGCTTGCAAAACTTGCTCTGCTACTGCCAAGTGCTGGCAAGGAGGACACTAAACTATTCCTGTCCCACATTTCTGGTTGTGACGGTTTCAGAGTTCTGTAAGTACACAAGAGAAGTGTCCTCTTTATTGTGTGAAAAGTAAAACCAAAATGAGGTTGTCAGGAAAGTGCAAAGAATTGCCAGGGCAGCACTGTGCTCAAGAACATCTGTGCAAGGGAGTATCATTTGCAGAAATGTTCCATCAGATAAAGAAAACATCCCAGGTCAGATCTTTGTTCCTTTGAGTAAAAGTGTGCAGAAGCAAATAAAACCCCTTTTTAAATTCAGAATAAAGTCATTCATAATTTCCACTAAATATATTTTACCTGTTTATAAAACAGTGCAACTAGAAGCAGCAAGATGAAAATGATATCAGGAAGAAATGAAAGGAAATATCCTGGCTAATGAAAGAGATGAAGCTTAGAAATACACTCTGAAGGGCAGAACTGGAGGAAACCACACAGACAGTCATGTCTGGGCCACACAAAGCAGGGAAGACCATGCTGCCAACAACAGTCCTGCTCTTACCCAGGAAAGGCACAGGAAAGCAAACAGCAAGGTTGGACTCTGAATAGGCATTTCCAGATTAGTCTTGAATTTCCCTTTCCTGGCAAAGCTTTATTCTCATGAGTTGGCATGACACAGCTCTGCTTTTTGCATCTGTGCAGGACTTCTGTATCTGTAGCAAATGGTTCAGATCTAGCAGTTTATAATGGCTGTTCAGAAAACACTCTGAAATCAATTTGGCGACACTGGGAATGAGGCTAATTACATGAGCTGTTCAGGGGGTTAATAGATTCAGGAAACACACAAAGAGATCGCTAGGGGAGGCTGTAATATCACAGTCTCAAAGGACTTCTGACAACAGCCTAGACAAACGTCTGTACAGAGCTAATCCTGCCCCGGGGCACAGATCTCTCAAACACCTTTTGGCAGTTCAGTCTCTCCCCATACAGATCACAGCTAGTAAGAAATGAAGCGACATGCTATTTCCTAACAAGGAAACTTTCCCTTCCTCTTTCCCTCTTTCATTTTGTGAAATTGTTAATGCTACAGTAATATATCTCCCATCTATAGTATCATGGCACCAGCTAGAAAGCAGTAATTAAACCTTTCCTTTGTGATTTGTCTCCACAGCGTGGCCTCCTTGAGCCAGGCCTACACATCCCTGTTGCCCATGAATCAGGAAGGCATCTGTACCGCTTTGCTGACCTTCCTTGAAAGCCAACACACCGTGACAGGTAACAGGAGCCAAAAGCTAAAATGGATTTTCAGCATTCCTGTGCATTCTAGCAAACCATGAGGGAAGGCGAGACACACTTTCTTGTTCTTGTGCTGCAGGTTCTGCATGTGCTTTGGAACAGGAAACAAGTATGGACTGGATGCAGAAGAACTTGGGGGCATTCGCAGCCAATGCTCGTCATGAAGACTTCATCAGATTAATGAAGGATTTCAGTGGGATTAGTTTGCTCTCTGACTCAGACCTGAGAGCTTTGCCTTTGCTCAGGTTTAGCATCCTGTTCTGCTACAGCTCCTGGCACACACAAGGTTGAGCACACTCCTAGATGATCCAATTCAGTAAACAGACATTGCTCCAGCCACAGCAACGTGGAGAATCCAGCCAACTCTGCGCCTTAGGTCTCCCCCTGTTAGGAATATTTTACGTGTCACTGATCATGTCCCATTGGTTTTACAGTTCAATGTCAGGGACAATCTCACCGCTACCCAGCTCGCCCATGTATTTTTTGACCCTGGAGTCCTGGATGATACCAGCATGCTTGAAACTCTCCTGGTCTCTCTGGAGAGCAGGCCAGCTCTGGACATCTCTGCCTTTGTTGCAGAGTCTGTGGCCACTGATTCTCAGGTAAGAATCAAATCCTTACTCTGGGTTTGCAGGGCAATACACCTGCTCATGGGGATGTTGCTTTCATACAGAGTGAACTGCAAGAACAGTGTCTTGCACAAACTACTGGGCTTTAGCCCATATGGACCTAGAGAATATCTTCCCAGAGCTACTCCCGCTGTCAAATGCTTCATTACACCCAGACCCACACACTTGCTACAGCAAGAGCCGGGAAACAGCTTCTGCTCACAGCTGACTTGTGTTCTTACTCGCTTTGTTTTGCAGCAAGGCTTACCATCCTTGACAAACCTGCAAGTCCAAGGCCAGTTCTCTACTGTTAGTGTCTCCCAGTGTAAGGACTGGTTTCAGAGCAAGCTCAGCTTGTGGCTGGGCAGCATCAATGCCTCTGCCTTTGCAGTGATTCCAAGGAATAACCTTGTAGAATATACCAAATGATGTGAGTATTCCATTGCCTGCATTCACTTCAACTTTTCACTTCATCTTTCTCACATAGCAAGAGAATTTCCATTGCTCTGTTTGATCCAGTCTGAACACAGAAACAAAATTATATTGCCAGGCTTAAAATCCCTGGCTCACCTTTCCTTCCCATTTTCACTCCCAAGAGCTCCATTCTCTCACAGCTTCAATTTCTGACCAGTGCTGGGTCATCTCTATCCAACTCTAATTTTGTCATAATCATGCTTGTTTAACAATGCAAATTCATCTAAAGAAAGAAGTGTGGTTACTACTGAGAAGTATGGATACTACTGAGAATCATGTTACAAACTTTGGGTGACTTCAGTCACCAAAACCAAGGCGTTACCACTATAATGACTCTCCTGCTTTCCCTTCTCTCACAGAATGAGTGGCTTAGAAGACAGCTTTCAACAGATGTCTCCCTCCCATCAGGATGTTTACAGCTTTGCAAAGAGCTACCTGTCTGCTAAGGTCTTTCAACAAGGTATGCTGAAGGCATCCCACACTCCCTCCAGTTAGTTCCCTACATCTCTCTGTGAAAGCAGCAACATACAGAATTAGGGTATGCCGGGCAATTATCCATGAAAAAGACAAGCCAATTAAAATTGGAAGATGCCAACTGATTTTTGCTCCATAGCAAGGAGAGAAGGAGAATGAAAGCATCTGCAGAAGCAGCTAAGTTCCTCCCTGAGGCCAGAAGCCAAGGTGTTAATCATTGCCCCTCACCAGCTGAGAGGTGCAGCATCATTGGTATCTCTCTGGCTGCCATTACCACAAGAATGAGAATCTCCCCAGTTTAACATTCTGATCCCCAAAAGGTATGGGGATGCTATTTCCTTACCAGGCATACTTACAGGTTTAAAGGTACATGTCAGGCATTACTCACTTCAGTGCTGTTGATATCATCAAGCGATTTAGACACCTAGACGTCTTGGGCAACTTTTGTATCAGCACAGTTGTACTATTCTCACAGGGGAACTAGGGGACTGCACTGCTAGTTATATCACCCATGAATTATGCTTTGTTTTAAAGGTGTCCCATGTGTTGAGAACACCAGGGGAGCCTTGGGTTGGCTGCAAACAAATCTGAGATCCTTCAGCTCCTTGGCTACATACAGAGACCTGAGTGACATGAATGTGGATTTCAGCATTGTAAGTAACTCTTGTAAAACAGAGCCCAGTGCAAGGCCCCAATCCTGCCTGACAGCCTTTCATAGCTTCAAATACTTGCTGCCACAAGGCAAGCCCAGTGATTTTAATGTTTGATTTCACAGGCTGATGCTGTGGCAGGACTTAGCCCAGAGCAACTGGCAGATTACACACTGGCTAGTGATGTCCTGCGTGACATGGACAAAGCAGGCAAAGTCTTCAGCTCTCCGAGCTCTCGCACGATTGGGAATTTCATGGTTGCATTCAATGCAGCTGCAAAGCAGGTAGCAACTTCACCTCCTGTTGAAGAGGCTGGCATGAAACAGTTTACACGTGAAGTACATTCTGATGTGGGAGCTGAGGCTCCAGATTTAGGAAGGGGCTATAACTCTTAATTAGTCTGGGTCTTGTCCTGGGAGATACACAGGTCCTCTTTAACCCAGTATGAATGTCAGTGTTGTCACAAAGACTAACAAGTCTCGGGGAAATAACGAGTCATTATGCAGGCATTGTATTATGGTATCCTTAATCAAACAGTAAGAGCCCTCTACCCTTCACCACCTATAGCCATGAGCAACCTGACAGGATCCCCAGGAGCCTGTACCCACAGGCCATGCACTGGAGCCAGGCAGTTTGTGTACCTGCACCTTTAACTGCCTGGGAAGAGGTGAGCCCTGGGCATGCAGGCACTGCAGACAAGTAGCAGACTGCAAACACAGCAGCAATCTTTGCATTTGCAAATTAAATTAATTACATCTTCTTAAGATGAGTCTCCAGTAGAGTTCTCAGAACTGTAGTGTACTTCTTGCCCCTCAGTTTGACTCCTTTTTACCAGTCCCACCTTTAATATTAACTATAATATTAACTGAATTGTGCTCTCTTAACAATGCCTTTTTCTTTTGGTTGAAGCGTAATCTATCTCAGCTTTCTCATGGTAATGTGAGAAGATTCATCCTGGGGCCCTATGAGAATCCAGAGCACATCTACTTCTTCATAAAGTGAGTTCTTCACTTCCAGATGCAGAATACAGGTAACAAATGTCTGGGCCTACTCATCTCCAGGTATTTAGAAACACAGGAATGTGGAAAGATTCAGCCACCATGAGGTGGCTGAATGATTGTGATCTCAGGTGATATGCAGACTTGTTCATTCTGCAGGAAAGAGCAATTTTCTTATTTTAGCAATCTGACAGTGAAGCACCTAACCAATGCTAGGCCTTCAGAGTCCCCTGGACTCAGCAGGCAGAGAAGTGTCTCTACTTTTGGATAAGCTGCCTCCCTGGAGGATAAAAGTGCTGAATCTCCTGCTAATACCTAATGAAGTCTTCTCTCACTCCTTGGCCTGCTGTTTAGCCCTTCAGCTCACATGGTTGGAGAAAGGTATCATTCTCCTCTTTGGAGAACTGACATCTCTCCCAGATGGCACAGAGAGATGAGGTCAAAAAGCAGAAGTTGTATCAAGAATGAGACTAGAACTTACTGACATTACCAGAATCTGGCAACCCCAGTATGTTCAAAGGCTAAATCATTCCCCATCCCCTCTTTGGTGACATCTGGATCCCACAGGGAACTTGCAACATGAACTGTAATATATACTTCCCTGCCAATGAGGACTCAGTGTTACACGCCTCAGCCATACACTGAAATAAATAGTACATCTTCTGAGCTTTGCTTTTGCTTTTGCAGGCTCTGCCTGCACACAGGCCACTGCAGCAGATAGGGAATAGCTCCTACAGTACTTTGGTTTATTCACTGCTTTTGGATCATACTCAGATTTTGCAACACTGAAGCACAACTTCCATGGGGTAAGGGCTCAATACGAAATATTTGACATTTTACTCTCAGCCATGAAGCAAGTTGACAGGAACAGAGTTCAACTGGATTAGCTCATTATTTGCTTTGCTTGCTTTCCCCTGTCATCCCAGTGTCTGAAACACTGTCCAAAGAGAAAACAATTCTCGTTCGTCTATCAAAGCTGAGGTGGGCTGAGATGGATGAGCTGGGGGAGAACTTATGTGGCTTGATCCCAGACCTCACTCTATGCTCCATCTTCTTCAGCATGACTGCCTAGACCTTTTCTCAGCTGAGGCACTAGCCCAGCTGACTGTTCAGACCAAGACCATCTACAGCCCTTCAGCCATCCAGATGGTCCTGGAGGTAATCAGGAACAAGGAGGAGCCTCTCCAGTACCTCAGTGCCTTCCTAGAGGACTTCAACACTTTTGTCCTGAAAGTAAGTAACCAAGTGCCTGCAATAACTGAGTCCTGGGAAGCAGAACAGGTCACAAGTGGAACTTTGAGGCTTCCTACTCTGTGACCCTCGTGGCTAGATATGACATAAATTTGGAAGATAAGGCAGAAAGGAATTCCTCCTGCTCTGGCATGATCTTGATCTCAGTCCAGCCCTTACTCTGGTTTAACTTTTGCCTACAGACCAATGTAAAAAGTTCTTCCCCAGAGGAACTTTGGGAACCACCCCCACCATGCCAACCTAGAACGAGGATAGTCAGTAGCAAGGGTTTCTCTCCTGTTGGTCTGTGGTAGTCTAATGACTAATGAAGGGTTCTGGACCAAGCCTATAAAATTGTTAACATCAATTAACACATTTGTGTACAAGTGAGAGAAAGAGAGACTCTTCTGCTTGCCCTGGTCTTGCTGTGCTGAGGCTGTTTGTACAAGTTAACAAGCCAAGCTGAAAAGCCTGAGCATGCCCTAGCCTTATGTAATGCACAGCGTGACCACTCTGTTGACTGCTGTTACAAAAGCAGTGGCTGAGGGAGTGTAAGAGAAGGGAAATTCAAGCACCTGGCTTGCTTTGCTGTCCAACTCTGCTGACAAAAGAAAACCTGAATTGCCAAGGTCAGCCAAGGACACAGGTTGCATTTCCAACTTTCATTTTTAAACAGGAAAAGAAGGAAGGAGAGGAGAGCAGCAAACACGAGAAACTGATGGTTTTGCTGATTTCCCCTTCACCACTTTCTCTGCTTAGCTTCAACATTCAAGGCTTTCTAACAGCTCTGCTTATCATTTGCTTCAATTTCTTCCTCCTTCCTCAGAGCTCTGCTGTCCTCGGAAGAGCTAAAGTTCGAGAAACGATGCTAATGATGTCAGCTGAGATCATCTTCCCACAAATCACTGACATGTCTCTGGAAGACACAGCTATGTGGCTGCAGAGACTGCGCCTTCTGCTCCTACACGTGAACATAACAGTGCTGGAGCTGCTGCCCCTCAGCACGCCATGCCCCTACTACCACACTCTGTAAGTACCTGCCTGCAGGGCTGCACCTGCTTCAGCTTCCTGGTGCTACCAGGGCAGCTGCTCTTGCATGACTAGTGATTGATTGGGCAAGACTTGCTTTTTACCTTTATGATTATCATCGGTGTAACCAAAAATTGGTCAGTGACTCTGCTTTAAAGGGGGCATTTTTCAATAGGTGGATACCAAATATTAATCCTTATTCTCAAACACACCATAAATTACATGCCCCAGCAGAAACCAAAACTGATTACCCACATGCTATAGGCCACCTACTAGCCTCTGCTACCTTTTGTTTGTCAACACTAAGAAGTTCTCCTCACCCCACTACACTCGCAAACTGCATTACCCACATGAAAATCATCTCTTACATGGTTTGTTCCCCAGCATTGCAGCAATTGATGGAGTCTACCCAGAGCTGTCAGCAAGGAAGAAACATGATGTTATGAGTTTCAGAAGACCTATTTGACAGCCCAGTTCAGAGACTCAGGTAAGGTGCCTACACATAAGCTCCCAGTAAAGCACTGGTAAGCATATGGAGCATCTTTTATATTCCAACATTATTTTACACGTAACAATCCCACATTTTCCCAAGATTCAGTCCCTTCTGCTGTTCATTACAACCCTGGAACAACAACTCTGTGAAAGAGGAGGGAAAATCCCTTCTCCTTTTGAAGCTATGGGGAATGCTGGTGTCACAATGTATGATATTCTAGAATGATTAGGCAGAGAAATAAGATTTCCATTTGGTGTAATCATTTCCCCAGTCTGAAGTGAATCAGACAGAAGATCAGACCCTGCACTTGCAACAGGAAGAAGTTTAGCGATTCTTCTGCTAGTAGCTATTTAATCGTTCAGAGGAAAGGTGCCTAGCTGTCATTTTCTGTGTATGTCTCATTATCTAACTTCCAAAGAGCAGCTCCATGTGACTTTGCATGAATGTAACTAATTCCTGTATTATTTTTCCTGTGTAGGGACTAAGTGCTCAGAGCCTGAAAGATTTGCTGGGACCTAATTTTGAGGTTCACCTTGAAGCAGGATATTCACAACAGCCATCAGCAAGTGAGTGAATGAAGACTGAGAAGTTAACATCAAGTTTTTCCTAGTTCTGGCACCCTTATATTTGTTTAGAAGGCAATCAAATTTCAAAAAGTTTTGTATGCATAGCAAAAGTATACCAAAAAAAGGTTATTCCTTGTCTGCCTCATGGCAGATTCTCTCCCTTTGTATAGAAAATAATAGCTCACCATATGAAAGAAAGGATGTGCCACACCTTGCAGTGGGAATGCCTGACATAGCCTCTGCTGTAAGCTCAGCATCACTGCACAGAATATGGCATACAAGGTCAATTGAAAAGTCAGACTGGGTCACATAGCTGTCTGTGAAGGAGTGTCAGGACTGTTGCACACCACATGTGGCCCTGTGCTTTGCACAACCTAATTGTAACCAACTTTGCAGATGACTTTCACTCTCTCCCTTGGGAATCTACTTCACTAGTAAAACATTTCCAAATGGGCAGATGGGAAAGTTATCAGGAGGTGGAACAGTTATTCCAGACTTTTGAACAGATCATTGTCTGTGGGCAATCTCTTTGGATTCAGAACTGATTAATATTTAATCAGAACCTTAATCAGTACCTTAATATTTATTACAGCACCTCCAGTAACAGCAAGAGCAACAACGTATATGAAAAAATACACATTTCAGATTTTTCACAGCACTCCCACTGCCTTGTAAGATTGTATTCTACCCTACATGCTAAGGTGTTCTAGCACGCTGAAAGCTATACAACACTTCCATCAACAAGAGTGTTTATTTTCTTCAGAGCTCTTCACTTCTTAACAGCAATCTAGAGGTTGATCCCACAAAAGTGATACAGAGACCTGCAGAGTCTGGTGCATTTGTTGGTAAAGTATGTTGTCTGGAGCCCCACTGTCACTCCTTAACCAGAGCTTTTGAAGCTGCAAGGGGAAAACCCAACAGTGCTTTCAGGATCAGGCCCTAGACAATCCCAATTTCTCCTTGCATTAGCCTATAGCTATGCCTGGAAATAACATGCAGCTCTGCTTACTAGGACAAGAGGAAATGGCATCAAGTTGCACCAGGGGATGTTTAGATTGGAGATTAGGAAGGACTTTTTCGTGGAGAGGGTTGTTAGACACTGGCACAAGCTGCACAGGGAGGTAGTGGAGTCCTCATCCCTGGAGATACTGCAAAGCTGTATAGCTGAGGTGCTGAGGGATGTGGGTTAGTAGGGGGCTTGGCAGTGTGAGGGAAGGGGTTGGATTCAATGAGCTTAAAGGTCTTCTCCAACCAAAATGACTGTAAGAGTATTAACAGCACGCTACACTTAGCACTTTCCATTTACTTACCTGACAGTGCTTTTACAAACACTACAAAGGCTTTTTTTTTTTTCTTCAAGCCTCTGTGAAAAAGCATCAGGTTGCATTCTGCAAGAGCCCAAATTCGTAAGGCTGACACGGGCCAGCAAGCAGGGTCTGCAATCAAGACAATGCCAAGCTCTCAGCAAAACAGCAGCACAACAACAGCCTTTGATAACCTGTTACAGCACTTTCCCCACCGCTTCTCGTGTAAATAAAATTGCCTCCTTCAAAGAACCGATAACTTCCCACACTGAGCTCTGAACCTCTCACACAAACACCGTGCCCGTGAGCTCAGAGAGGCGGGTGCCGCCGCTCCCTCCCTCCCTCCTTCCTTCCCCCATGGCCGGCCTTTCGGCAGTGTGCCAGGCTGCCCCTTTTACGGCAGTGTCGCGGTGGCGCTGCCGTGGCCATGGCGTCTCCGTTCAGCGGGGTGCTGCAGCTCACGGACCTGGACGATTATATCGGGCCGTCGCAGGTGGGCGCGGGTGCGGGGGCTGGGGGCACGGCGCTGTGCTGAGGTGGGAGCCGTGCCGAGCCGTGCCGAGCCGTGCCGTGCCGAGCCGAGC
>WBNH01012562.1:82769-113799 GCA_013401255.1 Urocolius indicus
CCGTGCCGTGCCGTGCCGTGCCGTGCCGAGCCGTGCCGTGCCGTGCCGTGCCGAGCCGAGCCGAGCCGTGCCGTGCCGTGCCGTGCCGAGCCGTGCCGTGCCGTGCCGCCTGAGGAGAGCGGGAAGATGGCGCTCAAGGGGGGGGTGTGTGACAGTCCTGTCCTGGCAGCGTGAGAGAGGCGGCACAGCGGCGAGGCCGGCCCTCTCACATCCTTCGGGTGCTGTTAAATGACACAGCGAAAGGGGAAAAAAAATAAGCACGGAGATACCTCCCTATCCCTTGCAAGTAATAGGGCAGCGAGGCTGGTGGGTGCTAGCCTCAGTAAGCAGGTAACGAGAGAAATCTTGGACCAGCAGCCAGTCGGTTATTCCCACCCCGATCTGGATACTGCCCCGTTAAACGGTAACCTAGAACTCTCAAAAAAAAAAAAAAAAACACTTAAGCCTAAACAAACTTCTTTGCACACAGCTCATCTGCATAGATGCAGGAGTAAGCAGCAGTCAGGAAGGTCCATCCGAGGGATTCCAATTCCTCCAGCTTTTCAAGAGTGGAAAAGGACAAGCTGAAAGTAGAGTTGGAGTCCTTGCAGCCAGGGAGCCTGTCTTCCTGGCAACATTACACTGTTGATTCTGGAGGAACCAGTTACCCAGATCTTCCACGTTTCCCCAGGCTTACTCAAAATAAGAGACTTTGGAAGAATGTAAATCTTGTTAAAGACACTTTAAAATGCATCTGTTAACAGTACAAAACAACATTCAGGAGCTGTTTGCAGCTACAGCGTGGAGCACCCCGACAGCAAGTGCAAAAGTGTTTGCTGAATGTGAGGCAGAGTAAAGAGAATTGCAGAATGTTGAGTTTTCACCATCCTCTACCTGCCACGTGTGCCAGTGCAGGAGCAGGTGGCAGAGGGGTGCGAATGAGCAGCAAGGACAGGTCAAGGCTGTTCCCTTTGGAGTCTTCAACCGTTAGGAAAACACACAAAATAGTAATCTCAGATGTATTTGCTGACAGCAGAAAAAGTCCTGAAGTGAGGTCAGTGGAATGGAGCATAGCAAAGACCATTAACTCTCTGTGCAGTACTTGAATTTCCTAGGAGTTTCAAGTAGAGATCTCTGTCTTATTCAGTGAGCATAACTGAAAATTCATTAAGGCTTGTTCCCAGTAGTCTCTGAATTTTGCAAAATGTAATAAAGCTGGATTAGTTTAGGGGAAGTAACTGAAGACGTTGGCAGAACAACAATGGTAAAAGGCAAAGAGAGTCCTGGCTGTAGAAGTAGGACAAGGAGTCATGAAGTGCCTAAAGTCCCACAAAATGCAAAAGCACCCTTGAGACTTCATCATCGACCAATAGTGAAAGCTGGAAGCATTCCATCTGAGGTCATCAGAGTCCTTTGGACAGTAAATGAAACTTTCTTGGCACTAGCCACGTGTGGACTGCAGAGACCACGCCTCCAGCAGTTAAAATTTGCAATGAAGAATGCACTGTAGTCTGGAGGATCTGAGAAGGGAGGACTGTGCAGGCAAGCCTCTGTTCCTTTCAAGGCTCCGTAAAGCATAGCTGTGTTCTTCAGACATAATAGCAAAATTGCCCTCTGATTTTGGTATGATGCTGGAAAAGTGTTCCTTCTGTAAAAAAGGGGTAAGAAGTTCTTTCTTTTCTTTTTTCACTTGGTGGTTAGAGACGCTGTAAGTAAGCCCAGCATAGCTTGAGGGAGAGTAAGCAGCATTCACTCAAGAGCTAGTGTTTGAGTTTGGTCACTCTGGTTTTTATTAAATCTAACTCTTTGTTGCGTCCTCACTTTGTGGGTTTATTTCTCTTTCAGGAATGTATCAAACCTGTAAAAGTGGACAAAAAGCCTGGAAAAGCAGCAGCTAAGATCAGAATTGAAGCAGATGGAACCTATTTTCAGATCAATCAGGTATGTGTGATTTTTCTTCGTTATGGTGTAAAATAGCCAGAAAATGGGACTGTATTGGTTTGTATTTAATAGTCTTACAGCTGTTTAATGCCTCAAAGAGGACCAAGGTATTAGAGAAGTGTTGCTGTAACATTCTCATCATCATCATCCTCTTTTTTTTTCCCCAAAGTCCGGCTGGTTTTTTAACCTCTTTTATAAGCAGTAATTCTCATTTTGTGTCAGTCTTTTTTCCCTCCGAAACCATGATGTTAATTAGTGATGATTTTCAGTCTAAGAGCAGACGAGCTGAGAAGTCTGTTTTACCACCAGAAATTCAGTATTAGCAGTTCCTGATTATTTGCAACGATGTCTTTTCTTATTGCATTGTGATCTATAGCAGAGCGCTCACAAGAGATTCAATGGGATACCCTTATCTTTTGCTCTGATTTTTAAACTAATACATCCACTTCCTTGTTAAATGGCCTGCAGAATTCATAAGCCTCCTGCTTCCAAAGTTAATGCCAAGTTTTGCAGGATGATTTTCCTGTTTACACAGAGAAGGTTAGCATTTCTTAGTTAACCAAGCTGGGAATTCCTCTAGAAACGGTACTTTTAACAAGGAAGATGATGAGCTTTTGACCCAAAACGGCGGGGGGTGGGGGGTGTACAACACTTCAAAGGAGTCTGGTTTCTTATTTTAAAATGTTAATTTGATAGTACCTAATTGCTTGGTCTGATTTTATCAAGAGGTGACATTGAAGAGGAGAGTCTTATGGGAAAACTGACTTATTCAGGTCAAATATTCAGGAAAAATATTTCCTTCCCATGGCAAGCCACACACTGTCTTTGATGTGCTGCCATACAGTTCTGCCATCAGCCTCCATGGAAGTTGTGCACACACACAGAAAGATTGCAGAACACTCAGTGTTACACCTTCAATAGGATTGTTTGGCACACAGATGCAAATATTAAAAGCAGCAGACTTCAAAGATGCTTGTCTTCTTCCTCATCTTACTAAAAATAAGAGAGGCTTTTTGTTAGTGATAAGCCAAGATCGTAAAAAGAGCAACATCTTTGTTACTTAAGGTGGGAAGACTGCTCCCTAATTCTATGCTGGGATCAGAACTGAGTCTAATCTGTTTTGTTAAAGGATGGAGGAGCGCAAAAACTGGAAAAGGCTAAAATCACTCTGAACGACTGTTTAGCTTGTAGTGGCTGCATTACATCTGCAGAGAGTGTTTTGATCACTCAACAGAGCCACGAAGAACTCTACAAAGTGTTAACTTTCAACAAGGTAGGTGACAAGCCATGGCTGGGTAGGCTGCAGGGTGGGAAGTTGTGGTGGATTGGTCTGATGCATCCACAGAAGCGTGCGTGGAAGTGGCACACGTGAAACTGAGCTTCAGAGACCTGAAGGCTCTGAGGATGTTCTCAGTACACTGTTGTGGGTTTTCCAAGCTTTAAAAAGTAATCATGGGTTTGGAAAGGATGTGTAATGTAGTAAGTTACTGACTTCAGAGTTCAGCTGGTGTTCCTGTTGATGCTGTAGTGTGCTGGAAGCTGTGCGTGTGCCACGTTAATATTGTTTGAACGGTGGTGTTGTTTGTTTTTTTTCAAAGACTGCCGCTCCCAAAGAACAGAAATTGGTGGTGGTTTCTGTTTCACCACAATCCAGAGCTTCACTAGCTGCAAGATGCAAAATGAGTGTTCTAGAAACAGCAAAGAAGTTGACCGCGTTCTTCAAAAGTTTAGGTAAGTTTGGCGTTGGGTTTTGTTAATCACAGAGGGGCCTGCTGGGGCATACGTGCAGCATAACTGGTATGAGCACACCAGGTCAATGGGATTTAACCTCCCCATGAATTCATCCCATTTGGTAATTGGCATTAGCTAAAATGCAAACTGTCTGCAACTTCAGTTGCGTAATAAACTTGGAGTGATGGAAGGAAGGAACTTTTAAATTGTAGATTTGCAGTTCTCCAGTCACTTTTACTCGTCTTACTGCATTGGGGAAAAAGGTTCACTCTCAGGTATGGAACACTGGAACAGGCTGCCTAGGTGGTCTGTTGAGTCTGCTTCTCTGGAAACCTTCAGAACCCGCCTGGATGAGTTCCTCTGTGACTTGTTCCTGCCCTAGGTGGTCCTGCTCTGGCAGGAGGGATTGGACTAGATCTTTTGAGATCCCTTCCAACCCTTGTGATTCTGTGATTCAGCTGCAGAGGTTGCTGCCTACACATAAGGTGTGCAGTTTGAGTTTGAGCACTGGAGGCTTTTTGTTGGAGTTTTCTGTATCATTCTTGTGAATTTTAACACAGATGCTATACTGTCTAGGTGTGCACTATGTTTTTGATACAACTTTCTCAAGAAACTTCAGCTTAATGGAGAGCCAACGAGAGTTTGTCAAACGCTTTCAAAAGCAATCTGAAGACAGTAAGGCTTTGCCAATGCTAGCTTCTGCCTGCCCAGGTATGGTGTTGAATTAGTTATGGGAATCATAAAATAGCATGCAAATAGCACACCAGAACAATAAATCAAAAAGTTACTCATAACAGTGTACATGGATACATTCACTTGGAGGATTGCTCTCTTCACAATACAAAGAGATTTTGGTGTTAAATTGCAGTTACCTCACAATCTCTGAAATGACTCTTGCGTTACACTTCCTTTACTTTTTGTGCTAAAATGAGACTGAAAATGATACTGAGCCTGGTCTTGGGTGGAAGGTGGACAGAGTGGAGATCTGCTTGTTATTTTTTAATTTAATATGCTAATTACACTCTTCTCAGGTTGGATCTGCTATGCAGAGAAAACTCACGGCAGTTTCATCATCCCTTACATCAGCACCACCAAATCTCCACAGCAGGTCATGGGCTCTTTGGTCAAGGGCTATTTTGCAGAACAGCAGGTGAGGGTCTGAAGTCAACTGTGCTTAGTGCCAAATTGCTAAAATGGAATGCTTTAAAAGCTGATCTTTTTTTTTTCCCTGCATGTTATACATTAGAGTTTAAAGGTAAAAATTATCTTGCAGAAGCCAGCAAGGGCAGCATCTGTCTCCCTTCTGTTTTGCTTAATGAGAAGTTAGCAACTAGGGCAGGAACACGAAGCACACGCTGCATGGGCTGCTTAAAACCTCTGCAAGTTATTTGGAAAGGCTAGAAAAACTTTATTTTTCAGTGTCTTTGTGCTCCTGTCTTGTCTGTGTGTGGTATTTTCATGTCGCTTCACTTTGGTGAATAGCTTAAATTATCCTAAGACAAACCTTCTGTCAGTGCATACGTGCAGTTCATGTCTTGTCTAAAAATTACTTGCTCGTTCCCAGCTTGTTCTGTTTCAGTTTGACTGAGTTCTGTTGTCAGTCTTTAACCTTTGGATTCTTTCCAAACATTAAATCTGATCTTTAAAGACTAGAGTTATAGTCATAGCCTGGATTTGTCCAGTAAGAAACTTAAGCACCACTTCTCATTGTGTGATTTATTGTCCATTAATGAGCAGTGGTTTAACACTTGCCTTAAGTAAATGCTGACATCTGCATGCTTGTTAGAAAAATTGGCAGCTAGTAAGAATATTTGGCCCGAGATACTGAAACAATGGCCTTGAGTCAATGACTTGTTTCCTCAGCCTGTGCTTATTTCTTGGATGGTCATGAGGTTTTTGTCTGACTCCAGATCATTTCTTAGTTACTGATACAGAGGCTGAGGTTTTGTAGCACAGAGGAAACATATTGTCTAACTGTTTAATTAGGAATTCACTTCACTGACTGTCTTTTGTCTGGACCATCTGCACTAGCAAAAAGAGGGGGAAACCTGCAAAAGACCATACTGCTGTCACTTGCTTCAAACTGAAATTGAGTTCTATGAGACAAATAATTTATGTATGTGTGGTTTTGTGTGTGTATATGTATAAATAAATGTTAAGGAATAGTGGGGAGTATTTCCAGAGGCATGGTGACCTTGGTTTCCTCGTTCTTATTTGTACTTGGAAAAATATCTCCCTCAAGTCGGGTTCAATACTGGCCAACCCAACTGCACAGCTTTGTCTTTCTTCCAGCACTTAAGACCTGACCAGATATACCATGTAACAGTGATGCCCTGTTACGACAAAAAGCTAGAGGCTTCAAGGCCAGACTTTTTCAACCAGGAGTACCAAACTCGTGATGTGGACTGTGTAATCACCACAGGTGAGCAGAGCCAGAGGTGGTCCAGCTAATTTCTGGAAGCCTCAATGCAAGGCACTGACTGGGTTTAATTAAACCCGTGTCTCTGATAGAGGATCCAGTGTATGGATATTGCTGTACAGTTACACTTCAGTGATGCAAACCATGTCCTTGTAAAATTTACAGATGCGGTCTTAGGTACTGATCTATGGGGTTTGTTTTCCTTTGTCCTAAAAATAAGAACTTTTTATGTCTCTGATTCTGTTTTAGGAGAAGTGCTAAAGTTGTTGGAACAAGAAGGAGTGTCTCTATCAGATGTAGAACCCGCTCCATTGGATACCATGTAAGAACAAAACCTCATTTTTGGCTTGTCACATTGTTTTTCACCAGTATTTGTAGAGTTCTTCAACAGGCTTTGCTTTTCCACTCCTGTTGTACAAAAGGCTGCCTGTGTTTGCATTTTGTTTTCTTTTGTCACCTGAATCAGTACAGTTGTGTATTCTGCCTATTTCTTCTGCACATGATGAACGTCCACTCATAGAGAATCTGCAAGTATTTGTTCTAGATTTTAGTAGTCCAAGGATCAGCAGTTCTGTAAATCAGCAGGGTTGCTAGAATTAACCCCAGAAGAGTATGATTGTGCGGAGAAGTACAAGTTGCATGACAGTCATTTACATCAGTTGCTGTTACTCACAGTATAGCCAGTGCAAAATCTACCTGCAAACTCTTGACAAGTGAAAGAATCTAGATCAGTGATGAGAGAGTTTGCTAAAACAAAGCCTGCTACTGCACTGAACTCAGTTTGCCTGTCTCTGTTCCTGGTTATCAGAGCTACTGTAAAGATTCCAGAATTAAAGCACACATAAGACATATTGAAGTCACTCAGATAATCTCTAGGAGTCTTTAATTGTAAAAATAAATAAATAAATAAATAAAAAGAGATATAAAACATGTGCAAACCAGATGAAACTTTAGTTGCTTCAACTGGGAAGTAACATCTGCTGAAGTGACAACTGCACAGATATCCAACTGACTACGGAAACATTAAAATCCCATTTTACTCGTCTGAATAGAGATACAGTGATGGCTCTGCCCTGAGTGCCAAAGCAAAGCATTCTCTTCTCCAGTTTAAAGGAAATGTCTTTAGAGCACTTTGCACAGGAATAAACAGAAAGGCTACATGTGCAGGACCTTTGAAGAATTACAAAAGATAAGTATATGATTCAGAAATTTACTGCTCAGGCTTACATGTAACGTTTTTAGGAGATTTTGATACTCAAAGTATGCAGCATCCATTACACAATTAGGATGTGACACTACTTTCTTTCAGCTATGCTGCTTGTAGGTGTGACACTTCTTTCACTTTGAAATCTGAGTTACTTCTAAATAGGCTTCAAGTCTCTCTGGTACAACCAAGAGCCATTGGCAGCCTTTGCTCAAGAGATCCCCAGTGAGCACATGTACACTGACAGAGCTGTGAAGGGAAGTGTCCTGAGATGCAGCCCCTTTCCTCCTTTCAATTGTTACAAATATTGGTCACTCCTCTGCTTCTGAAAATAAAGAGGATGTGATAGAGACACTCTATTGCCATCCAATGCCTCTTAAGTAAGAGACACTCACTTTAAAATAGATATTTGAAATAACATGCATGCCCAGAGCCTTGATTTCCTTCTGCTGCACTTCAGTGGGTCGCTGTAGGTGCAGGTCTCACGTAACACGTTTAGTAGTACAGATCTATCTGTGCACACTTTTCCCAGGATTAACTGTCTTTTTCTGACATAGCGTGTGCTTTCACATCAACACAGAAGAGGGTCCTCAGCTGTAGATGTCTGCGTGGTTGAGTCCAAAAAGTACAACTTCAGAAGTTGCCTGTGTAAACAAGTACTTGTGTTGTACCAGCTGTATTGTAACACCACTAACAGAAAACTGAGGAGAAAAAAAAAGGCACTGAAGCACTTGTGGTCTCTTAGGAAATAACATTATGGAAGTGTTAGTTATAACATAGCACTGAATGTCCAATTACTTGATAAGAATCTCTGGGCAGCTTCTCAGGAGTACATTCTGCGCCCTGGGCCTCAAGCTCATGGTGATAAAGTGCCTCTATAGCCTTTTGCTGGCTTTAGCATGCCGGGTAAATTGGCTGCTTACAAACAGCACGTATTCCCCAGGACACAGAGCCATCCCAGGAGCAGGCCAGGGGCTGTTCTGCTTTTGCCTCCAGCACGTGGAGAAGCCCATTAAGAGGTTATTGCATTTGGCAGGAAGAGTGAGATAAAGTGCCAGAAATCCCCAACTTGTGCTGGTAGAACCATTTCTCCAGGCCAGCGCTGGAGCTCGCTGGCAGCCTCGTTCTTAAGAGAGTAGCGGTACGTGAGGACAGACACATCGAAACATGCTGTTAATGAAGCTCAGTTCCTGTAAACAAGATCAAATTAAAAATAGTTTCTGAGGGTGATTGCAGGCTAAAGTGTTGCCTTCTGCCATTC
This sequence comes from Urocolius indicus, assembly GCA_013401255.1. NCBI lineage: Eukaryota > Metazoa > Chordata > Aves > Coliiformes > Coliidae > Urocolius > Urocolius indicus. The sequence goes on from WBNH01012562.1 coordinate 91,305, forward strand.
TTCCAGAGCGAAGATCTTATCTGTGAGAGGCAACATCTTCGATTGGACTTGAAATTGTTTGGCCCGAATTCAAGTGTTTTGCCTTCTGCAGCTGTTAGTGGGAGAATGCAAGTGTCCCTGCCTGAGGAGTGCTTATAAGCAGATCCCTCAGCTTGTTATTCTCTCATAACAAAAGCCATTGTTGTGGCTTCCATCTGGTGAGCTATTCCCAAGAAACATTAGCTTGACCTCTGAATAGCTGGTTGTGTTTTGTCATGTCCGCAAGATGGAATTATTTGTGCAGAACTAGAATGCCAGAACTGATGCTAACAGAGCTGTTTGACACCAGAAACTTGTTGAACTTGAACCAGCATCCCACCCAGGACAGCCATGTGTGGAGCAAGTGTCCCAACATCATTAGGTTTGATAACCTTTCTGACACAACCCGAAGCATACAAGACCACAGCAGTGCAGGTTGCATCTCTCCATGCTTGTGACTGTAACACTGATCCTCCGAGAACTGTTCTCTTACATCCCAGCAGCCACCTCTAAAGTAGCTGGTGTCAAAAGATGCAGTTAACGCAGAGCTAGAGCTTCCAACCATGAGCACTGCTTTTGCTGACATTGCAGAAGAGCTTCAGCCCTCCTGAGGTGTCTGTTGACTGATACAGGACTGCTGCTGGATTAGAGAAGTGGAGGTTGCACATGCCTATAGCAGCATTGCCTCATCAGTTCTCTTCTCCCATTTCCAAGTGTAACCCTGGATGGTTGTAGAGGCATGACACAGGAAGCTGACAAACGTGCCTTCTGATGTGAACATTCCCAAATGTATTTTTGATACATGAAGGTTAAGTTGGTAGCACATGGGCCAGGCTCGGGACAGTGTTTCCATTGAGCTTGACTCAAAGGGCAGCAGGGTTAAACCTGCTGGGCTCTGAAGCTATAAATAGTTAATTCCCAGGAGAAAGGGAGAAGTCAAGAGCCGAAAGGGAGCTGATCTGGGACTTTTGAGTCTCTTGGACTTTTGTGTTTGTGATGGCTGTTCTGTTTTGTCAAAGATTTCCTTCAAACTGCTCCTTTTGTCGCTTCCCAGGTTCCAGAGCACAGCAGAAGCAGAGCTCACGGGCCACTCAGGAGGGGGGTCTGGTGGCTATTTGGAGCACATCTACAAGTATGCAGCCAGGGAGCTCTTTGGAATTCAAGTGGATACACTTCAGTACAAACCTTTAAAGTAAGAAGTTTACAGTCCTACAGAAAGCACTATTCTGTTGCAGTTCTGTTTACACTGTTATCTTGCCGATGGGCTGGGACTTTCTTTACAATGTTAAAGATTTTACTTTAAGGCATGGGAGTTGGCTTCTCACTCCCACAGTTGTTGAGCAATAAATCAGCCAGCACTCTGCACAGCCCTTCCTTTGGAGGCTCCTCGTCCCTTCACCACCCACACACTGTATTCTGGCCTGATGGATTTTCCCAGCGTCAAGTTGCAGACAGTTTTTAGAGTAGTTTCAAAGACACATGGATCTGGGATTCCTCACCTGCAGTCAGACCAGTGAGGGAGATTTGTTACTAATGTGGCTATCACAGAACATACTGTGTCAGGGCTTTCAGGCTCTGTTTTAAGTGTGTTGTGGCAAGACGGAAAACAAGTCACTTGAGTTTGGGCACAGAGGCTCATTCAGCTGAGGTCCCTTCTGCCTTCCCAGTTACTATATCAACCTGCTATTTGTAATTAATTATATCCCTGATGAGCAGTATATATGTTTGGAGCTCTCTGGTCTAGGAAGCAGAAAGAACATCCCAAAATCTCAATACTGGTAAAAGAAAATTTATGAGGAACAGCCATTTCCACTAACCTTGGGAGTCTGAGAGCCTTTGGTAGTGGTTTGCTCCCTGGTTTTATGATACATTGCAATTTAAAAGTTTCCTCAGTGGCCTCCCTGATGCATAAGATGTCTCAAGCCAACTCCTGAGGCTTGTCACAATGAAACACTTGTGGAGACTCTGTTTGCTTGGCTTTTAAGGATTTATTTAACACAGGTGACCTTCAGCAAGTTCAGAGCAGGTGGCAGGTCACCAAATGAGGCTGGAAAGGCATCTGCAAGCTTATTCCTTCAGCAGTTTGGTTTGAGTGGCAGAGAACTAGGGCTGCTTTCTCCAGGAAGGTTTCCCAAAGAACTTTGTTTTAGCACAGGGCTCTTGGAAGTTTAAAATAGAAGTTAATTTGGAGAAGATACATTTTCTTCTCTTGTTCCTCAGAAACAAAGACTTCCAGGAGGTGACCCTGGAGAAGGATGGAACAGTCCTGCTCCAGTTTGCTTTGGCATATGGCTTTCGGAATATCCAGAACTTGGTGCAAAAGCTGAAACGAGGGAAGTCACCCTACCACTACGTGGAAGTCATGGCCTGCCCATCAGGTGAGTGTGCAGGGCTTCCGCTCTCACAGCCCACAGCTGTAAGAAACTAGACCTAAAGGAGAAGGCAAATTCTCACATCCTGAATATTGTGGCAAAGCTTTCAAGCTCTTGAGAGGTGATAGTCCCAGCATCAGAACTTCCAAGTTGGTTGTGTGTGTTATTTTCCTACCTAGAAGCCAGCAATTCTTTAGGATTCCAGTAATTACAGTTCAACTCCATGGCACAAAATTTGCTTTCAAGGAGCCCCTCATGGTTTTCTGAGCCCTTTGGTACATGGGGAGATTCCTCCCCTAAAAACTGCACAAAATTGACGGTTATGCTTTTAGAGAACCTTGCTACATCTGGTTAAGAAAGTCAATTTCTATCTATTTTGTTCCCTTTCCACTTCAGGTAGGCCCTCCTTTTTCTCCCTACTGCTCTCAGGGCACCAGGGCAGCCTGAACCCAGTCTAAGGTGATGGGAAGCTGCCACCCCAGCACCCTGAGCAGCTGCTCACCCCAAAGCTCTGTACGGCTCCCTGACCCCTGCTGCTCAGCTCCAGGACAGGACCTTGGGCAGCCATATGCTGCATAGCTCATCTCCTAACTCAACTCCTCCCCAACAGCAACCCCAGAGCACATCCCAGGTGTGGTTTTCCTACCTTCAGCTGTCACTCCAAGGCTGTTCTCACTCTGGGTTGTGTTCTGGAGTCACGAGCTGGGAGCCAGAGCTCACTACTTCTTCTACATCGCCTTCCTGACACAGCCCTCTCCCAGCTGGCTGAGGTGGCAGCAGGTCCGTACTCTCCTCCCCGAGCTGCAGCCCAGCCCACTAGCATCAGATAACTGTTGAGGAGACCACACTTATAATGGGGGTTTAATTTCTGTAACTGTTTTCAGGTGTAGAGTAAACGAGCCACAGTTGTGGGTTTTTCTGATAAAGCTGAAGTGCTTTTCTAATCCTGATGTTTTCTCCCTTGGTCACACGTAGGCTGTTTAAATGGAGGTGGCCAGATCAAACTAGCCAGTGACTCCAGCAAGGAGCAGCTCCAGCAAGTGGAGAGATTGTATGAGTCTCTCAAGAGTGAAATCCCCGAGGAGAACCGTCCTGTGAGGGAGCTGTACAAGCAGTGGCTGGGCGGCGCGGGGTCGGAGCGGGCCGTGGGGGCCCTGCACACGTCGTACCACGCGGTGGAGAAGGCAAACACCGCGTTGAACATCAAGTGGTGAAGCCTGACGCTGCGGTGCCCAGATGCAGATACTCGGTGCCTCATTCCAAGTCCATTGCATTTAAGATTTTCAAAGGACAGCTAGAGTTCTGTGCCCCAGTGGGGGGTTTTGCAAGGCCTGAGTCCCGCTGGGGACGAGGAGGTGACGTGCCATGGGGGCAGGCAGCGTTCAGCTTCAGAGTTACTGAAGTGACGTAAGTAAAAACCAAACGCTGATGTAACGCACACGGCAAAAGCAGCAGCAGTGTGACCCAGCCTCTACACAATCCTTAGGGACCAGCTCTGCTCCCTTTACAGCGCTGCTCCTGCCAGAACTGATGAACTGAAGGACTTGACTCGCAGCAGCCCGCGGCCTGGCCGAGAGGAGCTTGGTGCTGTGTGACAGTGTTACCTGTCCAGGCCTCGCTGGGACTGCAGGGCACTGTTAGGGCTGTCTCTGTCAGGACATGCCCAGTTTGTTATAAATGGTCTGGTCAGAGCTCGAGTGGCAGTTTTCTTTTTCCTCGCCCTGCCTGGCTGCACTAGGGCTCCTGTCAGAGGGTAGGCACCAGCAGCCTGGTGCTGCAGGAGACAGCAGGAGTCTGGGGCTGTTCACCCTGCTGCAGTGTGACAGGAATGGATGTGTAAGAGGGAAAAGCTGGAGTGGTTTCTTTAACAACTGTCTGTAACTGTAGGTGATTACAACTCTTTCTCTCCTTAAAAGCACAGTAGTTACACAGTTGGCACATCTGGACCATCCTCAACAGCCAGCTGCTGATGGACGATACCCACACATTCAGAGACAACATTTTTACAGAGTTCCAAAGCAGAATTTATTGCCATCTTTCCTTCCAAGAATGGACAAAGTCCTCAGTGTCTCATAAAGCTGTTACTTTCCAAAGGTTAATAGAAGATGGCTATGAGATGGGATCATTGAGGGTGTATCCTTCCAGACCTGCCCAGGAGGCTGCAGAGCCCTCTGCTGCTGTGCCTGGCAGGGCCACAGGTCGTGGTTACTGGGGTGCCCTGACACAAGAGCGTTATTGCTGCTAGTCACTGAGCAACTCTGCTTTGCTCTATTTAATCCCACTATCAGTTTTGGTGGAGTTAGGGTGCATATGGGGAGGGGAAGGTGGGGGGACAGTCACAGCTGGAGGGGAAGCTGTGGCTGCAAGTGGGTGGGAACCTCAAGAGACTAAATCTCTTTGATACTTCTCCATTGTGCAGTTGTCCTGCACGCAGGAGGCCAGTGCAGGCAGCAGAGTTAAGTGGGTGAAAACTGAAAACGAGGCTGCCACGGTGCTTTGTTCCCTCAGAGTGAATGTCTGAGGTGGAGCTGGGTACTGACCCCAACCTGCAGACCCCTGGCCCAGCTCCTCCCACTCGAAGTGCAGGCAGGGCTGTCTAGAAGCAAAGCAGTCGAGCCTCAGCCTTGCTCTTGTCACCCTCCCCTGGCAATACCTCCCTCTTCTCAAAGCCTGCTCCACTCTTTATTAAAAAGCACACCAATAGTGTAAAAGGGATTTTTTTAAAGGGTTTTAATTAAAGCTGTACATTTTTCAGGTCTTGCTGATCAATTAGTGAATTCACAGTGTTCATAAGGCAAGGAGCTCCCACTCTGTTGTGTTTACAAGCAAGTTGGTGGTTTGAGTGAGCCCCATTCCAGGCAGAGCTGTGTGACACTGCGTTACCCCATGAGGGTTCCTCTGCAGCAAGAAAGCTGGGTCAGTCCATGGGGCCAATGGGCTGAGACATCAGGGCAGAAAAAGCACATTCTGTGGCTGCTGAGAACATGCACAAGATGCCCAAAATACACAAATAAAGCTCAGTTAGCTGGAGATTAAACAACTGGGGGCTACACTGTGTTACCCAGGTACCAACCTGTGCCCCACTGACACTGCCAGAGGGCTCTGCTGAGGACAGGCCCAGCCCTTGGCTCCTGCAGACACTCCTGGGGCCTGTCCTGGCAGCAAAAACCTGCCGGCCCTGGAGACGTGCTGCAGGCCAGGGCTCAGCCCCAGGCTGCTCCGGGAGAGATAAACTCCCCAAGGAACTCCCAGGTAACAGCTACTCATTGCATCTTCACAGTTAAGACTGAGGGGCAACTGGTAGAGCAGGATCAATTCCTCCTCTCTTGTAGTAGAGGAGAGGAAATTCTCACTGTGACTTAATAAAGGGAAAAAAGAAAACCTTACTCTAGTTTCTAGCAAGGGAAGAAAGGGCCACAAACCAGGTGTGAGTGCTAAGGGTGCAGTTCACAGCCCACACAAAGCTCCTGAAGTCAGCCCCGTTCCAGTGTTAGGAGCCATAACATTTGTCAATCAACACTTCAAAACGACAACATTTGGTGAAGGATTAAGGGCCCAAACTTCCCTGCTCCTCTGATTCTATCTGAACCACACACACACGGGTGTGACCTCAGCAACACTCCAGACACTCACCCGCCCAGCCCAGCCCTCCAGGCACTGCCACAGCCTCGCAGAGCTGCAGCAACCCCGAGGTTTTTCTCCCCAAAAAAGGTAATTGGTTTGTAACACACCTGCCCACCACCTGCACAGAAAAGCTTTGCGCATCCCTCAGACTTGAGTAAATTAAATACAGTCCCAATTCTGCTCACACTGAAGGCTGAAGAGGCTTAAGGGACCCAGCTGCTCCCGAGTGGTTGTTCTAAGGACAAGGCAACGTACGTGGCAGGTTCAGAAAAGTGTTTTCCAGTTTTTAAACTTGGCAGGAGGGGAATGGAAGCTGCCTATAAACTGTCACACCTTGAAAAGTGTTTGAGGAAGCCCCTGGGTCGGACTGGCAGCGCTCTGGGCCTGGAGGCTGCCTGAACACGCTGGGCCTGGTTTAAGCGGTGGGGACAGGTCCCCACAGGCCTTAGAGATCACTGCACCACGCTTCTACCTTGGCCTGCTATAAAAACGAGGAACAGAAAAGGAGGGGGAAAAGCCCCACTGCAACGAGGGTTTCTGTTAGCCCAGCCCTGAAGCCAGGCAGGTACTGCTGAACACCAGTGGCGCTGCCAGTTCCCGGCTTCCTCTCGTGCATCCAGGTCTCGTTGCCTCGTCCCTGCCTGCGGAGCTGCCCGAGCTCACTGAAGGCACCCACACGCTCCCTCCCCCAGGGACCTGCCTCAGCTGGGGCACGGTGCTGGAGGGAGCAAAGCAAAGCAGCCTCAAAACGAGCAGGTTAAAGACAGAAACCACTTCCCAAGTGCAGAGTCTCACGGGAGGACACAGCCCAGGAGGAAGCCCCCGCGGCCACGGGGACGCTGCGTTTTGGCAGCTGCTCACTTCTTCTCGAGGAAGGGGCGGAAAAGTCCCCAGTCGAAGGCGAGCACGGCCTGGGGATGCGGCCGCTCCTTGGGCTTCTTAAAGTTATCCTTCTCGGTGCGGAGGGTCCTCAGCACCTCCACCGGGTCTGTCTTGCCTGTGAACTTCTGCAAAGACTCCTCCCTGCAAGCAGACCAGCTCTGCTGTGACCAGGGGGGACAGGATGGGGACCCTTCTCCCCACCAAGACCAACAACAGGGCAGTCACTGCCTCGTGCCAGGTGGCTGCCGCAGGAGGGGCTTGTCTGGGGGTAGTCTTGGGCAATACAGGACTCTGTGCCCCGGCACCCTCCCCCTCCCTCGGGGCTTGCATTTCCCACAGAGTAGTGAAGATGTTGGGAGAAGGGGCAAAGCTAGAGGGAGAAGGGGAGCAGAGACTGGGGACAGGACTAGGCACAGTTTGGAGTTGAGCACAGTAGGGCCCTTTGCACCCCCCAGCATTAACCCTGCTTACGTGACCCGTAGGAAAGGGTTGTAGAGGAACTCCTCCTGCAGCGTGGAGGGCACTGTGGGCAAGTCCTCGTTGTCCCGCTGCTGCCGAGGAACCAGAGATGTCCAAAAACCAACCAGCACCTGACCCCCACCTCCATCCCCACCCTGGCAGGGGTACAGCTGCTTACTTTGGCCCAGGCAAGTTTCTTCTTCACTATTTCATTCTCTGGTTCCACTTTCAAGGCAAACTTGAGGTTCCGCACAGTGCATTCGTGGCCACAGAACACCTTCTGCAAGGCCAGCAGGAAGCATCTGATGTCACACGTGTGCCCTGTGCCGGGTCTGGCCCACCCTGGTCCCACTGCAGCCCTAGCCCCAGAGACGGGTGCTACCTCTGGAGTGGTGCCAGCCTGCAGCCCCCCTCCCCAATTTTGGGGTCCCTCCCCAGGCTGGGGCTGAGATGCAGGGCACTCACCGTCTCCTTTGGCAAAGCCCCCAGCACTTGGGTGAAGTTGGTGTACATCTGCTCCGCCGTCCCCTCAAAGAACTTCCCGCAGCCTCCCACGAACAGGGTGTCACCTGCAGGGAAAGGGGTCTGGGCACAAAGGGGACCTGGCCCCGCTCCCAGGGACAGGGTGCCGGGTGGGAGCTCCCACGCACTGGATTTGTCCCGTGAGTGCTGAGCGTGGTGGGGGGGTCAGGCAGTGCGTCCTGTGTCCCTGGTACCCAGGGAGTGTGTGTCAGCAGGGTGAGGTACCTGAGAAGAGAGCGGGAGCGTCCGGGGAGCCGTCCTCCCACATGAAGTAGCACATGTGGCCCGAGGTGTGGCAGGGGGTGAAGAGGCATCTCACCCGGATGGCCCCAAACTGCAGGAGAGAGGGTCAGACACTGCTGGGGACAGACAGAACCCCCAGACCTCCCCAAGCCCCACAGCATTGCCTGCCTGGAGCTCAGCGGGTTGCAGACGGGCCAGGGGATGGTGGTTTGGTTGAGCCCTAGTTGCCTGTGTCTGCCCCAGGAGAGGGTTCCCTTCCCCAGTGCAGCCCCCAATGGGCTGGGAATGGGATGAAGCTTCTCACCTCATCCAGCCCTCCATTCCACCCTGAATCCACAGTGCCACATCTGCAACCACCCCAGGACATGGGGAGCCTGAGCAGGGCCCAGGCCAGGCACCAACCCTATTAGTTCCTGGCACAGTATCACATCACCAGCACCTGCACCATGACCCAGCTCTGCTCCCCGCCAGCCGCAGGCACTCCATGGGGCAGGATCTGTGGATAGGGGACCATCCCCTGGGCACTCCCCCATCCTATAGCCACATACCGTCAGCTCCTGGTCATGGGTCACCTTGTGGGTCAGGGCCCCGATCCGCTCATCGGCGCCATACACGTGCAGGCCGGGGCAGAGCCGCGCCAGCTCCTCGTTGCCCCTCGCATGGTCCCTGTGCCGGCAGAGGAGGGAATGGGCACCCTCTCCTGCACCGGCCACAGCCACTCCCAGCCCCCATTCGTGCCGGCAGCACTTACCAGTGGTGGTGGGTGGTGAGGATCGCTCTGAGCACCACGTCCTCCTTCCTTACGATTTCCAGCAACTGCAATGGACCCAGAGGGGAAGGCAGTGAGTGCGGACGGGAGGTGACACGGGTGCTATGGCTGCTGCAGCTGTGAGCAGCCGGGGCCCACCACGGCCGTCCCCACACAGGGCCTGTCCCGTGTGCTCTGCTCTGCAGGCGAGAGCCCCAGCGGACCACAGCAGATGCAGCAGTCACAACCACCCGCTGAGCAACAAGAGGATGAGAGTGGGATGAAGGCTTGGCTCCCTGCACCCAACCCCGTCCTGCAGAGCGCAGCAGGCAGATGGGAACACACTGCTTCCACGGGCCCGTGGCATTTTATGGCCGGTGCTTTGGCAGCGTAAGCGCATCGGCACGGCACGGGCTGTGCGTGGGGTGACCGCTGCGATGGGAAGACAGCGGCCGTGGAACCCACCGCGGCTCCTCTGCTGCAGCGAGGGGCCCTGCAGGGCTGCCAACCCTGCTGCTCAGCTGCCAGGAAGCTTGGAGTGCCAACTTCACATTCGTGGCTCCTAACAAACCCTCTGGCAGCTCCTGATTACGTTCCTCAAAGAGGAAGGAAATGTCAGAGCCAGCTACTAGCGCCCAAAACCTGCGACCGCGTTTGCACACTGTGCAGCGGCTGAGGGTGGCACGTGGGGGTCACCAAGGAGCGGGGCCCCGGGGGGCATGCAGTGAGGGGCAACTGTGGCCGGTGCCTTCCCGACCAGCACAGCCACGGGCTGGCTCCCGGAGAACAGGGCCTCACCTGGGAGATGCACTCCCACGCTCTTATTTTAGGCTGTTTTCACTTGCTTTGGGGGTCTGCGTGGCTTCTGGCTCAAGCACGGGATCCAGTTAAGGCACCGCGGCAACCTCCCCACAGCCCACGGGCGAGGAGGAGGAGGGGATGTCACACCACCCCCTCCCCACGGGGGCTGAACAGGGATCGACCCCCCTCGCCGGCGGGATGCTGCGCGCACGCGGGGCTGCGCCCCGCTGCACGAGGACCCCGCACATCAACCCCACGCGTGGCGCCTCCCGCCGGGGCAGGTCCCCGCGCGGACCCGCCACAGCGCAGCCGGGACACCGGCGCTCGGGGCCGAGGCTCTGCTCACCCTCTTGGGGACGGCGGCGTCCACCGCGATGGCGTCCCGGCTGCTCTCCTCGATCACCAGGTACATGTAGTTGTCCTCCAGGACAGAAATCACCTTCACCTTCATGGCCACGCAGCGAGGCGGGGAAGCGGCCCCGGGCGGCGAAGCGAAGCGGGGGGGAGAGGGAGAGGGAGGGGGAGCGGAGCGGAGCGGAGCGGAGCGGCCGGGTCCCCACGCAGCCGCGGGGCGAGGACTCAGCGCGGTGCCCCCCCTCCTGCCCCCAGCGCGCCCCTCGGCGCAGCCCACGCGTGACGCGGCGGGTACCTGCGGGCGGCAGCGCCCGGAGCCGCGGCGCGGCCGTGCGGGGCAGTGCGGGGCGGGTCACGCTGCGTGGGGCGGGCTGACATCCCGCACGGCCCCGCCGCGCCGCCTGGACCATTCTTCCCTTAATCACCCCCCCCCGACCTTCCCCCTCCGCCCCCCCCCGCCCCCGTGGGGGGGGGGGGGCGGGAGCAGGAAACACGGTGTCCCTATTTCACGGTGGACCCCCCACATCCCCCTGCCCACTCGGGAGCCCCACGGCTTACCCTGCCACCCGCACCTCGGGCCGCCAGGGTGAAGAGGAGGTGGGGGCAGAGGGTGAGCCCCCCACCCTGGACCTCCAAGCGGAGCCCAGCAGCGATGGCCGCTTCCCACCCCCCCGCCCCCGACAAGGGGCTGCCGGCTCCCTCCAGGGAGACAGACACGGAGGGGAGGCCCAGAGAGCCCCACGTGCAGAGCCAGGCTGCAGCTGCTCCCCTAGGGTGGGCTGTTGTCCCCCAAATGTGTTCCCTCCACGTGCGAAGTTGTAGGCAGGAAACATGGGCTGAACGTGTTTCCTCGTTCAAAAGGAAAATACAGTTGGAATAAGACCTTGACTAAAGCCCCAGAGGATCCCAAAATGCCACCCCACCACCCCAGGCTCAGGTAGAAAGATGGTGCCAGTGGCTGACCAGTACGAAAGAAAAATGAGTGAAACTGTGATGAAAGCAACACCCGTGCCCGTGGCTGCCCCACAGTGCACAACAGCCACAGGTCAGGCACGTGCCCTTGCAGCAGCAGTGTTCACCTTCAGGAGGCAGGAAAAGTTTAGATGCCACTTTCCTTTCTGAGCTAACCAAAATTTACCTGTTAAAAGCAAATAAAATGGTGCCATGCCCAGTCCCACTGACGTGATGCTGTTGGGCTGCAACAGCAGAGCAGGGATACAGCAGTGATGGGCTCCACGTGCCACCGCTCACCAACAGGCACAGGGGAGAGGGGGAAGAAACAGCCCCAATCCTTTGAATCGTTTGCTGAAATGATTGTTTGAAAAGCTCTTGTACTTGAGTAGATCCACAGCACACAGCTGAGAGCAGGAACAAGGAAGAAAACACCAATGAGGAGGAAGATGCATTAAAGATGCAGGTGCGGGACGAGCCACATGCTGACACGCTGACACTCGCCGTTCTCGTTCCTCCAGCGTTTGTCCCATTCAGCTGCTTGGACACATTATTCCCCCCCCCCAGAAAAACAGCCCGAGGGGAAGCTCCCCTGCTGCAATTTTCGGGCTGTCCAGGGCTGTCCAGCACTACCCAAGAACACAGACCACTTCTGAGCCCAAGGGGTCACCCAAGAAAGAGCCACGCCATGCTGTTGTGGGTTCTCAGGGGCCGAAGCCGCGTTTAATCTGGCGATACGTGGACACCTTCACCACCTGCAATGTCACCTCTGCGGCCACAGCTGGGACAGGTAGAGGCTGCTGCAGGGCACACGGAGCTGCTGCCAGCCAGCCCATCACCACAACAGCCGCCCTCTCGCTTGGCTATAAACGCTCGTTTGCCATGTTACTTACAGCACGGTAGGACACAGCGGCTCTGGCTATCGGCAGCAAGGTGTCTGCTGGAGGACCTCCTCGCTCTTCCACCCAGTCAGGCACTTGCTAAGCTCTTCTCGGGACTTTGAACCAGCAGATAAGCCCCTTCGTTTGCATGGCACTAACACAAGTAACAGGCAGGTCACACCTACGAGCAGTGAGCAGGTACATGCAGACAGGCTTAAGCTGAGGGAAAGGCTGTAAGGAACGGTGCAGTCTCTAAGCCAGCATGCTGCCTGGAAAAGCCACCACAGCCCATGAGAGGAGAGAAGCTGGGCCCAGAGCCAGCCCACCCTGCCTGTGCCACACATGGGCCCGCAGCAGGTCTGTCACCCAGAACTGGTTTAGCAGAGCCACGAGCGACAGACTCGGAAGCGTTTAAGAAGCAGCAGGGCAGAAAGGGTCAAATCTTCAGCTGGAGATGTCGTTACTGCATTTTGTCTCTGTTTTACACAAAGAAACCCCAAGTCCTACAAAAACATCAGGAGCCTTTTCCTAGACCTCGAGGTCTGACCCTTCCCCACCCCAGACTCTGAGCCACGAACCAGCGCTTGTAAAACAGTTTGCACATGGCACACGTACAGCTCCAGAGCCAGCAATAAAAGGATAAATACTCTTCATCATAATATAAATATGCCATAGAACATCTCAACAAGGGCAAAGTGCTTTGTTGTTCTTTTTCCTCCTCAATTAAAAGAAAAAAAAAACCCTCTAACTATGACTGTCTCAACCACAACAGAAGGTTCAACTCCTAAAACATCTGACTAGTCTAAATGACACAGAAACGGACATTAAAGTGGCATTAAAGTGACGCAGGCAGAGCGCTCAGTCCTTTGGGACTCGGAAGTTATCCTTCTCCTTTCGGATGGCCCCCATGGTTCGGACGGGGTCGGTCTCCCCCGCGTGCTCCTGAACCGTCTTCTCCCTGCCAGGGCGGAAAATAGTGAATACACAGACTGCCAGATCAAATCTCATACATAAAGGCACCACTGTCACGTTTCGCCTGCATCGAGAGGAAACGTTGCACTCAAAGATGAAAGACTCGGGGCTTTGGCACAACTCGGGGCTTTGGCACGAGTCCCTCGGTTTAAATGCTCATTGCAAGAGGAAACTGCAAACATCTCTGTCTCACAGTGCACATCTTGTGCTGTCCCAGCTGCCAAACACTGCTTGGAGGAGTGACATTGCTTCACCACAGAGCCTGTCCTGGCCCCTGAGCTGGGGTCAGTGGTACCGGCAGAGACCCTCACCACAACCCTTCAAACCTCACTGCTCCAAGCTCCTGCCAAGGCAGCAAGGGGTCTTGAAGGCCTCAGAACGGGAATACACAAGGCAAGAGAACAATTCCCACTCAGAGCCCTTTCCCTGGAGATCTCCTCCTTCCCACATCCCCCCTCCTGCTCCCACAGCTCCTCCTCCCTACCTCACGCGCATGAAGGGGTTGTACGTAAACTCCTCTGCAATGGTGGAGGGGACGGTTGGCTCACCACTGTCGTACTTTGCCTGTAACAAGGGAGAGGTTTGTGCCCAGTGAGGAACGCTTTGGTGAACAGGAACTGTCCTGTATGTTAAACATACAGGGGCAGCGCTGCACCTCCCTGGCTGAGCAGCACCCCGGGCCAGGAGCAGCCAGACAGACAAGCACTGACCTACATGCACACAGACTTGGGACAGAGCTGACCCTTCCACACAGATGTGGACATCAGCCTGTCATGATACTGTGAAGGTTCCAGGGAGGATCACATCTCCATCAGACAGCAAACTGTCCTCTCTGGGCCACACAGAAACCCCATTCACCAACACATCTCTCCCCTGGACACACAGCACACTGTGGCTCTCGGCTCTTGGCTCTCCTCAGCCTTTCCTTCTCTCCAGCGCTATCTTCTGTACCTCCTCAGAGAGGCTCTGCCTCCACAAAAGCATCGGGTCTAGGGAAAGGATGAACAGCTTACCTTGGCCCAAGCAAGCTTTTCCTGGATAGCAACATTATTGGGTTCAACGTGTCGAGCAAACTTGAGGTTGTTGATGGTGTACTCGTGACCACAGTAAACTCTCTGGGAAGAGAAAGGCAGAGTGACAGCAGTCACTCTGAAAGCACAAAGGCAGAGGAGTGCCAGGTATCATCATGGGTGCTCTGGTACAGCAGGAGCAACAGAGTCAGAGCCCCCCAGGACACACGACCCTCACACTGGGGCCAGGCACAGAAGAGATGACAGGAGTCACCAGCCAGTTTAACCGCTGCCTGAGGAATGAGCCCAGGCATCCCAGCTCACTTGCCTTCAGTTCATTAACCAGCCCCTACTCTTTCCCCACAAAGCACACAAGTATTTGGGGCAGGGACTTCCTTCCCAGAGGACTCGAGATATGCAGCAGTGTCCTGGATTCAGCTAGGACCGAGTTACTTTTTTTTCTGGTAGCTGCTACAGTGTTGTTTTGAGTTTAGGCTGGCAAGAATGCTGATAACCCAGGAATGTTCTGGTTGTTGCTGAGCAGGGCTTGCACAGCATCAAGGGCTTTTCTGCTTCTCACCCTGCCCTATCAGTGAGCAGGCTGGGGAGGCGACAGGATCTGAGAGGGAGTGTGGACAGGACAGCTGACTCCAACTAGCCAAAGGGCTATTCCATGTCATAGGATGCCACGGCCAGTATCATGCCCATCTCCCCACTCTGATCAGCAGTTGGGGAGAGATTGTGTTGGGCATCACTTGGTTGCCATTACTGAATTTTATTTCATTTTAGTTAGTAAACTGCTCTTATCTCAATCCAGGAGTTTTACTTTTTTCTCCTCCCATCCCCGAGGGGGAGCTGGGGGCTGAGCAAGTGGCTGTGTGGGGCTTCACTTCTGGCTGGGCTGAAACTACAACCCTTTAAAGGTAGCTCCTGATGTAAGCACTCATTCCTTCCTTCAACAAGTGAGGAATTCTCTCTATGAGCAACAGTCCTATTAGGAATACAGTGTCTCTGATGCCTGCAGTAGTTTCTGGCTGGCTAACTCACTGCACAAAAGGAGAGGTTCTTACTGTTTCGGGGTCCAGGCTGCCCAGAATCTCAATCAGTGCTCTGTACATTTCCTCGGGGGTTCCCTCGAAGAATTTCCCACAGCCGGCCACAAACAGTGTGTCACCTGCAAGGGAGGTGTGACAGGGCATCAGGGCCAGAGTGGGCTCCCACACAGCAGCATGAGCACAGGGGCCCCGAGGGCTCAGTCAGCAGGAGGCACAGGGAGAGCCAGGCTGCACTGCTGCCACGCAGGCTCAGGGCTGCACAAACCCGGGCAGCAAAACACCACTTGTAACACAGGAAACCCCGTGGCCTCCCAGGCACACCGTGCCAGTGTCTCCCTGCCTGTGGCCAGTCTGCTGTCCCTCTCTTCTTTCCAGAGTGGATGAGGAATGCTCCTTCTCTTAGCTATGAAGCTGAACCAAGATGAGTCGCCTCTGCATTTTCTCCCCAGTGCCTGTTAAAACCTTGCTTATGCCGTTACTCCTTCCGTGCAGCTGCTGGTGTGAGCTCTGGAGAATGCCCTGGGAGAGGGAGGACAGGGCAGCCTCGAGAGGCTGGGCACAGCCTCAGGCAAGGAGGAACCCTGCTCTCCAAAACAGAATTCAGAACCTGGCTACTAGAGATGGAGCACCAGCTCTCTCTTACTCCTTTATTTTATCTTCTCCTAGCTTTGTTAGAGATGTAAGTATAGATATATGGAAAAGCAACAGATTTTGGAATTGGACACAGTTGGGCCCGAGACAGTAAACCAACAGCTCTTGCTTCAAGGAGGAAAATGCTAGAGGAAGGAACAGGCTGCCCAGAGAATTTGTGGAGTCTCCTTCTCTGGAGGCTTCCAAACCCGCCTGAGCGTGTTCCTGTGCACTGTGACGGAGGGGAACCTGCTTTGGCAGGGGGTTGGGCCGGATGAGCTCTAGGGGTCCCTTCCAACCCCCACCATTTGGGCATTCTGTGATTCTGTGACTTGTCCAGGGCTCGGTGTCCAGCACTGGTTTACAAACCCAGTTTCATCTACAGTTACTACTTGGTGAGGGGGAAAGACATGGATGCTAACCAGCTGCACTGGCAGTAGGGATGAAGGCACCTCCAGAGTCAGGAGCACACAGGCAGAGGGTAGCTTATTTCTTTGCAACACAGACTGCCGGCAAATGTCACCTCCCAACTCCTCACCTGTAAAAACTGCAGGTGGCTCGGAGCTATTTGGCTTAGTCACATAATAACAGATGTGTCCAGAAGTGTGACACGGCGTACAGAGGCATTTCACATTAAGAGATCCCACCTGAGAAGAAGGCAGAAGACTAGAGCTTAAGCTACTGTTTGCTAGAATTTGTATGGTTAGAAAAGAATTGCAACTATTACAATGGGCTAGTCGTCCTTCAGGCAAATTCTCACATAGCTGGCCAGTAAACATCAGCTCTGCTCCTGGGAGAGCCCAGCAAGAGAGTTTTACAGCAGCGGCTTGGAAGGGAGCCCTTTCCTCCTAGCAGGTGTTGTGACAAAGAGAACTGCCAGATTCTTTCTTTTACATGCAGAGTGACTCAGCGTCTGGTTGGCAGCAAGAGCCAAAAGATCCAGAGCAACACAAAATCCTAAACAAAGTCAATCAAGTGTGAAAAAGCTCCAAACAAAAATGAAGCTGGAAGGAAGAAGTGGATGACATGAAAAGGGAAGGATTAAACACATTCATGAGGCCGAGGGGAGGTTTCCCCCACAGCCCTCATCTGCACACCTTCCCACATATTTCTGTGCTCTCTCCTGTGCTGCTGCCCCACCAAAGGTGCACCCCAAGCCCAGCACCGACATTTACACCAGCTCCCACATTTCACAGGGGGTTATGTCAGCTGCCAGCTCATCTGTAAACAAACTGCTGGCTCCAATGAAGTTTGCTGCGCCAGCTCTGGAAGAGGAATGCACGCCGCTAGCGCTGCTGACCCGCTTGCTCTTCACCCTGCATTCCAGCCCTCATTCAGAGAGGACCCCTTTCACCAGTTCGGTGCTGACCAGGCTCCAAGCAGAGCACAAGCCCTGCCCTTTCACACATCCGTTCTGGCCACCCTGGCTGAAGTAGCTGGCAAGGAGCACAAGGACACCCAGCAGGAACCAGGCAACGTTCCCATCGACGAAGCATCACCAGCCAAAGCAAGACAGAGGGTTATGGTTCACAGGGCTGCAAAAGGGTGAAGGCGGTGCCTAAACTAACAACCACATCCAAGAGATCTTAAAAGAGCTGTGACTCCAACATTAACTCAAGTTGGACCGGGCTGGTCCAGCCCTAAAGCTGCGACACGAAGGGGAGATGCCTCAGCCGAGTCCAGCAGCTCCCTCCTTTTACCTTGAGTGACGTCAGGTGAGTCACTTTCTGTGTCAGGGCTCCGACTCTGCTGTCTCCCCCATACACACGCAGCCCTGTCTCCATCTTGACAAGCTTCTCATTTCCTCCAGCGTGGTCCCTGAAAGGCCAGAGAAATGGATTTGTGCAGGGATGAAGACAAATTTATCATAACTCATTTTGCAGTGGTACCCTCTAGGTGACCATTTCTGATCGGTTAGTCTTCTAGTACCTAACACTGCCACATCAACACCGGTGGAGATCATTTCTCCAGTAACTAGGGCAGGGAGTAGGGGAGTAACCTCTCACAAGTTCATACCTAGCTGGACAACACCAGTCTTAGGGGCTCACAGTCCAGTCTCCAGTAACTAGGGCAGGGAGTCACTGGGATAACTGGGATATGTCTAATTCAGTGTTCCACAAGACACCGCGGAGCAGGCACACAGATGTTCAAACAGCTCAGCACTGGCTCAGAATGCTGGTCCTGCCAGATCAGGGCTGGCTCTCCAGCCACAAAAATGGCTCCACTGTGACCCATGGGAGAAGTGACTCAGGTTCAGTGTTGCAAAACTACTAAAGCAAAACATTAACTCTGCCAGGGAGGTGAAGGTGAATCTGCAATGCAGACAATCCTCCCACAGTGCTGACTGAGCAGCACACCTTACAGGCATGTCCCAGCACCTCAGTGTGCTCCCTCCTGTACTCCACAGCTACTTTCACACACATTTATTTCACTAGATACCTGGATGAAGTCAGCATTTTAAAGGTTAAAGGCACTGACACACAGAGCTTGCAGTCTAGACAACGCATCTGGCCACAGCAAGCTCAAGGGAACGCTTCCTGAGCTCTGACCATTCTCCTCACACCTAAGCTCCTGCTCAGAGAAGAACAACTGGATCCAGAAAAGCAACACTTCTGGACTGCTTGTGTTTGTGCAGAGGGAAGCAGGATCAGAGAGTTACCAGTGATGATGTGTGGTCAGGACAGTGGTCAGCTTCACGCCATGCTTTTTGACTGCATCCAAAACCTGCAGGCACAGGGCACAGCAAGAGCATTACAACACACACAAACTGACTCAGCAGCACACCCGGTGTCTGGCGTAACCCGGACACGAGTGGCCTGAGCTTTGAGAGCCGTGCCAGCAACTCTGCAAAGAGCTCATCCCTCTCCAGGTCATAGCTACAGAGCAGGACACGAGGTCTCTGCTCCAGCTAGCCATGACTAAGCCCTCAGTCCTGTTTCCTCTTTTCTGCACTACAGCAAACTAAGCGCAAACCCCCAAATCAGGTCAATAACCCTTGAAGTCAGGGACAAGCTGCCTGAGCCCAGAAGCAGACTGCCTGTGAAGCCCTGTCTATACCTACACGTGGCCAGCATTTGCTGCCTTTTCCCCGTGCCTGAGTCAGCACGTGACTAATTCTCTCGTGGATGTGGTAACCTGGAAGGATCTCCCAGAGGCGCAGCAGTGAGCACCCTGCTGACACGGGCGGCAGAGAGAGCATTACCTTCTGGGGCTGCACGGGATCAACTATTGCAGCCTCCTTCGTTTCCTCATCAATGAGGAGGTACATGTAGTTGTCTGTGAGGGCTGGGAGTAATTCCACCTTCATGTTGGCTTGTGTGACCGTCTTTGGCTGCCTCTGCTCGTGCTCAGTGTGCAGAAAGAGAGCTCGCAGCTGTGCTGGACCTGGAGAAACCCCAAAACAGCCAAACCTCAGCTTAGTCCAGGGAGGGGAACAAGTAGGACAGAGCACAGCAGGTCTCCCAGCCTACAGCCCTGGAGGTGAAAAGGTACAAACAGCCCAACTTGTCTCCTGCAGAGGAAGAAGAGAGAGGCCACCACAGGACCAGACCTTAGTACCTGGCTGTGTCACCTCGTGCCCCAAAGTGCAGGAGGCTCTTGGTGCCCTACAGCTGCACAGAAGAGGGACAGGACGCTGCTCCCAGATGAGTGCTGATGCCATGAAAGTGCAGCATCTCCACTGGAGTGATCTCAAGGTACAGGAAAGCAGAATGAGGAGGGAACAGCTGGACAAAGGTCAGCCTGGGACACAGACTTTGCAAAAGAAACCCAAACAAACCCCCAAAAAGCACTAAAGGCCACATTACAGCCAAAAGAAACAAAAAGAAGGAAAGAAAAATAAAAGGAGAACCACAGAAATATACCCACTGCTACAACAGAAGCATCTGGCTCGTAACTTGGGGAACCTCACTTTGCACAGTGCATGGAGCAAAGACAGGCTCCCTGCCTGGCCAGGTACCAGGCACACACTGCAGCAGGCTTCTTGCTTACAAGACTCTCCTTGATGCAACAGCACTTCCTTATTTGCTTTTGGTTAAATGGTTAATCAGATCCATGAAGCAAATCTAATTCCTGAGGCGGATAACCCATGCTCCAGCGTTCAACCCACAGTTACACAGTTCTTACAGAAACAACCAAGCCCTAAGAAGCTCTGCCATAAAAATTAACCTTCCAAACAAAGAGGACAAGGTCTTCCTGCAATCCAGGCAACCCAAGGTCCATCCCCATGCAGAGAAAGATGGGCCAGTGTCTGCAAGTTAGAACTGAGTTGCCTTAATGTCCCAGACCCTGGCACACCACTGAAGGTGACTGTGATGGTCTGAACTGCTCTGGCCTCAGCCTTTTTCATTTTGCACCACCAACTCCCTCTGCAAGGCTCCTGATGCTTGGTGCTTGGTCACCTCCACTGGTGCCAAAGGGAGGGGTCACCATGCTCGTAATCAAGCTGCCCCACTCTCCCAAAACAGGCCAGTCCTGCCCACCCCTGATAAGATCCTGCTTTAGAGAGAAGAGGCCCCAGACATGAACTGCAGCCAAGAGGGACACCTCCCCTGCAGCTCCACAGACCTCAAAGCTCAAAACCAAGATCCAAGTTCCGAGTGGAACATGCATCTGCTGCCAGCCCAGCCCCAAGGCAGTGGGAGCTATGTGGCCCCTCTGTGCAACTATCTTGCTCAGAACCTTCACCCCTTCTCACCTCCACAATCTCATTTGCTTCTCAGAGCAGTGAGGCCAGGAGGGGAGATGGTAGGAAAATTAAACAGAGCGCTGCAAAGAAAATCCCAAAGCATGACAGTGTAGGCATGTACCGGCCATATGAGAGTGAACACAGGTAGTACTGGGAAAAGCATCCATACCTGCCAAGTGTTCCTTGGGAGCAGAAGAGTCCTTTAAAAAAGAAAAGAACAAGACAAAAAGAAAAAAAAAAAAAAGGCACCCTTACTACTCTGTGACAGTGGGGGAAAAAAATGAAATCAATTGTTTATAACTTCTCCCTGACATGAAGCACTTTTGGATGCCACCAGCCACAAGAGCTATATATACACTGCATGTTTGTTTGCATGCTAGGCACTAAGTGGGGGAGAAAAAACAAACACCAAACCAAAGAAAACATCACCTGAACTTCAAGTCAAAGGAATTACTCACATACTTAAAATGCTCCCATGAACCATTTCTAACCTTGGCCATGATCCCAAAGGCTCTTTGCATGTTTAACTTTCAATTCTTACAAAACAAACAAACAAACAAGCTAAACCACATAAGGGAATGTTTTCTGAAACAGAACTTAGGCAAAGGAATGAGAAAACATCCGCAAAGTATGAAACTGCTTCTGAACTCCCATCTGCGGCTCAGCTGCACCTTTGCACCTCACGCACGCCCACTGCTGCTCTGACCAGAGGGAAAGTCTCAGACCCAGTTCTGCTGAAGGAAACTCATCAAGCCACACGTAACCCTGCCCTGGCCCGGCACTGACACCGATCCCTTCAGGATGGCTGCAGTGCACGCAAGGCTGCTCCTGAATTAACATCCAGTGACTTCACCTTTGCTCAGTTTCGTAACACGTCCCTCCCGGCTTCATGCCTGAAGCGGAGAGGACTGTGGAGAGCAGAACACCAGCAGCCTTTGAATCGCACACTTGAGCTTTCTGGAATGGTTCGTTAGCGCAGCTTGAGTCGCCAGGAGGGAAGGGCTCACAGATGGGAAGCATTAACGTTATCACATCAGCGCATACATGCTGGAGGCTGAAGGCAGCAGCAGAGCGTACAAAAGTAGGTTCCCTCAGAAAAGGGGAGCTTCACACATTTTCTCCACAGCATTTTGGTTTACTCTTTTTATTACAGAGTGGAGATTTTCTATGTCTGGCGTGGCTGTCACTCCAGAATGACAGCCCGTGCGTGCCCAGAGGAATGTCCCTGCACTATGTACGATGAAACACTACGTTTGCTCTGTGCATATTCTGCACGCAGGTATTTCCTGGATACGCAGTGAGTTGGTGCACAAACCCAGGGCAGCTCTCCTGGCACTCCACTAGCCTGCCTGGCAGAAGCTGCCAGCGGCACAGCTGTGTCCAGCCAGTGTGGGCAGGGCATGTGCCCACCCCGTCGAGGCAAAGCCTGGGTGGAAGGCACTGCACCCCTCCTGCTACCACGGGGATCTCAGGACCTGCTGGCTACTCACTTTGACCTGCTTGTTCCATAGATAGCATCTGTGTTTCCGAGCTTGGCAGTTAACTCTAATGGATTCTCACTCATTAAAGCCAGGTCTTAAAACCGGAGCGATGCAAAAGGCCTCTGGCAAGGCGCTGTGAAGCTAAAGCCCAGCCTCTAATTCAAGGAGATGCTGTCAGAATTTAGGCCTTAAATGTAAATGCAGGGCTTGGGTTTGGTTTTGTTTTTTTTGTTTACATTGCCAATAGAGTGTGACGCCCATCAAATCCAGTTCCAGTGCCATGCCCTGTCCCTCAAGCCCTCCTTCCAGAGCAATAACACCACTTTGGTAGCCCTGCAGCAGCCTCCCAGATTGGTTATCAATGCGAACAGCCACCAGAGAGACAGGCTCCAGCTGAGCAGATACTGACCTACTTGGGGCTGTGACTCAGCTTAAAAACCTCGGCGCACCCCTGAGCCGGGAAAAGAGAAGAGCAAAACCGCCGTCACACTCCCGAGCCGCCAGCCGGGCTGAGCCAGCCCCGGCGCCGGGTGCCCGCAGCCGCCCGGCTCCCCGCAGCTCCCGGCGGACCCCTTCCCCGCTCCCAGCTGCGAGGAGGGCACGGCGGGTCCCTGCGCCTCGGCACCGGCACGGGCCCCAGCCCCGCTGCAAACGGACATCCCCCGCGCGCCAGGGACGCGGCTCGGCTCGGCCCGGCCCAGCGGCTCCTACCGGGGGGTGTCCCCGGCGCCGGGCGAGCCGGGGCGAGCCGAGCCGAGCCGAGCCGAGCCGAGCCGAGCCGAGCTGAGCCGAGCCGAGCCGAGCC
>WBNH01012562.1:114513-189143 GCA_013401255.1 Urocolius indicus
GGCACGGCCCGGCACGGCACGGCACGGCACGGCCCCGGCCGGCGTGCGGCGGGGGCGGTGCTGCGCCCGGCCGGCCCCTTCCCTCCGGGTACCGTCTGGGCACGGCAGGGCCGGGCGATCCGCTGGCACGGGTAAGGAGTGGCGGGGCAGGGTCTGCCCCGGGGAGCCCGCAGCGGGCAGGGAGCGGAGCGCGGCCAGAGGACAGGCAGAGGCGGCGGCGCGGCTCCGGGTCCCGCAAGGCAAGGACGGCCCGAGGTCGGAAGCCCGCGGCGGCCATGGCCTCCTCCAAGCCCCTGTCCCGCTTTTGGGAGTGGGGCAGGAACATCGTCTGCGTAGGGCGCAACTACGCGGAGCACGCCAAGGAGATGGGCAGCGCCCTGCCCCGGGAGCCTCTGTTTTTCCTCAAGCCCTCCTCGGCCTACGTGCGCGAAGGCTCGCCCATCCTCCGGCCCTACTACTGCAACAACCTGCACCACGAAGTGGAGCTGGGGGTGGTGATCGGGAAGAGAGCCCAGGCCGTGTCCCAGGAGGCTGCCATGGAGCACGTGGCGGGCTATGCCCTCTGCTTGGACATGACGGCCCGGGACACCCAGGAGGAGTGCAAAAAGAAGGGTCTGCCCTGGACCTTGGCCAAGGGGTTCGGTTCGTCGTGCCCAGTCAGTGACTTTGTGCCCAAGGAGAAGATCCCGGACCCTCACAAGCTGAAGATCTGGCTGAAGGTGAACGGAAAGCTGAGGCAGGAGGGAGAGACTTCCTCCATGATCTTTTCCATCCCTTACCTCATCAGCTACATCAGTGAAGTACTGCCTCTGGAAGAAGGGGACTTGGTTCTGACGGGGTCTCCCAAAGGAGTTGGGTCTGTGCAGGCAAACGATGAGATAGAGGCTGGGATAAGCGACATCCTCTCCATGCGGTTCAAGGTGGCACAGCAAACACGTAGAGCCTGACAGGGAGTTGGGCAGGGATCCTGCCTGCATAGGAGGAGGCTCTTTGGGAAGTATCTTGATCAACGGAGACACACAGAAACCGTCCTAAACGCTCACACGGCCCAAGCTGTAATGGACTGTCACGCATCAAAGATGTGCAACCCATGAACTCAAAAGGCATTTGAAACAGCTCCCTTTCCATTGAGGCTTCAGCCTTCTCCGTGGCTGTGAACCTGGAGGCTGCACCACCTTGGGGCAGGTGATTAATGCCTAAACCGTACCTTGGAACCAGCAGTGGAGACAACGGAGTGTGGGGCAGCCAGGGAGGAGAGCTGGGCTGGCTGGTGCTGCGTCCCTGCATCTCTTCTGTTGACGTTCTGAGCTTTGCCAGTTTATTGCCTTAAGATAAAATTACCAATTCAGCCTCTGAAATGGTGAGGTAGGAGCAAAAGCTCACCCCTGCTATGGAAAATCGAAGATGTATGTGTAACAGTAACTCAGGTGTTAAAGAGTTGCTCTCCTTGGGGTATTCTACAAGAAAAAGATGTTTGCTTTTTAGATTAGTTTCATGATTCCTCCGTGCGCTTTTCAGATGTACAAATGAAGTGAGGCTTGCTTTCCCTCCCGCTCCGAGGGCTGTAATGCAGCAGGAAGTGTGCCAGATGCTTGGCAGACTTGTTTTTTTTTTTTCCTAAGCCGAACTTTAAATATGCTTCTAAAAGTGAAATAATATGAAAGATCAAGAATAAAGCAGCTCATTGGTAAAGATCACCAGTAAACTTGTCTTGACTTTTACTGATTTAAATACGCTTCCAATAAAAATCTCACTGCAGCAATTGCCATCACTTGGTGCAGTTGGAGTTTTAAACTCTTTCCAGCTGCGGGAAAGCCGTGCCGTGTAACTTTTCCTGTTTCCAAACTCCAGCTGATGTAACACTCTCTCCGGGTTTGCACGACAGCGAGTTCTCTTTCAATTCAAGGCAGTGACAAAGTTGTAAAAAAATAATTAAAAAAACCCTCCCCTCACAAACACGAGAGCGTTCCACTTCCAAAGGTTGCACAAGATGACTCGTTCCTAACAAAACCACATGGATTAGTTACTCTCTTACATACATGCAGGCACCAGGGTTGAGCGCTTCCATTTATTGGAGACGCATCTTAATAACCACTTTGATTTTAAAAGTGCTTTTGGAGCCTTGCAGAGGAACATTACTGTGGCCCAAAGGCAAGCACCTCTGCAAAAAAGTGCTGCACATCTCGTGGTAAAAGGAAAGCAGAACATGTTGCAGAAGGAAGATGGAAGCTTTGCCATCGGTGTGTTTCTGCAGCTGTGTGTGTGGTGCACCACCACGCACCCAAGCACCAGCTGCACCCCGTGTCAGCCCTGCAGACGTGGCTTCATTCCACTCTGGTTTGACTTAAGCTGATGATTTTCAATGCATGTAAAAGATTTGTGTGTCGAGGCCTAAGCACTACAGACACAATTCAGATTGTGTCTAAGGAGCCCAGGCCAACTGAAACAAACGTTCAGGTGTTACATCTGGACAGAACCAGCCCCTGGCTCACGCAGTCAAAACGCTCCTTGATTTCAGCCTGCCTCTCTCCATCGGGAAGCTGTGCTCTGAAGCTGTAGCTCGATGAGCTGGGCCAAGCAAAGAAGTCAGGCCAACAGAGCTGGGCTGAGCAGGGCGAATGACTCTGAAAGAGGAAGGATTAAATTCATTTTCTCTGCTCTTTCTGTTTCTTCATGCATGGCAAGCGTTACCACCTATGGCAACAGCAACAATGCATCGTTTGCAGTCTGCTCCTCAGCACCCTGTACTGATAGCAGAGCTGAGTTGTGATTAACGGTATTGGAAACAGTTTCAGGATGTTATCTGTTAGAGCTAGAAAATGTTGAAGTCATTCATTGCTGCAACAGGAGGGATGCAATGATCCATCACTGGCAACATTTTTTGGTGCATTTAGTCCCTTGTTCCCACTCACATGAGTAGGAGGATGCAATCTTGGTGACTTGTTTGTCAAAATGCGCTGTTTCTATGGTTGTTTTCTCTCAGCCATGTTGCTTTAGCGGGTAGGCAGCGCACCAGGGGTGATCCGAGTTCCTCAAAGTATTGCAGCCTAAGAAAGACTTTGCAAGAAAAGGGTATCAAAGAATCCCAGAATGGTGGGCCTTGGAAGGGACCTCTAGAGATCATCCAGTCCAACCCCTGTACTAAAGCAGGTCCACCTAGGTCAAGTCACACAGGAATATGTCCAGGTGGGTTTGGAAACATCCAGAGAAGGAAACTCCACACCCTCCTTGGGCAGCCTGTGCCAGGGCCCCCTCACCCTTCCCACCATTTCAAACAGACCAACTCCCAGTACGCCCAGAAGGTGAGGACTGGTGAATGAAACAAATACAGCAGCTGCAGGGGAAGCTGAGGACAGAAATAGTTTTTAAAATAGGAAACAGTACATGGAGAAAGGCAAAGTTTTCATACCCGGATCCTGTGTGTTCAGCTAAGAGCAACTATCTTGGTGAAGAAGAGTCCTTCCTCCTCTGCTGCTTATAGCTTTAGCTTAATTGTTTGGTTGTTAGAGGTCCCTGGTAATTGATTACACCATTCTAATAAGACTTAGTCTGCCCTAAAGCAAAGCAGCCTTGCAAACATCATGGCTGTCCCCAAGCCTCTGCAGGAGCCAGAAGTTCCATGACTGGACTCACCAAAGTGCACCACAAACCCAGGCAGCGTTTCAAAGTGGGTCTTTATTTGTAGAGCTAACGTCAAAGTAGCACAAAACCAGCACAGTGATTAAAAACACAGAAGCTCAACAGATCTGTCTGGTACTAGTTGTTATAGCTGATTTTTTTCAAAGGTATCCTAAACTGAGAGAAGAAAGCTCCCACCCTCCTTGTAAGGGGTGGAATTCAGTAGAACTAACTCTTCTTACGCTGAGGCCCTAGTATACTTTTTAAGGTACAATCATCTGAAAAGATCAACACAGAAGCCCACTTACAGGGGGTTGGTAATAAATATTCATTCTCTGCCACCAGCACAAAACAAAATACGATGACAACAGCATTCTACCTCTAATACTCTATTGGAGAATATCTTTTTCCTAGCTGTTATTAATAGTGTAATTTCTTGTTTCCAATCTCTTGTCCTAACAAGCTGCAACTCGCCTCCACTGGGTCTGCCAGTTTGCATGAGAGAATATTCACCTTCAGTCCGGTTCTCCAGCTGGGTGACGGAGTCACCTGTAAAAATAGTTACAGGTCATCGTTTTTACTGCCGTATAGAACTTTGAAATATATCATTTTGGAATATCACACAGCATGTTTAATTGACAGATTCGGTTAAACATACTTTACATGGTTTTATGGATGGCTACACACCTTTTGTGCTCCTTACCTATCACTACTGAAGTAAAACACTAGAGAGGCAGGAGTTGGGGGAGGTGGGAGAATAACAACAGTTTTGGTAAAAAGGGCAAGTTTTAAAACAGGAATCAGTTTAGAGTAGCCCTAGAACAAGCAGCTCTATGAAAAAGGAATCCAGCCCAGTATACAGCATGCAATTAAAAAGTAAAAGATATGGCAAATAATAGCAGATATTTAACAATTGGTCCAAGTGTGTGAATCCAATATCGTTGTTGCTTTAAGGAAAATTGCAGATTTTAGACATGCCTGTATTTTTTGAAATAATGGGATTAGGTAACTGAGAAACATAGAATCATAGAATCATTTCAGCTGGAAGAGACCTTTAAGATCACCGGGCCCAGTGTTTGTCCCAGCCCTATCAACCACTAGACCATTTCCCTCAGTGCAACATCCACCTGTCTCTTAAAGACCTCCAGGGACGGTGACTCCAGCACTTCCCTGGGCAACTCGTTCCAATGCCTGACAACCCTTTCTGGAAAGAAATCCCTCCTCATATCCAGCCCCAACCTCCCCTGGTGCAACTTGAGGCTGTTTCCTCTTGTTCTATTGCTTGAACAGACCAACCCCCACCTTGCTACAACTTCTTTTCAGGTTACTCAGGTAACCCTGTATACCACACAGTCTATGACATATATTGACTGCCCTTACACTTGCGAATGGATGCTGTTGGCTTTGTTTGTTATAAACCAACAGCCTTAGCAGTCAGTGACTGAGGAAATCATGTTTACATGTTTTCAAAATATCAGCTCCTTATCCAGTACCAGCTCAGGAATATTCAGAATACATACAAAAACTGATCCTAGTTTTCAAAGCTCAGCAAAATTGACACGGAATTTTGCAGTACTAAATATACCAACAAATAGGAAACAGCTGCTTTTTTTAAAATGAAATACTAACTTTAAAATAAATCTTGCTTCTTTCCAAAAGAAGTTGCCATTTCAATGCAGTCTTCTTGTCCTCTGCTAGAGCAAGGAATTCATGGACCTGTTAATAACAGGACATCACAGAACATTTCTTCAGCGTAGAGTCGTAACAACATCTCCATACAAAATAACGACGAAAAGAGCAACTTACACATCTTTATACACTTCTAAGCTGTATTTTTCTATTTTAATGTAGTGTTTGGTGTACCCAGACAGTCCGATTAATCAGAATAAACTGCAAGGTGTTTGAGAATCAAAGTCAGGGAATTCCAACTATATTCTCAGAAAAGTGTGAATTAATTAAAATGAAGTGATATTCTGATTAGGGCAGTCACTCTGACATTTAGCACGTTTCTTATTAGCAGCTCCTGGCTTCTAGCATTTGACTTGTTAAAAAGCCATGTGTGTGTGCATATCCATATGTACACGCAATTTTTTTAACCAGTGCACGTATGTGAAGAACATTTACATCTATTTGTAATTTTCATCAGGTTTCTCGGCTCTGATCAAATAAGAAGAACCTAATTAATTTGTACTTACTGTGCAGCCTAATGTTTCCTCAGCTACACAGTCAGACAGGTAACAAGAATAAAGGGTGCCTGTGTGATCTGTCAGACTGACGAGTATGTCAAAGCTTGCAAAAGTTGACTTTGAATATGGAGAGACGTCACTGCAGAAAGCGCATGTGTTTGACATTTCATTCACTATGAAACGGCACGTTGAACTGCAACATAAGAAGATAATTAATGTACATATGCAATTCCTCCTTGTTTGAAACTTTTCTAGACTGAGATTTCTCAAGAGACTTTTCATCTTTAAAAATATTCTTCATCTTCTGAACTCTTAAGTCTGAGACAAAATGACCTCTTCCTTCCTCTTCTCCCTCCTAGGAACAGAAAGAGCAAGTCCTTCATAAACTCCTCATGCTACTTCTGGAAGTCTACATGACAGAGATCCACACAGCATCCTCCAGAGGAGTTTTCTTTCTTGCCTGGAACTGGATTAAAATATTGTTCTATCTAACTTGGGTCAAGGGAAGAAAGACAAGTCATTTTTAACACAAATTGAAAACAGGCATTTGCTTACCATCTGTTGCGAATAATTTTAGATGCATTATCATCAATGTCCAGTGCAGAAATGTAACTGTAAGTAATGCCATAGACTGGTTCAAGTTTCCCATCATTCTGTGAAGCTTTTTCTTTCAGCTGTTCCACGGTATAAACATCAACTACAGTATCCACTAAAATTTAAAAGACACATTAAGTGCCTCTGAGAAAGAAAGAACACAGAAGAGTAACAACAAAAGGGCATCTTAAGATAATAAAAAGGGAAGGATTTGACGTAAAGCACTAGAAAAGCCTCAGACACCTTCCTTTTGAAGCAGGCTTATCATCTGGGGACAAAAAAATTAAACAAAAGCAAAGCTGAATGAGGAAAATATCTAATCTTTAATCATCGTATCCTCCCCCCCCTCAGAGGAGACAAAAACTTTCAATTTTTTGGTAGTTATTCAAGAGAGAAAGACCATGCCAGTCAGGCTGCAATTACTGTAGTCACCAACCCTGAAGATACTGACACTATAAGGGAGAGCCCCAGTAACAACAATCCAGTATGAAGTATTCAGCCAGGTTATACCATAGTTTTGTTTCTGTGACCATACAGAGCAATCAGCTGAAATTTCAGCTGCAGTGTGAAACTACATTATACAGTTAAATAAAATCAAAGTGTTTGGATCCATGCTTACAGTTAATGGAATCTTTTGACAGCTCCTCCATTTTATCATACAAAGCTCCTGATGGTGCACTCTCTTTTATGAAGCTGAAGAGAACATTTGCTTCTGCTGTTTCTGGAAAATGTATTTTTAAAAGTTAGCAGTATATGTATCATGTAAAAATAGAGCATTGTTATTTATATGACCTTTTATTCTGGTAGCACCAACATGTTGTCTCTTGGAATTAACCAAGAGATGCTTTTCACTGTAACTGTTACTTCTACACAGAATATATGAAGGCTCTTTAGATTAAAAAAAGAAATTAAAAAGATCAAAGAGTGTAAGCCAAAAGCATTGGTCACTACATAACAGACAAGAAACAGGGAGCTTTCTGAGGTAAGCAAGCAGAAGAAATCAGACCTCCAATAGATTCATTCACACACTCTAGCCTATAATGTTTACTAATACCAAAGCAACTTTCAACAACTCTTACCTGGATTCGTTGTAATGATGGTTTTTGATATCACAGTTGCAGTCATACAGTTCCTAAATTTGTCAAAATTTATCCTCACATCTGCTGCAAATATCACTGTGCACACACACAGCAAAAAAAAAAGCTGTTAGTGTAGAGTAAGTAGCACGTTGAGAATTACACTAAAAACATAAAAAACGGAGTAGCATACCTGTTTCTCGTGGGATCCAACTCTGTGCAAGCTGGATAGACTCATTATCCCAACTAAATAAAAACAAAGTTAATGTATCAAAACCTTTTTGAAACAGCACTCAAACTGTTCAGTACTAAACTAGTAAATAATATCAATGAAATCGGTCAAAAGGGGACACGGTTCCTTTGTTATCTGCACATGCCAATGAATGTCATGTACACCCACAGGCATCTAGTTTGCAGCCTGCCGGGATGCTTTATGTAGGGTCTAACACAGCCCTTATTTTATCCTGTGCCCAACAGGATGAAATAAAGGGCTATTAGATTGTTGAAAATGATTAAATGCAAACAATACCTGGAAAAACACTCTGTGTATTTCAGAGCTTTGACCAAAGCAATTTCTAAAGCAAATCCCAGTTAAAATAACTGCTTATCAGCTGAGCCTTGTCTGATTGCTTACATCACTAGGCCAGATGTTCAGCCTCTTTCTAACACTGGAACCCTTGTAATTGCAGATGATGAGACTAGAGTGAGGTCAGTGCTGTCAAAACTGATAATTTGATGGTTAGGTCCCTCGAGAAAATCTCATCCAGTTCCTGATAAGTCTGGATGGCAAGAATACTGCCAAAGCATAGTTCTGCTGTGGGTTTTTTTTCTTAATCTTTGGGAAAAGGTGCAAGATGTTTACTTTTCACCCAGCATTGCTCAGCCACCTCTGCTCCAGTGGCCTCTAAAGTATCTTTTCTACAATGCTGTTGATCAAGGATTTCCTGAAACTCCTCCTCTACCTGCACCTCCATCAAGGCACAAAAGGCAGCATTTAGGAAACCACAGTAACTCCAGTAACCTCTGAGGATTCCTAAAGTGCACTCTGCCACTACATACCAGCACCAAAACAACAGTATCAGAGCTGCTGCTGCAAATTGACATTGGTGGCAGTTCAAGGACTAGAGAACTTCATGTTTTCGATGTTCATTAGTGTTCTTATGTATCCATTAACTGAATGATAAGACAATTTATAACTGAGACACAGAGTGCAATGCTATCTTACTGCTTCTATCTAAGGAACAAAGGTCACTTCAACCACCAGACAGCAAACTGAGTACAAACGAATACCCACGTGGCTTTGCACATGGATAAGCCATGAGTTTGTTGAACAAACTATGGGCAAAATGCAAAAGTTTCTGTGCAAACTAGTCACTATTGGTGAACATAACTGGTATGGAGGCAGTCCTGTTTGTAAATGGGATACAGTTTGAAAATATGGACAAAGTGGTATCAACATGTTTCTGTGCAATTTTAAACATTTAAAAAATATTTCAACCTATTTCCATTCTACTTGTTACTTTTGCTTGGCTTTATATATGAAGCATACTCCTCTTTTTACTACTCCTTGTTTGTGGAAGAAATGTGCTGCCTTTGCAGCTGTTTTCAAATGCCTTTTCCCGAATCAGTTCAAATTTCCACATCAAGAGATGTAACTGTTTGGAACTAAGTTTCATTTTGCTGTTCATGAGCTAGCAGTCTGTCAGCAAGCCATAAAACTAGATGATACATACAAGGTCACTTTAATGAATCTCTTTTTTAAGCCTCTGTTCAGCGTATATTGCTGCCTCATCACAGTTGCCACCCAAATAAAAATGCTTTTAAATTAAAAGACAGCATTAGCACATCATGTGTAGTAGCTTATTTCTTCACCTTCTCTTACATTAATTTGTGTAATTTAGGGAATTAAAAGTTCTTTTACCATACTATTGGAAAAGACATCTCAGTTTCATCAAACAGCTTTACTTCACACCTCTGACCTTTTCTTTTGTCTGAGGTCATAAAATACTTTGGCTCCCCAACCTTTAAAAAGAAAAAGCATCAGTCACTTTCTTCCTACTAAGTGCTTAGGAAAATAAAAGTGATAACCTAGAAAACAGAAGAGTTAAAAAGGGGGAAAAATACATGTACACCATTAAAAGAAAACTTATACACTACTAAAAGTTTAACAACAGTAGTTTCAGTTCAAGGTAAGGGGACACATTTAATTTTATAATGACTTGCAGTTTACATATTTACAAGCTACCTGCTGCTTGCACCTGCCTGATTTCAAAAAAAGACAACTGACACAGGACATTTCTATTCCTTTAATTTCCCCTCTCATAGTAGCTCGTGTGGTCGTTTTAACTCAACTGAACTGACTACCAACCTAAACAAACAAAACCAGAGACTCCTGCCCACTATCAGTCCCAAAAGCTATATCCACACTGAAGTCAACTTAAGTTACCCACAGTACAGGAGAAAAAACCCACTCTGTTGTGACTCCTTAACTTACTGACATGACAGCTGCAAGCACATTAAGGACTCTTCCATCGAGGCTTTGCCCATTTGCAATGATATCACCCAGTGAATAATAATCCTGAGGGTCCTTGACTGGCAGATGCAACAGAGAAAGTAGTTTGGTGTCCATTTCATAACATGAAGATGTTTTGACCACTGAATGATTTTCACTGAGCAACAGTTTGTAGCAACTATATCATAGGCACAAAACAAATCACATTGATCAATATTTCACTTATCAATGTACTAACAGTGTAAAAAGTTAATTCAATTAACATGAGAAAATATCTGTGGATTTATTGCTCTATTATTTTTCCCTAAAGATACTGAAAAGTTTAAATCAATTTGTACTAAAACGATTTCTTTAAATATAGACTTTATTCTTATAGAAGACTTGTTATTGTGTTCTTTATATTTACCTATAATTGAAATGCTAACAATGCCCAAATACAGACTTGTAAATCTTCCAGCCCTTATCATTAAAAAACAAAATAAGTTCTGAAATGTCTGTAATCCAGGTAATTGAAAGGTTTTGGCGTCAGGAGATAAGAAGACACTACCACAATCAGACTGATTTGGTAAGGTGCTTTCAAAAGCAATAGCCCAATGACCTAAGTAATATTTATAATGCACTGTTAGACAGTGGAAATCAGATATAGTGAATATGTTTATGAAATCTACAGATTCAGAGAGGAGCTTTTTTCCTCAGTGGAGTTGCTATCAGACATTTGCTCTTTTATTTCTTTCTGGATATCCAGGAAGTTAAGTATGGAGTCTAACTACTACAGCTACGCCTTTGCTACAAATTTGGTACAAAGCTTAGAGAGAATCAGTAAGCAAGAACTGCCATATGATTAAAAATGTTAGAATATCCCCAATTAGAAAATAAACCCTATTTAGAGAACAAGTGTGTTAGTCTGTCTTTTTCTAACATCTGCATCTAGGGTAACATCTGATGTCTAGGGGAAGTTAAAAGGTATCTAAATTAAGACTTGCAATGTTGGTTTCATACAGGAGTTCAAATTGCTCCGATTTTAGAGAATACACTGAAAAACAACATATATACATTGCATGATACAAAAGAAATGACAAAATGCCTTGTCAAATAATTAACAAACCTCCTTACAATGTATTAAAATACCTTCTAGATAAACATGACATGAGAATGGATTTTGCTAAGGATATACATTGCTTGAAACACTTTGGCAAAATAAAATTTATAGTAATTCTAGTAGACTTCTAGTAGACTGATATTTACTCTGTTTCGTTACAAAGAACATTATTGCTTGAGGATAAAACTCCAGAGTCTATATTCCTGAGAAATATTTTCTCTGTTGAGGTTGCCTGACCTCAGATAAGTGAGGAATGAAAGCATAGCTACATGAGAAGACTAGCCCCAAATGCTTCTACCAATTGCAATCAGCCGGCAACTAAGACAAGGATTAACTTTGATCTTTCAGGAAAGAGCAACCAGTCTATGCTTTCAATTTACCTAGGAGTTACAGGGTTGAATTTTTCTTCCCTTTCTGCCTCCTTTGACTGAACTAAAGGATTTTCAATTGTAACTGAAACAAAATGACAGTAAAAAATGTTAGAAAACTGAAGATAGATACATATAAAGAGAGGTGGCTTTTAAAAACGTTTGTTTTCAAGGCTGATAGAGAAAGGAGAAAGTACAAGCAGTAACTACTGCTAAATGTTTTCATACTGAAAACCATATCTGTCCAAACAGCCCACATCATTGCCAGTCTCTCAGGAGTCCTCAAGACGTTTAAGGAAGCAAAGCAACAGTGAGTTCTCATGTGTAGACTCTTCATAGGTACAAGTTTTACCCAAACACTCTGATCTAGCAACCATGGGCAGCAAAGTCCTTCTCTTAACTTCACCAGATAACAGCACACACTGTAAATACAAGACTCCTGTTGCATTTTGATGAACAGTCATAGTCATATCTGCAATTAAATGAGGACAAATTCCAAACTACTTCTACAGAGTTTAGTTTTCGTAACGTAAAAGAACTGGCTGTAAAGTAAGAATTTAGACTGATTAACTATAGGTAAGTTCTGGGTGGCTGCATTCAGTGGGTTTGTGTCTGGTCTTTTTGTTGACATATTTACTGGTTTTGTATTTGCAATCTTATTCCTTTCTTCTTTATACTTAGCTGAACAATTTGTTTCCAATTAGAGTGTTTTCTGAGTCCTCAGAGAAAATATAACAAAACCACAAACACATAACACTGATTTACTGGGGGGAAAAAAAGCATTAAAACCAAAACATATTAAGAATAGACTCCAACTTACCACAGTCACCAACTCTAAAGCTTTCTGAAAGGGATCTAACATACTCTTCTCTGCCCCAAGAATTTACATTTATAAAGTAAGCTGGTGAATCCCGAATAGTAAAACTGAACGTGTATCTTTCAGACCCAATGTCTGCAAAAATAAACAGCAGGATCACAGTTCATCAGCAAAGCTTGATATCAATCAAGAACATGTGTATAAAAACTGTTATTTCGAGGCTTTCTTGGATTTTGTCACAAAATTCCTACCCGCAATCTGGCGATTACCACTAGAGGCCAGCAGTCGGTTCGGGAAACCCAGTGGTGCTCCCGCCCGAGCTCTAACTGTGCCATCCCATCCACGTACTGAACTTTAGGCAGCACCACAGAAACTTACAGATTTAATGCAAGAGAAACAAAAGAACCCAAAAGAACCGTATGGTGCTACCTTCAAAACATGGGCAAACACATCAACAGGGTTAATGTATAAAGCAATGCCATGAAGGAGCGCGTATGTACTAGCCCACCTTTTGCAGTAGGTGGCTGTGCCCGTGTATGAGACCACTAAGACGACTGACAAGGCTGCAGATGGCAGGCGGTGACACTGGCCAGGCAGCACCAAGGGGTTTAACGGAGTAACGCAAAGTGTTTCCAGCTATACAGAAAGTTCATGCTCAAGAGAGTTTCAGTCTCTGAAACGCTTCACTCTTTCAGCTAATTAGCAAAGCTTTCCATGGATCAAACAGCATTATGCAATATGTTATTTTAAAACAATCAATGAAAACTGTATAATGATCCACTTAAAGTGGGACAATCTACACAGATAAGCATAATCTGGCTGTAATTCCATGGAGGCATAAATACAAATATCACACTTTCACATGCTGTAGAATTGTTCCTGGTGACAATGATGGCTTTCTCCTAAAAACCCGCCACTAGAGCAGCTCAGCATGGTGACAACATCAACAGAAGAGCTGAGTGCTTCACACAGAGCTGGAATGGCTCTAGGAATGGAGATGCTTGCTAACTGTGTCTGTGTCATCCCTAAGCTGTAAATACAGTATTTCAACTACCAGCTAATGCTCTATTAACAATATGTTTTTCCCATTTTTCTTTAGGAGTGCAGCATTAAGATGAAACCGATGCTACTGAGGTCAGAAATGACTTGTTTCACTCCTCAGGACCTCTCCTTAACGTTTCTATCTGAAGAGAGAATGGATATGAAGGGCCCAGAACAATTCCAGCAGTATTGATGTAATAGTGAGTTCATATCAGAACCATCTTCTTCAGGCCCTGAAACACTTCCTTCCATGACAGGATTTTTCCAAACAAATTCTAACTGATAAGATTTAGCCAAACGAATGCTGCTCTTTCATCTTGGTATTCAAAAACACATACAGGTTTTTTTTTGCACGTTTTTTGTTCTATGCATTTCACACTAAGAAGTCTGTTTATCATTTAAATATTGATTTCAATCATACGTGCCAAATTATACTGTATAAGAAAATAAAGTAAAAACAGTTAAAAGGGACTGTACTTTTTCTGTCTGGAAAGCCTCTGACATCTGTTTTCCCAATTACCACACCGATTACATTCTAAAAAATAAAGAGATTATAGAATACAAGTATTAAACACAGATGTAGATGATGAATTAGATTTCATGGACTTGTACTCTATTGATGATGACAATAAACATATTTCTGACTGGTAATCATTTTCATCTATTTATTCCATAGTGCCTGCCATATGAACTAAAACATAAACATACCATTTTACTTTAGGAAAAAGAGTGACTAATAAAATTATTAAAAGAAATACATCTGTTTCTGTTTGTTAAGACAATGGGAGGACAAAAGTTCACCCAAAACATTCACGATTTTGGCTGTTCTACAGCAACCTCTCCTCAGGTAGGCAGCAATATTGTTGTTTCATGCTCTCTGCACAGGTCTCAGATCTCCTTAAATGCACCATGAAAAGTCTGAACAGGATTTCTTTTACCGTTAGGCATTCAAGGTTTTCCCTGCTGTCAGCAGTGATATACAGGCACATACATCCAGAGGGAGGGAAATTTGTCCTATCATTGTCTAACCAACATAAATGTCTACAGGTGCTTCTTTCTTGCTGCTGTTTCTTTCAACCAGCTATGAAAGGAGCTGAGACAAGGAGCGATTTTGATGATTCAAAACAAAAATCAATCTTATTATGTTCTGCTAAACCTGTATTTATTATGCAAAAGCACACTGGTCTCAACTGTCAAACAAAACTACCAAGAGCAAACACACAGAGGAAAAAGCATATGTTCTATATATATTAATAATAGAGCTGTGCATTGGGTTTGAGTTTGTGTGAGAGAAGTGCATTGCAGTGCTAGTTCGGGATTTAAGAGGTAAACAATGAAGGCTGGTATGGTAACAAGGGCTGGAAAGACATTGGCATTGCAATGCTGTCAGAGTCCTTGAAAACATGAAGCATCCCACATCTCTTCCACTTCACGTGAGCACTTACATTGTCAGTGTTGACTTTCTCATTCAAGCAGCGGAAGCCCAGCAGTCAGGGGCAATGTAGCAATTCAATAATCCAACCAGGCTGGGCTGTGAACCTACTCACAAAGCAAAGCAGCCTAACTGACCCCTCTGTGACAGTACTGACAGGTGCTCAAAAATTACATCTCGTGTTCCCAGTTCACTCTGAATCACTAGATGGAGCAAGGTAACTGTCTGATCCTGCAGTACTGGACGTGAACTTACTAAGAGGAACTGTGTGTACAACAGTGGCATAGCCTTATTCTTCCATTCTTTTTAACAGAATATTTTCTCTGTCCACAACGTGTAGTAATTTAGATTGGGGAGTTTATTTTTTCTATTTTTAGCTTTTTTTTTTTCTGGGGAAAAAAAAAAGTATTTCCATTAAATTAGAGTGCAACACACCCTTGAATCTCACCACCAGTCAGAAGAACTGACATTTAGGATGACTCTTCACGTCAATTAAGCTGATATAAGTCTGCACTTTCCAAAAGAGACCTCCCCTATCCCTGCTTGAAATGTATTCACCTCTCTTGTACGAGCACTAAGCCTACTCAGCAAGCTGGTAGAAGGAAGTGATCTGTCTGGAAACTATTTTGAGGGGGACAGGAAGACAGAGGGTAGAAAAACTTCCATTTCCCTGATCAGCTTGTTGTGCAACCACACAAGCACTAGCTTCACCAAAAGAGGAGGAGCAGCACATGCCTGCAATGAGGCAGTGGGCCACACTGCCTTTTTTGGCAGAGCATTGCATCAGGCCACTCAACCAAATCAGGAGACTATAGCATTAACACACTGCAAGTTTGGACTTGGATCTCTTTCACTTTTAAAAATGAAACTGCAAAGTAAAAAAACCCAGGACATTTTGATGCTTTGAATGATGCCTGCTCAGCTGTTTAAATGTCCTAAACACATACTGTTCATTCTATCAGGAGATACTAGTGAATTCTTTTTTAACAAAAAAACATTTCCTTTACTATATGTTGCTAATTGCAATAGTCAAGATTAGTTTTATTTGTAAAACGAAAGCTTTTAACTGAGATAGTGGATCACACTATTAGAGGGTAACCATGAATGATAAGTTAAATTAGCTTTGCTAGAGACCAGGATTTATAAAACGTTTTAGAAAGAATATACAATACTGCCATGAGGGCATCTACAGCTCCTTCTCCTAGTTCACCCTTTTCTGTGGTTTCTCCTTCATTTGTTTAAAATAAACGAGGAAAGAAAAAAAAAAAAAAAGGAGAGCTAAATCTCCCCCTCTCAAATTAAAAACTGCAGGAACAGGAAAACTTGTTTTCACTGTCTTCACAAGCATCAGGACTTTTAGGGGGCATTCAGCTATGCAGAGAGTGCATCTGCTTTAAACTGCTCAGGGATACAGGGCTGTAATGCCACAGCACAGCTCACAGAACATCCACAGGGAAATGCTGCCTCTGGTTTTGTTCTCCAGGCTCTAACTCCCAGGAGCACTGGACACCCAGGAGACACATTATTGCTGCTGGGCAAAACAGTGGAGGGTGGGAAATACTGTGACAGAGAATAACACAACCTTCTCCCTTCCATATTAAAACATCGCCCTGGAGAGCAAAGAATGGAAAACTGCACTTCCATTTACTCAACCATTTAAAACTCAAAAGAGAAAAATATCTAGTTTTACAGCACGCTGCCCTGTTCAGCTCTTACTCGGGACAACAATAACAACAAAAATCATACTCAAACATCCGTATGACTCTGCCAACTGCAAAGCTTTGCTGTTTAAGTTTACTTCTTTGGTTCATCCTACTCTCCTGCACTCCCAAAAAGCAAAATTCTTATCTCCTTGTAAACTGACAACCACCAAAACCTGCTTTGTGTTCTAAAGAAACAGAAAGGACCCTATATGACATATAATGGTGAGATTTTTTTCCTGGTTAAAACACCATCTCAATTCAATGAGAGTTTTGTCCAAATAATTCAGGGCTGCATTATTTAGTCCAGAGGGACTGAACACATAAGTCAAGCCCACAGGATTGGGCCTCACGTTCATAGCTTGTAGTGAAAGACTATTGTAGGTTACACATGCATTGTGAGTAGATAATGCTGACTCTGTACATGTCTTTACTAATTCAGCATCCATTTAAAACATTACAAAGCAGCCTCTGATACTTTCAGACATTGAATTGTCCGGTCAATATCTATAGTTGAGGTACTCACATACTACGGACAACAGCAGCATCAATTTTCATTTTGGTGGTTTATACACAAAGAAGGCAAGGCACATTATATCTAACAATTATACTAATGCTCTTAGTATCTAAATACACATCAATTACATAATTTTGCAGTAATATAATACAGTCATATACAATTTCATTTGAGAACAAAAGTACTATGTCTATGAGACTTACAGGACGAGCAAGATTTGGATGCAGATCTGAAAGTGCAACAAAGTCCCGTGCTGAACTAGAATATGCCATTCTTTATCTGTAACTTGAGGAAAACTAATTTAGACTTTTTTTAAAAAAATCTAAACAAATCATTTAAAACTATTCATAGTGATAATGACGACTTATTTTTTAACACAAATATTTTTACCTAAATAACATCTGTTTTCAATAAGAAGCATTTCAAACCATCTCAAGTAGACAATTCTTTATTGTTTGCATCTGGCTATGCAAGCTTCAGATTTTACTATGGCTACCTGTGCTTCTCAACTAAAGGTCTGTATAACTTTTATTTATTTATTTATTCAGCATGAAATGACTCCATTAGCAACAGCCTCTGAAAAATATTTACCCTCCTTCTCCTGTCCGGGAAGTCCAACTGAATTTAATGAGGCAGTTCATATATAAAAGGCCATTTACATGGGAGGAAAGAAAAGTGTTGGGTTGCAAATCACATTAATTGAGGTCTTGGACTTAATATTAAACTGCTTTAAGATGTGAGTTCGTTCCTTCCTCAAAATAGAAAAGTTTTGCATTTATTAATTAAAAAAAAATAAAATCAGTTGTTTTCAGGCTGCCAGCACAGCATTCCTGCCCATTCCTGTGAGCTACTGTGCACTCAAGTCCTCTCTATTGCCAAAGTCGGGCCATGAACGCTTTGTTAGCCCATTGAATGCCTCTTATTATTTCATGGGGAACCTCAGAGACATTATTGATATTTAGCAAAGAGTTGTCAGATTCTTTTTTTTTTTTTTTTTTTGTAAAAGGAACCATCAAGTTGTCCAGACCTTAATAACCTTTATTATGAGAGAACTGCTGACATTTTTCAGAGGATGCCTGTTTAAGATTTATGCCAGAAGTCCTCAATGGCTTTTGCAGCCTTTATACCTGGCACCTTGTGTGAGAATTGTTAACCATTTCATTGGGCATTACTGTAACAATCTGTTGAACACACTAGAAAAGAAATAAAAAGTCTACACTTCTAAAAAGTAAGCAGTTATCTGAGAACAAAGTGATTTCTCTAAAAGAGCATTTCAAATTAAGTTCTCACAGAAAGAGATCTCAAATTTGCCTTACAAAAACTACTGAACAGTGGGGCCCTCAAACTTCTTCCTAACCTGTTATATGGAACTATTCACATTCACTTATGTGGGAAAGTCTCCTCAACTATCCCTCCAAGGCATGTTAATATTCTTGCCTCAAAAAGAAGTTAAATATTGTTGAATGACGTACTTCACACCATAGCCAAATCAGGTTAAAGAAAAAGGCACTGGGAACACACGAATCAAAGAAAGATTGGAGAGGCAAGTTAGGATTTTACAAAAGCTACAAGCCCTGACAGGGGAAGCTGCAGGATGGAATTGCAGCCCTCACTTACCCCTCAGTGGCAGAGGTTGATCTCCGAGGACAGCTGAGGGAGGTTCCTCTCACTAGCACCCTGGATCAGACCTTCTAATGAGAGACACAACAGGGTAGAAATCACAATAAATAAAAGCAGAAGGCCTTTGAAACCACCACCACCTCACCCCAAACTGCTGTCTGGCACCAGATTATCTTGCAGGCCAGGGTCTACATTGCAAAGAGCTTTTTCCTGCACAGGCCCATCACCATCCCGTTTTCTTTCCCTGC
The DNA here is from genome assembly GCA_013401255.1 of Urocolius indicus. Classification (NCBI taxonomy): domain Eukaryota; kingdom Metazoa; phylum Chordata; class Aves; order Coliiformes; family Coliidae; genus Urocolius; species Urocolius indicus. The sequence continues at coordinate 133,342 of WBNH01012562.1, forward strand.
CCAAGCCTGAGCAGACATCACAGCTGTCCCACGCAGGCAGAGGTGTTGTCAGCTCGGAGGCTAGGCAGACAGGAGCCCTCACCACAGCCCCACTGACCACCAAAGGGTCTCAGGGGAGAGACAGACCTGATGGGATGCGAAGGGAGTGCCCCAAGAGGCAGGCATGAGGTGCTCAGGACAGGGAGACAAAATGGCGGCGAGCGCTGTGGGCAGGAAAAGGGCTTCACGTCCCCTTGCCGCCAGCAACCTTCCTTCAAGGGGCCGCGAGGCATGAGGGGAGTGGTGCAAGGATGGCCATCTGGCCATAGGCCCGGGGGTCAGATGATGGCTACAAAAACGCCCAACCCCGCCAGAAATTCAGAGTCCTGGAGCTTCCACATACCTGAGGAAGGTTGTGCAGCCCAGAGAGATCTGCTCGGAGCACAGCACCATCAGCTTTGGCTTCAGCCAGTGAGGTCTCCCTCAGGTCCAGAGCTTGGGTGTCACTTTTTGTGAGTCCTCTGACCTGTGGGCCTTTACCTGAATGCCCTGACATCACTACCCTGTCACTCCCTCTGGGGCAGCAGCTTCATCCAGACATAAATCCTACCCAGGAAACCTTGTGTGAATTTGAACCATCTCATTGCAGCTTTTGCCTGCTGACGTTAACAATATTTCTGTATGTTCTTGCAGGGCTACTCTACAGCAGGCCCTGGAAGATTTTTTTCTTAAGCCAATGCATTCCACAGGATCATTAGTGGGTTCAAGTCGACGAAGCTCCGGCCTAGGAATCTAATGAGGCTTATTCTGCTACAATTATAAATGCACAACACACCAGCAAGACAAATTGGAGGAACTGTTCCCTAGTTGGTTTGGGTTTTTCTCTTGTGGTAGCTCTAAGAAAAAAAGGAAAAAATAATAATTAAAAAAAGAGCCTTGTATTTTATAAATGAATTAAAATTTATGGTTTAAGATATGATTTGTATTGATTTGCACACAGCATTCCTGGGTTTTCAGGCTCTGCAGAAGACTGGCATGAGCCATTTTGTCCATTTATATTGCATATAGAATTCTTTTTTATAAAATCAATACTCTTTGCTTCTGTATCATAAAAAAATGTTACTCCTGATGAGTAGTTTTATGACCTCAAGGTCATAGCTATTGAAGTTTTTAGTGCAGCCTGACAAATTCTCTGTGTTGCCTCTGTATTACAGGATCTTTCATTTCTTCAATTAAACAGTTGAAAATGGATACCACCTGTGCTCTCATATTTATTGTGTCACTAAAATCCATGATAATTACACTGTGCTGATGACAAACGACATGCCAGAGAACTGACAGCCTGGGTGCAGGTTTTTTTGTAGGTTACCTTTTTTACAGTATGATCCCTGGATCTAAGTTTGTTCCATAGGTTATAAATCTCCAGTAAACAGAAGGAGTTATGTTTTTTGTTAGCTCTTTTGCTTTAATTATCTCAGTCTAATGAACAAGCGGAAAATAATGAACATGGTAATGGGATCCTAATTGAATGGGAAGCAGAACTTTTACACTAGCTGGAAAACGCTAGCAAAGATACAGGTCTTGTTCTTACTATTGTGTCTGCAAGGTAAACCAGGAAAAAAAGAAAGCCTGAAATGAGATTTGTGGGGTCTCCACTGCTGCAGAGGGTGATAAAAACAGGATCACAGCCCATGAGCTTGCAGGCATTGAGTTTGTTTAGTATCTCAGCGAGGTTTTGGTGGGATAAAAGCACCTGCTGAAATGGAGCCTTACAGAAACAAGCTGGGATACTATGCTGCTGCCCAGCATGGTCACCACTTTCATTAGGTTTTGTCCAGGTTGAGCTGCTTTTCTCCCACAGGCACAAAAGGCAGGTGAAACCCGATTCTGCCCGTGTCCCCTGCCCAGGGCCGCAGGCTTTGTTTCATTTCAAAGCCACCAGAACAAGGATGCTGTTGTGCACTTCTTATTGGCGTCCCAATAGCCTCAGTAGACACCTAATGATTTGGTGGTTTTGCTTTGTGGTTTAGCTCCTCTCCCATTTTCAATGCGCCTACATTTAAAGAAAAAGAAAAAAAGCTGCTTTTAACTTTCCCAAGATAGTTCCTGGTGAGGAAGATTTTATCAGGGCAATCGTGAAGGGGTGCACCGATCTGGACACAGGCACAAAGGCAGGGACATGAGACCAGAGTTATTTCCCTAGGAGATACGATTGGATGCTGAATTTCTAACTTGCAGGTACTGAGGCAGGAATTCACTTGATTGACATACCCTTTCTCACAGTGGCGCTGTGACTTCTGCTGCTCACACAGCGTATGGCACAACAGGGGAGAGTCGGTTATTTGGACTCCTGAGGGTTATGGTAAACAACTAACATCTTTTTTTGGTGCCTTAATAAACAACTGTCGAATTTTAATTTCTCTTGCTAATTTACAATGTCAAATGATTCTCCAAGTTGGGAATTTTTAATACAAGCACTGAAGAGAGTTTGCAAAACCAAAAGTTACTTAACTTGTGCTCAACTTTACTGAAGCTTTCCTACTCATTTGACCTCAACATGATCTTAAAAAGAATTCAGCTTTCTTATCTCCCTTTGACAAGTGAAAAACAGAGGCAAGAGAATGAGCAGTTTCCCAAGGGCCATGCACCACACAAGGACCTGCTCCCCTTTCCTATACTAGCAGCAGCCCCTGAGGGAGGGCAACTATGATTAATTCTCTGTTTTTCTGATCTAGTGCTTGATCCCTGAAAGGTCTGAGTGATTTTAACTCTCCATCCCTTCAGCGACACTTAGCACTCTGCCAGATTCAATCAGTGATTAGCAGAGACTTCCCATACATGGCTGCAAATGGCATGGTCCCTTCTAATTAGGCCTTCATGAATGGATTTATTTAAATCACACTCATTGGCATGGTCAAGGAGTGCAAATGCTATTCGGAATTCACTTAGCAATCACTTAGCTACGTGACAATCAGTATCAGTACTGTTTGCATGCACGGGAAGCTGGTCCCTGTTAAACAACAGCAGGGACGTTTCAGAGTTCATCTTCAAAAAGATCTTCAAAGCTAGAGCAACATAAAAATATTTGCTCTTTGAGTTTTACCCTGCCCACAGCATTCACTGAGTGGGCTCATTGAATATTTATACATTCTTAGGACCAAAAGAATGTGTAAAATGAAAAGGGCAGACCTGTAATTTTATGTAATTGGCCCAACTGAATGCGTTAAAAGCAGCAAATTATGAAAGGTATTCACTGTTCAGTGGCTTTGGCTGATAACTGAACTGACTGCGAATCAGGACTGCTGATGGAGTAATGATGGACATCTTTAGCAGAAGTAATGCAGGTGCTGATGCAGCCAACAGGTGCTCAGTGTGTTGAGGGACATTTAATCTGAATTTTTCCCCATCACCAGCGAGTCATTGTTCATCTCTCACTTTGCCCCGCATCTCCCCCATTCTAGTCCCCAGCACTGAGGTCATCACAGTACTGTTTCAGTGGGATTTTCTTGCTCTGAGCCATGCCAGAAAACACAGCAACCTGGAGTTTTATCTTAAAATAAGCACGAATCATGGCTGGTTCTTGCCTAATCTGTGCTAATTCTGGCTTCTTTGGTCCAGGGAAGACACCAAGACCTGAGGCTGACACATCCATGCAGCAGTACATGAGCAGTGCTTATGTGCCTGCGGGCAGCTCAGATGGCGAGCGTGTGTGTGTGTATGTGTGTGTGTTAGCAAACAGGATCACAGGCTGAGGGCTCAGCTGGGGTTGCCAACAGCTCTCTTCTGTGCGGAAAGCCCTGCTGCTGGCAAAGAAGAAAAAAGGCTTTCTTTAAGGTGTAAAGCTATGTGGGACATGTAAGTGTGGCTCTTTCCAGCTGTCCAGGAAGGACGGTGTTTTAAAACAACAGCTGCTTTCAGGATAACAAAGTCTCCCTGTTCTCTCTGATGAATTCACATGAAACTGCTTAAAACCAGACTTTCCCCACGGGCAGGGAGCGAATGACATCCAGGACCCAAATGCTGCAAGTACGGCATTTCTGCAGTGGTCTGTGCTGGGGGAAGGCAGCGTGCTCATTCTCCAAGGCAGGGCCTGGATGCCCGTTCATCAGCAAGCTCGATTCATAACTATTTCCACACTAATTAATCCCTTCTGTGACATTTGTGCAAGGGTGGAGCAGAAGCGTCACGCAACCCAGAGAGGAAAGCAAGCCACTGGCGCCAGCCTGTATACCAAAACCAGCTCACGTCAGGTGGGCATCACAGAATTTAAACAAAAAATAAACACCACAATTGAAATCTGAGACCTTCTGGATAGTCACTAAGTAATTGGTGTATTTTTAGAGAACAGTTAGCAAATCAATTATCTCAGAACTAATCCTTCTGTGTCTTTTTTATAGCAAAAACCTAAAGTAAGATGCCCGTGTAAGAATTCAGTGCTTGAAAACACTGACACAAGCCTTTTTCCTTCAATTCTCTGTGTCAGCACCTTGCTTTTTTGAAGATCAAGCATTGATTACCTAAGATTTTGAAGCCCTCCGGCTGCTGTTTAGTTTGCCTGAAACTACAGAGGTGGATGGAGCTTTTTTTCCAGAGCCTCCAAGCAATGTGAGAGCATTCAGGCTATGGAAAGTAACTTCTGCACAAAAATGCCAAAATCATTTCAATGAAGTCAGTGAAATTATTTAGATTTTCATCACTTTCCCCAGGATCAGAATTTCCTCCTCCCTCTCTGAGCAAACAAAAAAAAACCCAAAACGATGAATATTTTCCAACAAAACTTCATGAATTGAAAAATACAACAATTAAAAATAGCTTTAGCAAAAGCTCCCTGACAGTGGGGAAGAATGTTTTGGGAGGAGAAAAAAAAAAGAGAAGAAGATATTTAGCATCGGTTGGCTGCCGTTCAAACATTTTCAGCTATTCAAATCAATGAAACCAAAACCAAATACATTTTATCTGGATTTCAGTTTGAGACACATGATACTGAACAATACCAATTAGGACGCAGGGGATGAGAGAGTCTTCCAAGGGGGAAAATGAGGGAAAACCCTTCCAACCTTCAGTTGCTCCAGTTTCCAACCAAGTCTAAAACTTGATCCCTGCATGAGCAGTTCATAAGGAGGGAAACTTGGGATATAATTCTCAAATACATAGAGGGATGGCTGTAAGAAGAAACTGGGACCTTAAAGAAAAAAGTTTCCCCCACCACAGAATTCAGTGAACAGAGCACCAGTGAAATCCAAACAACCCATCCAAGCTAAACTTTCCAGCAAAAATATACCTTTGATCTCCTGGCTGAGCATTTGGCCTGGGCCTGGTGGTGGCAAGTCTCCCATTGCCTCTGAGAGCCAGGACTACATCCAGCCCCTTCCTAGGTAATCGTGTGTCAACATTTCCACAGTATGCCTGGCTGCCAGTCAGCCAGCTCGTTAGAAAATTCCTCCAGATTGACACTGACATTTCAGGGTTTTATCCACTAGAAAAACAAAACCTCCCCCAAAGCCTGTTAAGAATGCAAAGGTACGAGACCTGATCAAAACGGGACTTTATCAAGAGATTTTTCCCTTAGAAAAAAAATGAACACTAGAGGTCAATCTAACAACTTGTCCCGGAAACATATATCCCTGGAATAAAATATTACAGACTTCTTCTGTGTACTGTACACCTCTCTAACTACATCCAGATTCACTGGCTTGGCAGGGCGCTTCGTATCTAACAAGGGTTTCTTCTATTCTTTTGAATTTGTTCTTGTCTTGCTGTACAAGAGTATTTCCTTTTCTGGAGCTCGCCTGTATGATTGCTGTCCCAATTCACGTGGCTCACTAATGTACTTAACTACCCGTTTATGAAATGAAAGAGGAAATTGGCACTTGCATGTGTAAATACTTGAGGCCAAATGTGTCCCTGATGTAACTCTGCTGCAGTCGGTTGAGTTAGATTAAAGATGAATGCAGAAACAGAGGAGCAGCCATGGCTGCACAGATGAAAGCTTCTCTGACTCAAGGTCTGATGTCTCACGGATAAATCCATGGTTTCAAAGAGGCAGCAGGGAGCCAGCAGAGAATTGGGCTGGGATGCGAGCAATGGATTTGTGACTTCCACCCTTGAAGTCTGATTCCCTTCCAAAACATCTCCCATCTAATAGCAGTGGGGATGACTTCATTACCTGTGCCTCACATTTTGCTTGTCTTCTGTGCTCACATTCTGGAGGACTTTGTAGCTGCAAAGTTCCACAGAATATTTAAGGGTAATACACACACAAAAATGTGTTATCACTCTTAAACGCCCAGCCTTCCAATTTCAGTGAATTTCTTTCTCCCTCTTCCCTGCCCTTAACACAAAAATAAGATGTCGTCCTGCCAGCCTCCTTCAGCCACTGCAGCATTATTTAGTAAATCCCCAGCTCCCCTTTCATAAGGCTCCCACCTCAGCCAAACAGAGATGGAGAAGCAGAAGGAGCACAAGCTTCAGTGACACAGAGGCTGCCTTCACTGGGAAAGCCAAGGGAGATTCGAGATACAAAAGTCAAGTTGGATGAAGCTGCAGGCCCAGCAAAGAGTGCATTTAAGCACAAAATTTCTCCCAGGGAGTCACCAGGACCACTCATGTTCTTCACACTGAGCACATATGTGAGTGCTTTGCTGAACCCAGGCCAAGACACAGTTCCTCTTTACAAATGCGGGCCAGATCCTGCAGCACTGAGTAACGCCGATGAGTAACATTTATTCACACAAGTGGTCTCTGTGGAGAAGGGCTGCCAAGTCCTGGCCCTCTAGGTTTTTTTCTTTAGCAAACAGCCAGAGCAGAGCTCCATATGGCAATGCCGACTCCTCACTCAGCAGCCTGCCTGCTGCCAGCTCCTCGGTGGAAACGACCCAGAGAGGCAGAAATCTTCCAGCTCAACCTTCGTGTTACAATTGCCTTTAAAAATACCTGCCAGATAAATTCCTTAAAATTCTTCCAGGGAGTTTCTTCCTGCTGTGGCTCCCTGTATGACTGTGGCAGTCCTGGCTGCTCCTCTGGGGCTGCTGCTCTTCTGGGGTAGCACACAGCCGTTCCCGGGCATGCCTCCCAGTGCATGTCCAAAGGGTGTCTGTCCTTAGTTACCAGCCCCTCAGAGGCCTGTCACATCCTGAGAAAGTCACAGAGGAGATGGTCTAGCTGGAAATGCGCCTTATGCTTCTCTTCAGACAAACTGACCCTAAAGCTTAAGCTTCTGCTGACACCCATCTCATAGCTCTTCCCAGTTAATGCATGTGCAGGATTTAGGAGGGTTACAAGAGTGGTTGAGCGCAGAGATGGATGCCTCCTGCCACCATGCAGCTCTCATGTATCAACACGCTTGTTCAGAGACAGTAAAAATAGGGCAGAGCAGAACAGGACACCTCCCTCCTCATTGACCTCCCTTGCAGCTTGCCTCCAGAAGCTGAGGGCTCTCAGTGCTTCACTTTGTTAGTTTTTATTTCATTAACATGCACAAGGGAAGATGCAATCCTCTTCATCTCCAGGTGCTGCCCTTCATCCCCATCTGCCTGGGAGCTACTACAGCCAAAGGCTGTGAGCATCCAGAGGCTCTTCCTGAGGGCTGACAGCAGTGATCACAGCAAGAAACCTCTAGCCACAGCAGAGACATGGCACAGGGCCCACACCAGCCATGAGGATCTTTCAAGCACTGTGAGGGCTCCAGAGCAGAGACTCAGAACAGCCCTTGGTGGCATCATCCTTTTTTTAGAGTATGGTCATACAGCAGGGCTGGGGCAAAAACAGCAGTGGTACCTAATGCATAAACAACAGTGGTACTTAATGGACTTAACCCAGGCAGGGTCAGGCGCAAACCAAGGCTGGCAACAAGCCCAGGTTACACTGATGGAGCCTTTCAGCATCCCCGCAGCCTCAGCCCTGCCCTGGCGTATGCAGTTACTGCCAAATCAAGATGTGTGTCTTCCTGGTAAATAATGGTGTCAGTGGGATGTTAATGGTGCACAGTGCTCATGATGTCAAGGCACTTTTTTTTTGTCAACGAAGCAAAGTCATTTGTTTCCTCTGCCCTCTCTTCCCCCTCCCCAGGCCTTTCCAAATGCACAAAATAGGCTCCAGACCCACCTCCTGCAAGGAAATGAGAACCAGCCCCAGAGGATCACCCAGCAAGAAACCTCTGTTCGGAGATCTGATGCCTCTTCAAAGACAGGGGAAGCAAATGTGCTTCTACCTCCTCTGATTTATGAAGAACGTCTGCACCACCGATGCAGGGGAAACACTTAAACACTACCAGAGGGAAGGGGAACAGAGCACTCGCTGCCTGGGCTTAGGGGGTTGCACTGAATAACCTCTCTCGTTAATACAGTTTGTTTTCACATAGTTACGTCTATATTGCATTTTGAAGGAAAACAAACAACATAGTGACTGTGGCACATGCTGCTGGATTACATGCTCACTAGCAAAATAAATGCCAGCCTGCCACCGCTGGGACTGGCCGATGGCAGGCGGGATGCGCCAAGGGCAGCTCTTGAATTGCAGGTGGCAGCAGCCACACCAGGACTCTGTCCCCATGCGTGAAGGGACATGGGGAAAGCAGGTGGCTTGCCTGTGCTGGTAGGAAACAGCCAATATCACCGCGGCTGGAGGCAGGAGCAAAGCCAGAAGCATGGGCAGCCAACCTAGTCCCCCAGAAAAGGCAGGGGAACAACTCAAATAAAGTGAGGGGCACAGCCCAGGAGCACTGTCTGAAGCTGTTGTTTCCTTCCTTCCTTCTTGCGTCTGTCGAAAAATTCTGGGTGTAAATTGTTGTAAGTTATGTCTGTTTGGTTTTAATTTCTGCTGATGCCCCAGTGTTATTTATGCTCTTGAAATATAGCAGTAGGCACATGTATGGTGGTGTGCTCATGAAATACAGTCTGCTGCCTATAGTATTTATTGATCAAGGCAGTAAATAATTTCAACAAGCACAACTCATCCAAGCGAGCAGAAGATACAGCCAAAGGCTGCCCATCTGCCAGGGCCTAACTTGTATCCCTTCCAGAGCTGGCAGGATTGCACCAGCAGCACAGAGCTGACAGACCCCACCTGAAATGCTCTTTTTTATCCAAAACTAAGCCAAGAGAGCCGGTGTAGCTCCCAGGTGGGTCTTGGTGGCAGCTGTGCCCCGGTCTGGCACAGGCTTCCCTGCCAGGATAACCAGTCTTGCAGGTACATCACAGGATGCAGCCCTCTGCTCTCCATGTTAACCGCAGAAGGGCAGCAACAGATAAAAACTGCTCGACTGTGTCCAAGCTGGTGCTAAGGCATCCGAGGGACATGCAGCCACATCAGGAGCTGGATCTCCACAGTACACTCAGCACCACATGCTCTGGGACAGCCAGGAGGCCACTGTTAGAAGTAAAAGCTCTCAGCAAGGATCTTTTTTTACTTTGATCATGTTTAGGGAGAAGAGGAAGGCAGTACATAACAGCTCTGCATAAGCAGTTGCTTGATTAGCAGAGTTAACGTCTGTGGAATTTAGTCAATGTCTGAATTCTTGCACTTTTTCCAGGGGAAAGGCAACAGGGGACTCTGCATAATGCTGTCCATGCAGAACTGTGTCTCTCAGCTGTCCCAAGTATTTCCCTGGAAGCTCTCCCTGTGTCACGGCAAGAAGAGAGATCTGGGAAAGCCAAGCACAAAGCTGGATAGATTTAGTGTTGCTACACAGGGACTCATTTATCTTTGCTCAAAGGTGAGCTGACACCATCTTCAAGGACAGGAGCTTAACAAGCAAAGTAGGAAGATATGAACCAGATCTTGACCTGGTCTCAGTCATACAGCTGCACTGAACCAAATAAGCTTGATTTATGCCAGCAAGAAGCCAGTCTCTCAGGCTCAAATTCATGCCCAGCTCCTCTTGCCACCAACATTGCTGGGGCTATCTATTCACATCAGACAGAGCTCATCCCACTGCTGACAGCAACTCAGTGCAGAGCTATGATGTGACATCAACACTCAAACTCCATGGGACACTCACAACAGGACTTTGTACCACTGACCTGAATCTCAGCGTAAAATAAAGGCCCTTAGAAGAGGATGTGCAGCATCAGACACTCCTCTGGGTTTCACATGGCTGTCTCTCACCGCAGGATACTGTGCTTCTTAAACATAGCCTGGTTTCAGGAGAGACCCTCAGTACCACATGGAACTGTCCCAGCTGACACTCACAGGCAACTCCTCTTGGCTTTGCTGAAAAAAATACCATTTCCCAGAGAAGATATCCTTGCATCAAACTCCCGTCTCAGCCATGAAGCCAGTCTCAGAGGAGATCCCTCATTAGGGACTGGAGGAGGTTACAGGGGAACAGTGGAGCTCTGCAAACCTGCAGATCAGGAGTGGATGTGGCACACAGATTCAGCTACCTGCCTGGGTGACATTGCACACATAGCAGCTGCAGCATCTTTGGTGGTACCTACAGTGTCCCCACATTCTCTGCTAACAGAGAAGCCCTGCATCTTGCAACATCCCCCACTGATGGCCAACAGCAGTGCTGGGGTTGTTGCAGTGATGTCTCCAGTGATGCAGCAAGCTCTGACCTTGCTGGTCCCAGTTCATCTCAGGGCAGAGTGGTACACAGCACAGCACAAAGAGCTTCTTTCATCAGCTCTGCACTTTTCTACCCTGGGGAGAGTGTGATACCCTGACAGTCTCTCACTACGAGACAGCTCCTCCCAATTTAGCTAGTCGCTGCCCCAAAGAGGGTGAGCACCGTCTGAGACACCCTGGAGACCAAAGTGGGATGCAGGCAGAATAAGCTGTTGGATAGCTCTGCCTCCATCCAAGCCCCCTGCTTTGCACTTCTACCAGCCAGCACATATCAAAGACCTTTTGCTCTCCCAGGCTGCCCTCAAATATCCTCTCTTGCTCCACAGGCGCAGAGGGAGATGGCAGCAGACACCCACTGGACCCATTTACCATGCTGCCCTCAAACTCAGCACCTGCTACTTTCTACAGTCCCAAGGAGGTGCAACATCTCCACCACACTGAAAAATACCCCCAGCTCACTTCCAGAGCTGAAGACACAAGTCCCCATTACCGGATATGCTCCCATGCATGCAGCATCAGCAGAGTGGAGGGATAAGCATCCACTGTGCTCCCCAGCACCCCAAACCCCACAGATACTGAGCAGAGTCACTTCACCTTGGCCCAGTCCCTGGGTAGGAGCTGGTTGCCAAGCTCGGACTTGGATCTAGCAATAGACTTTTGTGCTTTGGCTCATGGATCGTGAAAACAAGAGCTTTAATCATTGCTTGCTTTCATGTGCCGAGAGCCAAAATTGTGTTGTTAAATGCAGTAAGTGATCAGTGCTTGCAGTAAAGAACATTTCAATGACTGCTTGTGTGGGTAATTATTTCAGGCTTTCCTCTTTCCCTCTTGAGAAAAATTATGGAATGTGGAAATTATTGCGAAGCCTCTCCAGACTTGGAATGTTTTCTGCCAGTTGCAAGCGTTTGCTCTGGGCAGTGCTTCAACCTGTGCCTATATTTTGCTGCCTGGTTGTGCACTGTCCCTGGGCAGACTGCACCAGAATCGCACCCTTTGTGAACACGGAGGATGGCCTTTAGCTCAGACAAGTCTGAAAAGCCTCAATACTTGTCCTTAAGGCAACAGGAGCCTCTGCCCTGCCAGCCTTAGGGCAAGCCTGTCTATCCTCCCCTGCCTGGGAACAGCACATAACGGCACATCAGCCAAGCCCAGAAAACATTGATTTTAGGGGTTTTTTTTTCCCCACTTCTGTGTCCCCGAGTGGCAACCATTGATCTGTGCTGAGAATTACAAGCTGTGCCACAGCCCCAGACAGGAGATCTTTTCTCCCACTGCTTCTCTTCCAACTTTAATATTACACTACTAAAGCTGCTTTGTAGCTTTTACAGTGATTTTACTGTGACACTAACTGTGTCATTCGAGCTGTTAGAGTGGGGATCCTCAAGCTGGGAGCACTGCATCAAGACCAGGTGTGCAGAGGAAGAGAAGGATGGTGCTCAGCCATCTCATCACTCAGCCCAAACTTTGATTAAGGGACCAGGAGAGTAGATTAGAGAGACACTCTGCTGCAGCAGTCAGGGGATGTCTTACTGGAAAAGGAGGAATTTTTTTTCCTGCAGGCACATGTGCCTGCTGGAGCAGAACACCTCACAAATCCCAGCTCCTTGCACCATTTAAAGACCATCATAGTGTCCCAGTGAGAGGGTGATTCATGGGGAATTTTCCTTCCTTTTATTTCACTCTCACACCCATCCCACCATCACAGTCAGTGGGCACCTCTTCTCTCACCTCCAAGGGGATTTTCTACAGGGAAATTTTGGCAATGGTGCCTAGGACAGATGAGGAAAAGGCTCAAAGAGGATTTGAGTGAGTGAATGAAGCTTAAAAAGGCAGAACAAGTTCCTGAGCAGCTTCAATATAAACACCTCTGTGCAGGTTCATGGGCAAAGTCAAGTCTATCCCCAGCTGTCACATGGGCAAACACTCACTCTGAAGCTCATTTATGCAATTTTATTGCAGTAGGGCAAAAGGGGCAGAGCAATTAGCTCCAGCAGTTGTCTGAGTGCCCCATTGGTGTCCTTATTACCCCTGCCCTGGGGTACCCTTGGTTTGAGGTCCTGCAGCTGCAGGGGATGCAGCACTCTATGTGGGCATAGCATAAAAACTACAGCAGAAAGGGTCCGTACAATATCTTCTACCCACTGCAACTAGAGCGAGAGCAGAGCAGAAACCTTTCAAGGTGGACTTTAGGACGGGGCTGTTTAGCCAAGGGTGAAGCCTGCCATGAGGATGAACCCAAAGGTGCTGCAGTCCCACCCAGCACCGAGGCGCAAGGAGCAGAGCTGCAGAAAATCTGAGCACCATCAGCAGAGAAAGCAGAAAACAGACATGTCCTGTGGCAAGCACAGCTCCATGGCACCAAATCGAAAGCAACTGGGTACCAACAGGTACATGAGGGAGAGCAAATGTCTTGGGAAGGTGCTCCCCACCTTTAGCTGGGCTTGAGGCAGCCCCACAGCACCGGCCTAGTTGCACATACTGAAAGGACATTCCACATCGACCCTTCTCCAACTCAGAACTTGATGTGTTTGGGTGTTTTTATTATTGAGGCAATAAAAAAGGCATCTGTGCAGCCACAGGTACAGCACAAAGCAGTGATATTTGCCCACTTTGACTGAGACAATATTCAAGTACCCCCAACCATGTGCATCTTGCCAGACAGGAGCTCCTGCACTCCAAGCTGTAGCTTTGACCTCATGTAGCTGACCCCAGATTTCCCCACACCCAGAAACAGCTTTTGGGGCTGCTTCCAGGCACCAATATCCACCTCAGAGATGGATCTAGCACTCCAAATCCAGCATTTGCATGCTGAGTGTGAGACCACACTGTTACCTCACAGAGCTCAGTGGTGCCACTGAAGATTCTTGGGTGTTGTAACCAAAGCCCTGCCTCGGCCCTCAGAGTGCAGAGGGCTCCCTATCTTCTCCACCCAGGCATGGCCCCATTTTTCTCTGCGCCATTTCTTGGGAGGTGTGGGGACCCATCACCCACACACAGGGCTGACAGGAAGGGAGTCATTCCTGAGGAGCATTACTTCTAAACCACTCCAATATGACAAGGCAATGTTAACCAGCTGGGAAAACGCTTTAAAGACTCTTAATTAAAGGCTGGCTGTTGCACAAGCCCCTTTCCCACCCCCACCAGAAGCATTTCCCAGTTTCCCGGCCTCTCCCCCGCTGCCCTCCATCCCTCACACTTTCCTTCTTGCTGGCATCTGCCGGCAGCGTGCTGCGGGGTGTCCCTCCAGCAGTCAGACCCTGCTGGCAGATGGAAGTTTGCACTCATAGCAAGAGGAGTGGGGAAAAGTGGGAAAAGTTCTCTCTCTGTATGGCTGGAGGCAGCAGCTGCTGGCATGGATGCTGGTGCTGGGACAAAGCTGACACGGACCCAGCAGCCTGCTCCTGCCTGGGCACTGCGAGCAGCAGCTTCATCTGGTCACATTCTGTGCCACTCCTCAGCAGCCACATTAGTTAGGAGAAACGGGGCCAATACAGACCATCCAGCACCATCACTCACCTCCAGCACTGGACCTTGGGTACTGAGTTGTGGCATTACTGGGTGCACCACCATGAGCCAGCCCCAAAGGCTGTGGCCACCCTGCTCCTCTTCCTACCCACTTTGTGTGCCCATGGCCCCCAGGGAAGGAGTAGTATTGGCAGTGCCCTGTCCCACATGTCTCTCTCTACTCCACATCTGTGGAAAGCAATGAAGGAGTACAGGATTATGGCCTGGGACTCGCCTCCTGCCAGGGGAAAGCTTGCCAGAGAGACATCAATTTATTCTTGCCATTGATATAAATTGCATAATTATGCAATGCAACATGTTGCTGTTTCTAATCAAAGGGGAAAAAAAAAAAACAAATCTGAGCTCTCACATAAGCTGAGGGAAGCACCCAGCTTGCGTGAGGGTGCCCAGCCCAACAGGCTTCAGCCAGGATCCAGCCCCCTCACATGACTATAACCTCAGCTCTTGGAATGGGAAAAAGAATGGTGCAAGCAAAGGAGACATGCCTCTTCCTGACCACATTGGTCACAGATTCCTTGTGCAGCAGCACCTCTGCAAGCTCAGACAGCTGCCCTGGCAGTATCAGCAGGATGAAGACAACACTGAGCACCCAGAATGAATAAGGTGCTTGGAAGATTTTTACATGCCCCTGCAATCAGTCAAACCTGCACAGGAGGAGGCTGAGACAGACACCTCCTTCGGAAACTACATCTGTGTGAACGCACAAGCAAGACTTCAAACTCTGAACAGAGGAGCAGTTTGCATTTTCAAAATGGTTCAAATACTCTTTTTTTTTTTTTTTTTATCCTCCATGAAATGCAAATAAACTCAGCAGAGCTGGTCCCCTCCCAGCAGCCATGCAACTTGCGTGTCCTTCACCTTTGCTCTCAGAAGCCACAGGGTTTGCAGGGAGCAAGGGGACTCAGCGCAGTGGCAGGATGAGGACTAGGGCTGCAGGATCCAGACTTTATCTGCAGCAAGACCCCCAGAGACACCCCTGTCGTGGGAATGTGCTGTCAGCGTGCCCTGTCCCAGCTCAGCTGGGCACAAATGCCACAGGCTGCTTACAAATAAATCATGTGGTTAATTACTTCAGTAAGCAACTAGTATTTTCCTAAAAACAGCTTGTTCATGGGCTTCCAGAGCAGCTGAACATACAGGCTGTGCTCATCTCACCCAAACTCCAGTCCCACCAGTGAATAACTTCACCCCATGTCAGAGCACAGTCTGGACCAAGGTAGCCCAGCTCACTCCAGTATTAGACACAAGCACCATGGACTCCATCTTGTTTATCACATCTTTGTTCCCTGCAGCTGCCTACACCTGATGAGGGTCATTTGTGCCCACATGTGGGATCCAGCCCACACTCTACATGACTTCAAGCCACCACTGGACACCTGGTTGCAATTACAGCAGCCTCTCCCTCAGCGTGGGCATTTTCTTGCTTCGTGGCAAATACAGCATGAGTTTATTCTGTGTGTTGAGATCACATCAAGATTGAAACCAGAGCAGGAGCCAGTGATGTTGGCAGCCTCGGGTGCTGCTCAAGGGTTGTGTGCAGTGATGAGGGGCTTCGGGGGAGGGCAGAACTCTGCAAGGGGACACACACATCCCTCCCAGGAGCACTACTCTGTGTTGACCAGGAAAGGAGGCCATCTCACTGCAATCTGTGGCTAGAAGCATCACAGCTCTAGTCATCCTCAAGCACAGGACAAGGCAGAGGTTTGCAGGCATGTCCTGCAGAGTCATCCGCAACCCAGCTTGCTACCCCACACCAGAGCCACTGAGACTCCAGTGTAGATTGAAAAAGCACCAGTGGCCCTCAGGTGAGCCATCAGAGGCCCAGGGAGATGCAGGACTGCACCACTGGACAGTCAAAACTCCCATTCGGAGACCACAAGCACACAGACTGGAAATCTCAGGATGTACCAGTTCCCTGAGCACTGCTGCATGCAACTACACTGCTCCATTCCCAGACAACCCTCTATCCCTACAGCTACCAAGCAGAACGAAGGATGTCAAACATCCCTAGCAATAACCACCCCACTTACCAGCCAGCTCTTACTCTCTCCACTGCACACCCAACACCTGGGACAGGTCTCACAAGGAAGATCTATCCACTCACCCTCCCACAGGGCTATAAAGCCCACAGGTGCCTCCATAGTCCCAGCAGCATGAGCCCCACCTGGGGACTGTGGCATGCCAGGAGAGCAGCTTTCCCTGTTATGCATTATAAAACATTCCCAGGCCATGTCAAGATGAAATGTAGAGTTACAAATTAGCCCTGCTGCTTTCCAGACATATGCAGAGACAGGGGAGTTTTAATTTCTTCCTTTTGGAGCTTTTTTTTTGGTCCTATTTTTATTCTTTCCCTTCTATCCTCCTAAATTTGTTGAAAAAGGAGTAAATAAAAATGTTGGAAAGCTTTTGCAACCCTGCTCTTCCCGGCTTATGGAGTAGTTGGGACTGAGAGGGAGGCCCAGGGCACAGGAACCACAACACTTTGGATAGCTGGATTTTCAGAACAAAAATGGGGTTAGAAATGGAAACTTTGGTTGACTGAGATGGAGAGGAAAATTTCGTTTCACACTTGGCTCTAAAGGTGGTTCTCAGTTGCTCTCTTGCTCTGGCACTTCCTCCAGTTAACCAGTTTTGGAGTGTGTCCAGAGCTGAACATGAAGCTGGTGAAGGGTCTAGAGAAAAAGTCTGATGAGGAGTAGCTGAGGGAGCTGGCGGTGTTTAGCCCGGAGGAGGCTGAGAGGAGACATGATGACTCTCTACAAATACCTCACAGGAGGCTGTAGGGAGGTGCAGGTCGGTCTATTCTCCCCAGTAACAAGTGCTAGAACAAGAGGAAATGGTCCCAAGTTGTACCAGAGGAGGTTTAGATTGGAGATTAGGAAGAACTTGATCACTAAGAGGGTTGTTGAACACTGTCTCAGGCTGCCCAGGGAGGTGGTGGAGTGCCCATCCCTGGAGATATTGCAAAGCTGTGTAGCTGAGGTGCTGAGGGATGTGGGTCAGTGGTGGGCTTGGCAGTGTGTGGTTAGTGGTTTGACTTGATAGTCTTTTCTAACGAAAATGATTCTGTGATTCTAACCTGATGCCCCAAAATTTCTGCAGCTCTGGCAGCACTAGAGATCTTGCCATTGTCCTCTGAGCACACAGACATGGGAACACCATGGCCCAAATACTCCTGGAAGCTCAGGTGGCAAGAGCTCCCGAAGGAAGCAACAGTCATGCACTGGGGAGCAGAGAATGCCTGAGATTTTGAGCACATTCTCCCATCACCTGCTGTCCTGGGAGAAAATATCACCTTCCCGCTGATAAAAACCCATCTTCTGGATCTTTAGCATTCTGAGATAGCCACAATAAAGGGAGAAAGTCATAAAAGTGGCCAAGGGAGACTGTGTCACTTCCCAGCCCTCCCCAGTGGTGTGTGATCGCAGGCACACAGAGGACACCAGCACAGCTCAGCATCATCTTTTTATAACTGTATTTCCAGAGGTCTTGTGCAGAGAGGCACAGCACTGGCACCTCTCCCTGAACCTCTGCGGGAGTTTTCTGGGGGCATTTCAGAACGATTCCTGACCCCATGTGATGGCCTGCACAGGGACCACAGTGCACTGAGGTGAGCAGTTGCAGCCTCACCGTCCCAGCTGGCTGGTGGTCCCTGAGTTGATATCAGTGATTTCAAAAGCCACTGGAAAGGGAGTTTCAGCTTTGATTTCCCCCAGAGCCTACTACCTGTTATTAGGGAAAGGGCTCCTGTATAAGCTCCACCAAAGCACATATAACTGAGGCAGTTTCTCTTTCTCAGTACTCCTCAGCTCTTGGTCAGATGGCACAAGCTGTGTTGTGCCTCCACTGAGGTGCAAGCTGATACCTTCAGTAAATCACAGAATCACAGAATGGTGGGAGTTGGAAGGGACCTCTAGAGATCATCCATCCAGTCCAACCCTCTGCTAAAGCAGATTCAACTTCATCAGGTCACACAGAAACACATTCAGGAGGGTTTGGAAACCTCCTGAGAAGGAGACTCCACACTCTCTCTGGATAGCCTGTGCCAGGGCTTCCTCACCTGAACAGTAAAGAAGTTTCTCCTAGTGTTCAAGTGGAACTTCCTGTGTTACAACTTTTGTCCATTACCCATTGCCCTGTCTCTGGTCATCACAGGAAAAAAAGACTGTCCCCATTCTCTCAACACCTACCCTTCAGGTATTTATAAGCATTGATAAGGTCCCCTCTCAGTCTTCTCCAAGCTAAACAACCTCAGGTGTCACAGCCTTTCCTCATCAAAGAGATGTTTCTGTCCCCTGATCATCTTGGTACCCTTTCACTGGACAGTCTCCAGCAGTTCTCTGTGCATCTTGAATGGAGGAGCCCAGAACTGGACACAGTACTGCAGATGTGGCCTTACCAGGATAGAGTAGAGGTGGAGGAGAACCTCCCTCAACCTGCTGGCTGAGCTCTTCTTAATGCCCCCCAAGATGCCATTGGTGGTCTTGGCCACAAGAGAACATTGCTAGCTCATGTATAATTAGCTGTTGACAAATCAGCTGCTTATTTTAATTAAATCTCTCTTTTTCATTAGGTGGGTGAGGTGGTGATGGAAATGGCAATTTGTCCTCTGAATACAAGTGAGAAACGCATTGCACTAGCTCAGGACCCTGGTTGGACCAGCAAAAGGAGTCCACCCAAACCAGGGAACATACCCTCCCCACACCCCAGCCCTTCCCTTGCACACCAACTTACTCCTCCAGCCAAAACCCCCACACTGCCAGGGGGACCCCCACCACAGAACAGTGCAACACGACATTGATCCAGGCAGAGCCACCAGCCCAGCCACCATCCTGCACTGAGCAGCTTCCATGGGAAGCGCATCGTTCCACCGGGGCTCTGCAGAGCAGCAGAAACAACCCAAACTGCTGCCGAGGCAGACACAAGCCTGTGCTTGGGTCACAGCAAGAGCCGGGAGATTTCATCCCGGGCACCTTCCCCCTTCCTATCCAAAGCCACTTTTATTGTCTTGATCTAATGAAGTGCAGACTTCACCTGGACAGACCCATAAGTGGCTCCTCTTGGAGGCAATGAATACAAATACTTGACCTCATGAGCTGCGGGGCAGCAATTAGTTTAAGCAGGGGGTTTGTGTAACACTTCAAAAGTCTTAATCCCTGCGGTCAGCCCTGGCACCGTATTTGCCAGAACCTATTGAGTAGTCTTAATGAGTCTGCAAAGCAAGCTTTCAATACATTTTGGGTCGCTTCAGATGCTTTAAATGGCATAGTCTATATGGTATTGTGCGGCTTTAGAAAGGGCCGGGCTTTTAAAAAGTATGGCTCCCTTTCACAGGGCAGACAGAAACCATCTTTAGAGCTGGGGACCCTTAACGTTTTGCATATCAATATGGCTGGGCTTGAATGCAGTCACTCAGCTGAGAAATAGGATCACTATCAGCGTTTCCAGGCTTTCACAGGCACTTGGGAAACTTTAAAGCTCTTCGTGGAGAATAATTTGGTCGAATGTCGTGGCTGGAAACAAAACCTAAACAAGCAGAGCGCAGTCCATCACGCAGAGCTGCCAGCGAGGCTGACAACAGGCTCCAGCCGCTCGACATCCAGCCCGCAGCGGGTGGGTCAGTGGTCACGGCACCCACAGGCCTGGGGGGATGTGGCCAGGGGACCACGCACTGGGCACGGGGTGCTCAGGCCATTCTGACAGTGGCCACATCACTTGGAGGCCTCTGAGATTTTAACCAGCAGAAAATGGTCCTGATTTCAACTCTTCTTACTGTTTCTTTGCAATGTACCAGTTTCTTAACACCAGCCATGAAGCCTCTCAGCTCTGGCACTGCACTTGGTGGCACCTGCATCTGTCCCCAGCACCCCTCATACACACACAGGTCGACACCACGATACCCCACTCTCCACACAGAAACAAGCAACAGCATCCATTTAACTTCAACACCACGTTAGGCCCATCCTCATTCATGTCACTAATCCCAACAGTGACCAGAGGAACCCAGGGGCTGAACTGGGCAAATGTGCTCAACTCCAGCTACAGCCTAGACCACTGGCACCAAAAACACAAGTCACCTCCAAGAAGACACCAACAGATGGGACACAAAAGCAGGGAGACGTGGTGTAAAACTACCTCAGAGCTGGGCAGAAAGGCGCTGGTGCCTGTTGTGCATCCCAGGAGAAGTGGTACCTGTGCCTCCATCACCCACAGGCAGCAGAGGCGAGGAGGGGAGGCGATGGCACATGGGGCAGGACACGCCTGGCAGGAAATGCTGGGCAGGACAGCCTGCTTTGGGATGCTGTGTGATGGAAGAAACCACAGCCAAAACATATTTGCAAACAATGCAGGGCCTGAGCACCCTTGAAAACACATAATTAGCTCATTAAAGAGACAAATACAAGTCACTAATAAGATATTAGAGGTTAATTAAATGTTTTCTCCATCTTTAATTAAGGGAAAACTAGTTAAGTCAGATTAAACTAATTTCTGCAGCCTCCCATGATGGCCCTCTATGGCTGCAGACTTGAAACATCTATTGAGATTATTGAACAGAAAGGTCAGAGTTTGGGGCTTTTGTCTTTTCTGCTTGGGTGAACTCAGGGGAAGCAGGGATTTTCCTCCCGAGGGCCCAAAACTCCCTGCTTTATCATCTGGGTTACTCACAGAACATAAGAAGGTATGTAGTGTGCAACTCCCTCTCCCTAACCCCAGACCTGGCATTTATTCAAAACTACTGCCGTTAATTGTTTTCTCAGCGAGGAAGTTCCTGTAGATTATTTTCTGTCTGCAAAACATACCCCAAGCTTGGGGGTCTGCTGCTCGGACAGCCTCAGCCACAGCAGCCGCTGCCTCTGCTCAGCACCCAAATTCGATTTATCAGCAACCCACAGGCCTCATATCCCAGACCCCAAGTGGTTTGCGGAGCTTTTCTTGTGGATGGCAGAGCCACCCTCCCCACACACATGCACACACTGCCACATCGACGCACTCCCACACTCCCACTCACTGCCCAGGAAGGTCACGGTTAATATACATTAGCAAGATTTATATGGAAGAATATTTAATCTGGTCAGGGAGGGGAGAGGGGTCATCTGTGGTTTTTATTTCTTAAATATTTCTCTCTACTCCGGAAGGGTCCGTTTCTCCCCGGAAAAGGTCCGATATAAATTAGAATGAAGGGAGGAGGTTTCTGGTGGGGTAGCCATGGGTATCCCAGGACCACGGCAGCCACGAGGATCCTTGGGACACGGCAGCCAGCAGCAGCCCCGGCTCCGTGCACCACCAGGCAGCCCGGGTCCCAGCACGGTGGCATGCCTTGGGGATGGCTCAGTCCCACCCAAAGTCCTGCCCTGTCATCTGATAAAACTTCATGTTGAAGGGTCTGTAAAACTCCCGCAGGCGCTGGACCACCTGCACGTCGATTTTGGGGTGCGGCCGCCCCTTGGATTTCCCCAGGCAGCGGGGCTTGCTGCTGCCCTCCGGCTTCTTCAGGCAGGGAAAGCCCTTGGTCTCATTAAAATAGAAATGTTTGTCCGTCACCACTCTCTTGAGACCCAGAAAGTCCTGGACACGGCCCATCTCCCCGGCCGGGTCACTGACGAGCCTCTCCCCGCTGACAAAGAGGAATTTGGAGAGGGGGAAGTACTGCAGCCAGTTGTCCAGGTGCTTGGCATAGATCCCGATCCTCACCGCGCTCCAGCTCGTGTCTATCAGTCCCGTGCTGATGTTTTTGAAGGCCAGGGCCTGGAAGCTGGGGATGGCAGGGTTTTTGGAGAGTGTCTGCGTGTAGTCAGAGATGGCGCGGGTGACGGGGTTCCGCACCACCACGATCAGCTTCGTGTCCCGGGACATGTTGTAGATGCGCTGGGGAGCCTCCTTGGTGACAAAATAGCTGGGGGTCTTCTCCATCGTGATCTGTCCCTCCAGCGTCCGTGGCATCAGGCTCCTGGGGAGAGAAAGGGACAAGGTCAGGCCTAAAAGCGTGGCTGCTCCGACTTCATGCCACAGCGGGGATGAGCAGGCGCAAACACCAAAACTCAGACAGAAATGCCCAGGGGCTCTCCAACTCAAACCATCTCTCTCCTTCCCCTGTCCTGCCAGGGACACTGCCTTGTCACACCCCACCAGTCACCTGATCTCCAAATGCCTTCCTAGGAGCCTCCCTGCCCCAAGTCTGTCCATTCCTCACCTCATCTTAGTCTTCCTTTTTTTCTCCCCCAGGGTCTGTCTAAGGGAAGGATTCACTGTCACTCTACCCCACAGCAGCAGTGTCCAGGCTGGCAGTCCCCCTCAGCAGTCCCTCACAACCCCCTTCTCAGTCCTGGAAATCTCTCCTGCTTCCTCCTCCTCCACTTGAGTGAGTTTCAGTGGTGGCAAGCAGTATCTTCACACATGCATTTTGGGATGGTCCTGGTTTTCACCCCAGCCTCCAGACAGATTGTGTGTCCTGGAGGTGCAAACTGCCATGTAGAGCTGCAAAGATGCACCCACAGGTGGCAAGCCCAAGTATCAGCTGGAGATTGAGATGGCCACCAAGGCTCCCACTTCCTCAGCCTCCTGACTGCAAGCAGTTAAGGCCAGAAAAAAGACTGGTTTTGGAAAATCTCCCAGGGCCTAGCCATTGTGCTGTGTAAAATTCACTGCCCTGATTATTCCCTTGTGCACTTTAATGAGGCATTAATTGCCAGAGAAATTACCCAGGCATGTCACCCTATGAGCAGAGCCAAGGGCTGCAGAATGGGTCCCTCCTGCCACCAGCACAGGCACCTGTCCCAGAACCCTTTATGTCCCACAGAGCACCCCACGTCCTCCTTCTTCTTAGGGGTGGACATGTCCCCTTGGGCCCAGAGAAGAGGGGATTTGGTTTCCCCAACACGCAAAGACTCATTCATGGGTCCCTGTGGACACGGCGCCAGCGTAGAACTTGTCTTAGCACAGAACAGAGCACCTAACCCAGTAGGCAAGTGCTGGTTTACAGCTGAGGCACCAGTTCAGTGTCTGAGCTGTTGTGTAGATGCCTACTTTCCTCCAGCCAACAAACATCCACCATCCTGACACAAAATCACTTGCATGGGTCAATAAATGTGTGGGGATCGACCCGAGTGCTTCACACCCAGAGGCATCCCAGGATGGGCTCCAGGGTTTCAAGAAGTCTCTTGGAAAAAAAGTACCAATACCCAAATAGTAACTGTGAGAAGGGATAAAATAAAGCAAAAAAAAAACAAACAACTTTAACCAAGCGGTTTCAATTAACCAAATTGAGAGAGCTGGGACTGCACAGATTCTTTCCTATGAGGACTTTCCACTTTGCCTGAACTTGGAAGAATTCTGGTTTTAAAACTCAAGGTTTCCCCCAGGGTCTCCCCTGCACCCCTGGGGTTGCTCCACCCCACGTCCCTTGGGCTGGAAAGGAGGAGCTTCCCCCTCTTGCCCCTGTATGCAGCGCCAGGGGTTTTTAATGTTTCTTGTCTGAGGCCAAGCCAACCCACACAAGGGCATGGTAAGCTCCAAATCCCTGCTCAGGGGATCCCTGCAGGAATGCTGGCAGAGCAGAAGGATCAGGATGGACCTTCCCATCATGCTGCAGCTGGGTTCTGCATCAGGGCTGGCTCTTGGCAGTGGGGTTTCAGGGCAGGGCAGGGTGTTTTGAGGATCCTCAGCGCAGGCACCAGAGGATTGTACCCAGCAAGGTAGAGGGGTCCCCACAGCAGGAGGGGACGGGCTGTGCAGCAGCCAGGCTGGGCTGTGGGAAGCCAGGGCTCTGCCCAGCAGCATCTGTTCCTTATGTAATGGGAAAAAGATTGAGGTTTCTGGGTTTTTTTTGCCCTGGACGCAGGAAAGAACACTTTATTAAAAGCATTTGTGAGTGATGCTGGGCCTGCACAACTCCTTCCCTCTAACAAGCAGCAAAAGCCACTTCTGGCTCACTCCACCTCCTACCTTTTGTTTGTTTGTTTGTTGTGGACAGGGCCAGCATTTTCAGATCCACTTCTCATCCCTGGCATCACCACTCAGTGGCCCGGCCCTCCAACTAGCAACACTGGTATCTGGGCAGGTGGGATGCCCTTCAGGAGTCCATGCATCCCAGGGCAGTGATGGGTGACCAACCTTTTCAGAAACGTTTCCCCCAACTGCCCCAAATAACCATGCTCACTGGAGGCGCTGACAAGCACCTTCCCAAACCAGGACCAGGCCCTTGCACCCCACTCTGTCCCTTCCCTGCTGTGCTTGCCCAGAGCCAAGCCAAAACCAGCTGCACATTTACAAAGGCAGCTCTTCCCACACCTGCAACCTGCTGCTTGGGCTTCTCCCCACAAGCCAAACCAGCAAAGTGTGATTAACCCCAGTTCCGATCAGAGACCTGCCCGAGGGTTTGCCGGGCTGCCTGGCTCTGCTTCTCCAGGAGACCTGAAACATTTCTGCAGAGCTTCCCTGGATGACGCCGGGATTTCTGCACAGCAAAACAGCTCATTCCTCGAGCTGCTCATCCACCCAAAACTCCCTCTCAGCAAACACTGACTTAAGAGCTAGAACAGTCCCTCTCCTCAACAGGCAATAAAATGTTTATTATCAAGCAGTGAACACTTGTGATGACGTGAGCCAAGGAGCTAGAGAGCCCCTGTTAAAATGAAACACTGCTGTTCTCACACTGAGCTCCCCAAACCAGCACCAATTTGACCCAAGCTCAGAATTCATGGTTGTGCTCAGCTTCCATAAAACACCGTAGTTTGGTTGTGCTGCAGTTACCATCACAGTGTTTCTGGGGACATACACAGGCAAAGAAACCCATGAGCCACCCCTCCAACAGCGGTGCTCTCTGGCAGCACTGATGCAGTGACCATGAAGAACAATGTGAGGCCAGGTGCCTCAGCAAAGGTTTCACCAAAACAGTTTAACAAAAGTCCTTTTACCCTCCTCTTCCTCTTTTGTAAGGGCCAGTCTCAGCCTCGCAGTGCCAAGGCCATCACCAAGGGGTCTGCAGGGCTGAGGAACACCCAGGACTCCAACTCACTGCAGGCAGCCCAGGAGACCAGCACCTAGCAGTATCAGCACCTTTCCCACACTCATCCTGCTGACTGAGGGCTTCTCAGCACATGAGAATAGCTCCTGCTTCAATGAAAGCCAACCACACCATTATAGGTTTAAGTGTTGTAAAATTGAACTTTTATTAAAAGTCTGGGCTGGGACAGCGATTCCCAACTCTGAACAGGTACCACTGGAGCGGTGGCAAGCAGGTCCTGTGCCTGTGAGCTATGATGGGGTACAGAGACCTTACCCCCCACAGGCACAGCACCAGCCTTGGTCTCCCCACAGGGATGGCAGTGGGGCTGTGATGTCCCACATAAAACCTCCCTGTGATCCATCAGAGCCACAAGCTCTGCAGGTCAGCACTCAGGCAGACCCTGGGACAGGCTCCAGCACAGCTACAGCTTTGTTTCTGATAGGAAGGAAGGGCCCCTGACCTGCTGGGGGCCTCTGACTTGGTTTTAAACCTGGGGTCAGGGTGGTGGCAGAGGAGCTAGGTCCCAGCATCATCCTTGGGATCTCATCTGGAACAGCCTCCAAGCATTTAATTGTGCAACACCTCCTCTTCCTCAGCAGCTCGATCACTCCCAGCAAGATAATTACAGTATTTCACATTTTCATTAACTCCCTAATACTTTCCCCTAAATTACCCCAGTTAATTATTGATAAGCCCCATCTCCCTGCAGATCTGGCTTACACTGGCAAAGAGCAGACCCAGCTTCTGTTGTGCTCCACTTCAGCACAAGCATTGGAAACTTTAATTAAATTTACAGTCAATTCTTCTTTCTTAAGAAAACACCTTGGGAATGTGCAGCATCGCCTGCAGGTAGGAAACGCTGCAACGAGGCAACACCTCAGCAGCCTTGGAGGGGATCTGTGGAGGAGACTGCATACCTAAGCAGAGAGAGAGAACTCTCTTACCTTTCTGTGAAGCTGATAAATTAAGACAGAGAAACAACTGGCCTTTGAGAGGCATCAGAAATGGGGTTTCCTATGTAGAAATAGTCAACACATGAAGCTGTGAACATTTAAAGAAAATAGCAAAATCACAGAGAGGGATGGAAAATGCCACTATCTACTTCAAAGCCTCCTAGATACCACTTCACTCATTTCACCAAGTTTTTCTTTCCACCCACCCCGGTGATCCATCCTCATCCTCCTCTCACCCTCCAAGCTGTAGTACTTGGTCTCTAGAGGCTGCATGCTCA
The DNA here is from genome assembly GCA_013401255.1 of Urocolius indicus. Lineage (NCBI taxonomy): Eukaryota > Metazoa > Chordata > Aves > Coliiformes > Coliidae > Urocolius > Urocolius indicus. Next base: position 159,648 of record WBNH01012562.1, read on the forward strand.
CTGCTGTACCACCTCGTACCCCACACCAGCAGTCACTGAAGGCTGGAACATCCCCTAATTGCTCTCAGCTGAGGTGCATTTCCCAGGGACTGCTGGACATCTCAGTCAATGGGAAATTGCAGATTAAGGCAGTGCTCCCAGGGGCCCCAGTTTAGATTAATTACCTCCTCTGTTGAGGTAGCAAAGTGCAATAACTTACAGCCCTAATAAAATTGCAGAAAGCTGCATTAAATACAGATTAACAGCCATAGCAGGCAGGTAATCAAAGCAGACTTCAAAAAACTGGGCCAACATAACTTTCTGGAGTTAATTGGTTCATGATTCCTCAACTCCAGGATGATTTGGTTGGAGATGAAGGAGGACTCCTCCCAGTACTGAGCTGAGAGTATAAAGTAATAGATGCATCTGTCAGTGGACAACCTCACTGATATGTAAGTCTCCAGCCTGAGACTTACAGCACCGTTAGCACCTATGCCGGCAGCTTCACATGTGGGACAGGCTCTGCCCACAATTCAGCTCCCCCTGATCCCCACAATCCTAAAATGCCAGGCAGTATCTTTAGCAGGGATGTAGGTCCAACATGTGCTAGGAGCAGGAAGGGAGGCCCCAGAACCCCAGATGAACCTCAGGCACGGGTCAAGGGTGCCATGGGGGCTTGCAGGTTTGACATTATCACCAAAAGTGGAAGAGAAAAGGGAGGGGGAACGAAAATCCTCTCCATTATTATTAAAAAAAAAAAAACCCAAGCACTGACACACACACACACAAAAAAAAAAAGCCCCCAACAAAAGCAAGTAAAAAGCAAAGGGATTTCTGCTGAGGGGATATGGTTGAGAGCTTTCTGCTGGGCCAAAGAAAGTGACTCTTTCAAGGCGGTCAGATGGGATGATGTGGGGGACAAAACCCAGGCGAGCCAGCCCAGCTTAGCATCAGTGACAGCTCTGCTCGCCCAGCCCAGCCCAGCCCTGTCTGGGCACCCAGCGCCTGCCGGATGCGATTCCAGGGCACCTCCTCTCTCAAAGGCAGGGTGACAGGCTGCCCGGGACCCAGCTCAATGTGGGACAGAACCTTTTTTGTGTAAATGTAAAACAGTTTGGAACCAGGAGAGGGGGACAAGGCTTGGGACAGATTTATCCTCTCCCAGCAGACACCCGGTACCACCCGGATCTGCATATGAATCACCCCAACAGGCTTATCTCACCCTGCGGGACAAGGCTGCCTTTGTGGCCTCACAGCAGCTATGAAGCTGTTAAACTGGAACCAGTTATGTAGACTTTAAGATACCGACCTTTTCCTTCCAGGCAGCTAAAATAGCAGCACCTTTGCTGAGAAGCAGGGCAGAGAAAGCAGCGAGGAGGGATAGGATGTCAGGACGGACAGCCAGCCTTGTGTCCCTGCTCCCAGCTGCCGGGGGGCATGCCAGACCCCCTATTCCCCAAAGCAGCCCCCCCCCCCAGTCCCCTCCATCACCTCCTCTTCCCAGAGGAAGCACCGGGGCATCTGTTGAACCTCAGTGCAAGGCACGGAAGGTTGAATTTGCCAGCAAGCCGCCCGGGAGCAAATTAGGCCATGCTCTTTTTTTGCTCCTAATTACTGTGATATTCCCCCTCTACTTCTCGCTGACCCTTTGGAGAAGGCAGCGGGCCCTGCCACCCCCCCTCACCCCAGCAGGCAGAGCCCTCCAGGCACTTTCCATCCCAGGCCTGCCTCCATTATTTTTTGATTCTTTCACCGATTCAAAAATGTGCAAATGAGGCCAAGGCTTCCCAATCAGGCCTGGCCAGGAGCTAATTGGCTTTAAGCAGGGAAACCTGAATATGCTAATGATGGTAGTAACAAGCCTGTGATGTGCCTGGAAGGGGAGCCAAGCCCTAGGCTCAACGATCTGACTCTGAGACACGTCAATTAGGAAGATAATTTATTAATGCTCCTTTGCACCCCCCTGCCCTTTGCTCCTAATTACAGCTCGATACATGAAACATTGCGGAGGTCTGTCAGGTCCTGCCGTGGCCCTGATCCCAGCCAGAGCATCCCTGGGCAGCCCCGAGAGTCTCTTCCTGCCCCCAAGCAGCCTCTCACAGGGTGACAGCTCAGGACCTGGACTGGAGGCTCTCCAGCCAACACAAACAACATCACCAGACCACGGGGGCTGGGGTCTGAGGGCTGGGATTCAGATGGATCAGGCTGCAAAAGTGGCTCAGAGGAGAAGGGAGATGTGACGAGCTGGCTGGTGCTACTGGCCAGGGCTGCTCCCCGTGGGGTCTGAGACCCTGCAGACCCTTCCCAAGGGCATCAGTACGAGGACACAGGCTGTGCAAAGGCACAGGCTGCAAAGCAGGAGGGAGGCAGCAGCGGGGGGCTCTGGGGAGGGCCAAGAGCCAGGGAGTTCTGCGTTTGACTTAGCAGCAAGATCTGGGAGATTGTGGAGGAGGGAAAGCAAAGAAGCTGGAGCCAGCATTAGCATTTCTAATGGAATGGCTGCTTTCACAAGTCACCCGACACCCAGTTTTTAATCCTGATAAGAACCAGAGGTATTTGGGAAACCATGGCTGTTTCACTCCTCTGTAAGGCACCCAGAGCCCACTGCACCCCAAGTCTGGCAGGAAGCAGCACGATGGGGCAGCTGCAGCCTCCCACACCCACTGCTGTGCAGTCCCAGGCCCGCTCCTCTCTGCTGCCTGGCATTTGCATCACCACCGTGCTCAGGTTTATTGCTGGGGGTTGCAATTATGGGCAGCCCAAGGCCCTGAAGTTTTTTTTTTTTTCTTTGCCTGGTTATTCCAGTGGGGTCATTAAGGCCAAAAGGGCTCCTGGTGAATGCACACATTGGCTTATGATTATGAAAAGCAGAAATCAGAGTTAATAAGGGCACAGCCCCTTCCCTGCTTGGGAGCCACAGCACTGGAGGAGGAGGCTGCTTGGCCTCTGTCAACATCCATAGGATTTGGAGACAGATAGTCCCTCCTCAGCCTCTCCATTGTGGAGCTACATTGCATGGAGTCACCCCAAAAATGCAGAGCAGTTGAACTGCCCATTGATGCTCACAGGCCCAGGACCTGTTACAGCCAGCACTGCTCACGTCTCCCTGGCAAAGACACAAAGCCATGACCACCCTTGGACTTCTACTCACCCATGGCTTCAGCAGTGAGCATCAGGCACCTCACAGTCCATGGGGACACTTGCCATCCCGAAGTTCACCCAGAGACAGGGGGGATGGCAGGACAGTACCGCGGGCAGCCCTCAGCTGCAGAGGGCACCCGAAGCAAGACCATCCTCCTGTTCCCAGGAGCAATATTTCACTTGCAACAAGCAAATAACATATTTTGAATGACCATAACTGAAAAAGCAGCTGAACCTGCTGCTTGGGTTAAACCAGTGAGAAACAGAAAAGCTACATCAATCCCCCCAAACCCTACAGAAAGTGTGGGCTACCACGTGCCTGGCTGTGGTGGGCACTGTGGCTGGAGCAAGGGGAGGGCAGCGCTTGCAGCGGGCACACACAGCCATCACCATCCCTCTGGAACAGAGCACGTCTGCACAGCACCAATTAGAAACCCTCTTCCCGCAGCTCACTCCCCCGTGTCCCTCGGAGTCCCTCGGAGTCCCACCTCCCAGCGGTCCCAGGGGCATGGGGACAGCCTGTGGCAGGTGTCTTGCCTGTGACCCGGGTCAGTCGAGGGCTCTGATCTCCAAATGACCCTTCCCTGCGGTGAATATGTGCCCGCACTCAAACAGCTTGCAGATGAGGGAGCAACAGACTGGAGATGATTTATTCAGGAATTAAAGGTTCAGTACTCCTTTTAAAGGCTGCGCCTCAGCACTGTCAGCCTTCATTGCACACAATTAAAGGGGTTAGCTGCCCTGGACAGCCAAGGCCCTCCCCCCTCCCTTCCAAGGGAACGAAATAAAGTGAAACCAATCCCCCTGCTGAGTCCCAGCCCAGTTCCTTCAGCCTATGGCTGGGGATACTGCAGGACTTGCAAATTCAGCACATGAGTGGCCCTGAACTCCAACTTCATTCTCTGCCACGGCCCAGCTCGGCTCTGTCCAGGATGGACGGCTGCACACACTTGGGTTTTGTCCCTGCTCACAGGAGGGTATACTCAGGGTTGGGGTCTCTGCTTGGCTCGCAGAGGAGGTGGTCCCAGTGCCATTGGTGCAAAGCTATTCCCATGGCCAGGGCTTGGCAACACACTCCTGAGCTCTGGCCTGGGGAGAGATGCAGGGGCTGCCAGGGAGCAAGGCATGGGGCTGCTAAGGAACAAATCTCCTCTCCTCTTCATTGCTCCAGAGCAAGACCCAGTCCCTGCAGCGAGACCCAACCCCCTCTGCCAGCTCAGCATCTTCAGGCTCCAAACAAGGAAGGCACTGGTGGCTGGGTAAGCTCGCACCAGCACAGTTCAAACACAGGCTCAAATTTCCCTCTCACACCTGAGAGGGGAGATAAGGATACAAATTGGCATCATCCAGATTAAGGTTTTTTTTTTTTTTCCTTCTAAGATATGAGAACTGCTGTGGTGGTTTGGCTGAGGGGGGAGCATTGCTCGTGGGCACGAGCAGCAGGAATTCAATGAAAAGCTTCCTTCCTCTCAGAAAAGAAAAAGGAAAAGATCTGCTGGCAGCAGCCGCTGCTGATAATCTCTTTCCAAGACAGTAAATTTCCCTGCAGCTACCCCAGCAAGTAATCCAGCAGATTATTACACCTTTCAGCAGAATCAGTCTTTTAAATACGCTCTCCCCTCACCATGCATCTTGTGTTTTATGACCTGACTTGCTGTCTGAGCACAAGGAAACACAAATTACGCTCTTCTGCAACCAGAGCAGAGCCACTGGTGACAAATTTTATACCTCTGGTAACGGTGATCCTCGGGCACTCCAATAAATAAGGAAAATCTGCTTTTAAAGCTGCCAGGCTGGGGGCTCAGCATCACTGCAGCACAACAGGCTGGGGAAGGGAAGGGACTCCTGAGCATCCCACTAACCAAGGCTTAGCTAACTAATGACCAGCTATTTTTTACGGACCAGTTGTCCCCAGCCTGACCACCCCAGGCAGGCAGTGTGCTTCTGGCAGGCTCTTCAGAAGCAAAATTTATTGCTGTTTAAAACAAAAAAAAAAAAAAAAAAGAAAGGAAAAAGAAACTCCCTGTGATCACAGTAAGTACGTCCAAAGGTCTTTGTTTTCAATTACAAATACAAAATACACCTATTGGTTTTCATTAAATTGTCCTCTTGCAGCACTGTGCTGATTGTTCCTGGTTTCCTACCTAGACTGAGGAGAGCACAGGAAAGACATAAAAAGACCACAGAATCTCATTTTTTTCAGGTTTGAGGTTACATGGCCAGCAGAAACGGGAATTCCTCTGCTTCCCATGCTCGAGTGGGCAAAAGGAAACACCAGCCTCATTAAGAGCAACTCTTAAAAGACAAATGAGAAAGCACAGACTGGTGTCCCAGTGGCACTGCATCCTCATGGCACCACCTCCTCCCTCGTCACTCTACCTCACCCCATGTAGCCGAACTATGGCCAGATCCCGCCTGGGTGCTGCAGAGGTGGCAAAGCTGTGCACCCACCGTGCCAGCCCTGAGGGCGTGGGGGTTTCCCCCGAGCATCTCTGTGCCCCCGGGCAGACAGTGGTGTTCTCTCCCACAGCTGTGTCTCTCATGGCACAGCAACATCTGCAGCATTGGGGAGGAGACGTTATAAGTAAAAAGTTATCTGTAATTTTGCAGTTGCCTGCAAGCTCCTGGGCTGCTGCACGCCCTGTGCTCATCACACTGCGGAGCTGAGATGCTCGAATTTGAGGCAAAATCCTCCAATACTTCAAGTGCATCCATCCCCTCGCTGCCATGCGGTGCCACGTCCTCGGGGACAGTGGCTGTAGGTGGTCCCAAGCCCTTGAGCATTGTCAGCATGAGCCACAAGCTCTCAGCTAATTAACTCAAACTAATTAGTGTGGCAGGACCCACACGGCCCTCTGCACCCATGGGGCCTTGGCATCCCTTCTTGCCTCCATCATGGGGCATCCAGCCCCGCCAGCCCGAGGGAGGGTGCTTGGGCAGGAGCCCCACGTCTGACACCCCAGTCCCAGCCCTGTCACAGGTGCAGGAGCAGCGGGAGCCCGCGTGAAGGAAGAAGAAAGGAGGAATCCACACATGTCTGCCAGAGCGAGACCTTCCCGCTGGCTGCCGAACTGACAGCTGCTTTGATTTGATTAGCAGATGCTGACGAGGCATCGAGACAAGTCCCCAGAGCCATGAATAATTTCAGTGTATCTGTGTTTATTTGATCTCAGTATGGGGCTGGCCTTGCCGCCTCGCCCAGCCCCAGCCCAAGCCCCAGCTCCAGCCTGGACCTTTGCAATGGGGAAAGGGCTGCCGGGCTCTGCTGATGGCCACTCCAAGGCCACCTTCGACAGAGCTGGCTGGCCCACTCAAGCCCGTCCTCCAGGGAGGAGTGAGCCCTTTGCCACGCTCTTCATCATAATCCATCCACTGTTGCTGCACGGCCATCCCACTGAGCTGGCAGGCGAGGAAAGGACATCTCAATAGTTTTAAAGGAATAGAAAACATCTCCCCAGCCTCATGACTTTTAACATAACTCCCTCCAAGGTTTCCAAGTCTTTTTTACAGTTTTTCTTCTTTTAAATGGACCAAAAAGTGGGTACTTTGAACTTTGTTTCCTTGATGAGAGCTGGAATCAGTAAACATGTGCCAGAGCCACCGGGTCCTACTAGCATCACTAAGGGCTTGATGCTCTTTAGAAAGGAACTAATGTGTTTCAGAGTAGTGAATTGGCCATGGTCAATGGTTACCTCTGAACTGATGCACCCAAGCATAACACAAGGTATCGGGTCTCTCTCGTGAATGGGAGGAGGGGAGAAAGTAGAGCTGACCTAGGCTTCCAAACTGGACAGCCAGCAGGAAATGCTACTGGCAGAAGAGACAGAGAAACACTCCCTCCCTGGGCTGACTCTGGGATGCTCAGCTCCTCTGCCCCAGCACCACTGTGCACAATGGCACATGGACCCAGGAAGGGCTGAAGAAAGAGCATCTGAGCCCAGGGTGAGAGCTGAGATTCCTCTTGCAGCTTCTCCTGGAGTGCCTTTGGGAGAAGCTGAGCCAGGACCACGCTCTGTGACTGCAGCTCTTGCCACGATGTGCCGGGAGTCTCCCTGCAGCTCCCGGACTGAAGCCTTAGGTCCTGCTCCAGCAGATAAACCAAGCAGTAAAACCCAGGCACACACCAAATTCAACTGCTTTACCAAAAGCAACTGTTACATTACTCTCCTGCTGACATCCCTTCTGCATGCAGTTTAACATGGTACTGGATGGATCTGGTGGCTTCGAAATCACAGATGCTCCAAGTGAGGTGAGAGCACAGATCCTTCCATCACAGTAACACCTCTCCCATCACTGTGGGCCCATCTAGCATGTGGCAAGTCCACCGACTACATTTCATGGCGGCTTCTGCAAAAACACTTCCCCAGTCTGGCTCTCCTCTGCTCAACAAGCACCGAGACCCGATCAAAGCTTCAAGCTTCAAACTAACCACAAGTCGTTCTGAAACACATCCAAAACTGTCTCATTTCTACCTAAGAAAACATAAATCAGTCCTTGCTTGCAAAATGGAGCCAGGTCTGAGGTCTGCAACGAAGCTGTGGAGATCCATCAGCATGGTTTCCAGTGACAGTTTTAAGCTCTCTTGGCCGGATCCACAAAGATATTTGGGAATGTAATGCTCACTGAAATGGCTGGTGACTGCATGCCTCATTCCCCCTGCAAACAGGACACCCCACTCCTCCAAAGGAGGAGAACTGTTCTGGAATCCCCAGTTCAAGAGTGACAGAGAACTTCTGGAGAGAGCCCAGCAAAGGGCTACCATGATGGCCAGGGGGCTGGAGAATCTCTCTGACGGAGAAAGGCTACAAGAGAAAAGAAGGCTGAGAAGGGACCTTATCAATGCTGATAAATACCTGAAGGGTGGGTGTCCAGAAAATGGGGCCAGTCCTTTTTCTGTAGCACACAAGGGGTAATGGGCACACAGGAAGTTCCACTGGAACATGAGGAAAAGCTTTGATGTTGAGGTGAAGGAGCCCTGGCACAGGCTGCCCAGGGAGGGTGTGGAGTCTCCTTCTCTGGAGGTTTCCAAACCCATCTGGATCCATTCCCATGCACCCTGATGGAAGGGAACTTGTTTTAGGAGGGGGTTGGACTGGACCATTTCTAGAGGTCCTTTCCAACCCCCACCATTCTGAGATTCTGTGAATCAACCTGATGCCTCACTCTGCTCTGGCTGCTCCGATCCTCCGCTCCAGCCCACCGCCACCTCAGCTTGCTGGGAGCATCCCCCCTGCTGCCCCTGCACAAGGGGACCCCATGACCCACAGCATCATGACCTTCCAAGCGCTGAACAAACACCAGCAGCAGCACCCGAGTTTGAGCGGGAGGGTGCCCTGGGCTGCCCATAGAGAGGAGGGACAAGAGCCAGCAGTGCCAGTCCTGCCCTCACTGCATGGTGCTGGCCCGGTCCCACTCTGCTCTGAGCCAGCAGCAGCTGCAACAAACAGTCCAGAGTGATGCACGAGTTGTAGGGTTTGGCCCAAGGGAGGAAAAGCACCATATTGGTACAATTACCTGAATTTAGACAAACGTTGGTGGGTGCCTGGGCCAGGTTCAATAGCTGGCAGAGGAACAGCACCATCTGTAGCACCAGCTCTTGGCCCGGAGGCTGGGACCCTCCACAGGGCTGCCGGGGGGCTCGGGGCAGGGAGCAGATGTCGCTGGGATGCCAGCGTGGGGCAGGGGGTGCCTGCGGAGGGGAGGACAGGAGGCAGCGGTGCCGCAGCTACGCGCAGGCAGGAGGGGCAGAATTTTGCTGAGGCAGCAAGGCTGCTATGGCAGAGCCTCTGGTCCCCAGCAGTGACCGGGCTGTGGGCAGGATCCGGCCCTTCTCATCTCCCTGGTGCTGATGCCTTTGACAGCTGGAGCGATTGTGGAGCTGCTGCCCGCCTGGCCCTGGCAGGAGGCACGCTGCCTGCTGCCTCATGGCCTAGAGTAGGCAGCAGCTCTGCCAAGCGGCACGTTACGCCCAGGTTAACCCATCCAAAGGCAGTTACCCCCAATCCCTCTTGAGAGCTGCCTGCAAGGAGGCAGAGATGGAGCTAGGGCTGCCTAGCTCTGCTCCTCATCACCTTCCCTGGCCAAGCAGGGCAAGGGAGCCACAACTGCATCTGAGAGAGGTTTCGCTCTCTCTTTGCTGGAGAGCAAAGTTCAGAGGGTGCCTCAAAGCACAAGCAAAACATTCCCTTGTCCTCCCCTTCCCCAGAGCACAGGTTACAATAGCATCCATCACCCCAAACTCCTGCATCTTACCCCAGTTTCCACAATAGTGCTACAGTTTGCGCCCTCCCTCCCTGGCTTTGAGGGTCAACAGAGGAAATTCTGACTTAAAACCCTTTGTCATGGTCACCTGGTGCCCCCTCAGAGCACTCCTGGCTCCCTACAGCTCCGAGCTGGGGGAGCTCATCTGCTCTCACTGCCTCCATCATCATCAACAGAAAACAGAAATAGGGCTGGTTTGGTGTTTGTCTCGGGCCGAATGCTGTCATGCTGCTCTTGTTGGGATGGAAAACGCATCCAGTTTTCCACAGAAACAAAAAAGATTCCCCATCTGTGTCAAATTTGTAAACCAGCCTGGGGGGACACAGGAAACAAATTTAGCTCTTTTTAAAGAAGAAGCCCCATTTTCTGGCGAAAAGCAGAGCTGAGCTTCGTGCTGCCAGCCCCCACCATCGCACGGCTGCCCATGCCATCCCATCCCGTGGCATGTGCCCAAACACCCGCAGGAGCCAGGCAAAGGGAATGGCGAGAGGAGTCCCGATGTGCTGCTCATGGCCCCGGACAGTTACCAAATGGCCCTTCTCCCTGACAACCTGCTCAGGCACTTGCACACGTGTGCAGGACTTCCCAATCTGCAGCCCATCACACGGGAGCTAATAACCGTTTCCTCTGCAGATAAGGGAGAAGCCTTCAGAAACCCAGCCAAGCCCAGCCAACAAGGGCTTGGTGTGCTGGGGGTGCTGCTGGGCTCTCAGTGGGGCAGCAGCCCCTCCTCCTCCTCCTCTCCCATCACAGTTCAGCTGGTCCCCAGGCGAAGGAAATCCCCCACCGAGGAGGGAGATGAGGGTGGATTACGCACTTGGCTGCAAAAAAAACCAAAACCTCCAAAGACTGTTTCTCCAGCTCTAAAGAAAGGGGCCAGGGAGGCATAGGGAAGGCTCAGAGGAGCCGAGGGTCTCTCCAGCCTGGTGCCCAGGCTGTGCCACTGGCAGCTGCCAGCTCCCCAACACCTGTGCTGGATGAGCCCTAGGCGCCCAGGCAGAGATCGTTCTAGTCTCTCACCCTGACATCGGTGCTCCTGCCCTCTCTCTTTGTCCAGCAGGAACAACTTGGGATTCTCTAAAAACACATTTCTTCACTGGAAAAGCATCAGTTTGTGGCAACCGGAGCTGTTTGTGGGAAAGGACTGGATTTTGATTATTTTTAGCCTGGTTTCCTAAGGAAACGTGGCTTAAGCAATCACACGGTCTGTCTGCCTGTCCACTCAGCTGTCTGCCCATCTTCCCCCAGCCACATCTGACCCCAGCAGCTCACTCCAGCTGGATTAGACGGAGGACAAGGATCAAAAATAGGAAGTTTGCACAATTCCATGGAAGAGAAGTACACTCCTTGCAACTAAAACTCACTTGCAAAGCAATATTATTGAGACTCTCATTAAGCAGCTCCCCAGGCAGAGACACCTTTGGATGCTGTCCCTGCCCACTCCAGTAGGCAGAGTCCTCCCTGGAGCCAGGAATCAGATGCTGCCAGGTCCTGGGCATCAGTCAATAACAGCAGCTAGGCCAGACATCCCAAGGGTCACAGTCCTGACCCCGCACTCCAGGGTAACACCCAGCTCCGGGGACAACTCACTGCTGGTCTGTCCCCCAAATTGCCTTTTTCGTAAGAAAAAAATGAGTAAGCATCCTAGCACACCTCATCCCCACGATGTCAGTGTGTCTCACTGACACGGCTTCTTTTCCTGGTGGTGAAATGACCCCCAGGTCAGGCAAGACTGTCCCTGCAGCAGGCAGGGCAGTGTGGGAAGGGACTCGCCCAGCCCTGGCCAAGCAGGACAGAGAAGCTGCAGCACAGAAAGGGCATTTCTGCAAAGCCCCAGGCCTGCAGCTTCAGGAAGAGTGAAAAGGAATTCAAAGGCCACAGTACTTGCTCCCAAGTAATTATGTGTCATCATATATAATTGATACAGTCTAAAGCCCTCGGAAGCTGGTGACCGGTGGAGCAGGAGGGTGAAGTGCAGGGGCTGGCAGAAGCAGAAAGCTGCCCTTTATTTTCATAGAATCATGAAATTGTTTGGGCTGGAAAAGGCCTTTAAGACCGATCATGGAGTCCAACCACTAACCTCACATTGCCAAGCCCACCACTAAACCATGTCCCTAAATTTTGCCCCAGTTGAGGAGGGGAGGAAACTTTACCCTGCCTTTTCCCCTGATGCAATGACAATAATGTTCTTCATTTAATTTGTGCTGTTTCCAGTCATCAACTTTTACACGCTTCCAAGAAGCAATAGTTTGATTTTCATTTCTCTGTTTGAAAATCAGGAAGCCAATGAGCAGCCAAAGTAGAGCTCCCAAGAGCTGCGCCAGCTGTGCCACCCCAGTGCAGCCTGGGCTGAAGGGCACTCAGACCTCCATCCTCTCCCCTCTCTCGCTGCAGTGAACAGATAAATGCCTCCATCAGTGAGCATGGTCCAGACCAGGGCTGGGCATCAGAGACAGCAGAGATGCTCTGCCAGATCTGCTGGGAAGTCTATGTCACCCCTCTGCAGTTTGCTAGGCAGCCGGTGGTTCTGCCCCACTGGGATGCTCAGGCTCCACCGGCCTCATGGCTGAGCTCACACTGAAGCTGCTTGTGTGGATTCTGTGGTGCCCAATACCATGTCTGTGCTCCCAGTGCAGCCCCTCCTGGGAGGGCACCTCCCCAGGACAGGACTGGAGGGGCACTAGTGGGGCTGCCCCATCTATGTATCCCCCCATCCTCAGGTATTTACCCACAGCCTGTATATTTTGCCTCTACATTTATCAGCAGTAAAATGTTTCCATAAGCATCAGAGGCTCTGTCACCCACTCTGGAGCCTGGCAGATGGGAGAGGAAGCAAGGCACAGCAAGAGGTTCTTCAGTGGCTGCAACCAAGGCTGCCTGGCACTGACACAGATTCCCCTGGGCTGCAGCCAGTCACACAGTGATTCCTGGGAGAAGTGGGAACCCAGCTCATTCTTTGAACCCAGCTCATATTCTGAATCTCACTCATTTTTTCTCCTAAGGCACCAGCAGCATACAGGTTGGCAGCCACCTCTGTTAAGGATCTGAGGGCCAATTGTTGCAGCACAAAACTCTCTTAGTCCAAAGGGAGTCAGACCCAGCTGCAGTACACGAGAGGACTACAGCCACCTGTCATCCTGGAGTCATGAAAAAGCAAAAACCGTGCTCCCATGGGCTCCTCTAGAGGAGCACTACATGGACACCCACTTATCCACTTACACAGCACAGGGAACAGTTTGGCATGCCCATCTGAGCAGGAAAGCAGTAATTCCACCAGCCAGGAGCTTGAATCCATTCCTTGTCTCCTACAGCACCATTGTGTTAGCATCCTTAACTAGACACTTCAATATCGGGGTGATGATGGATGGGCAGACAAATGATGGATGGGAGTGTGCAGCGAGACAGACAGATCGATCCCCATATCCCTGGCGGCTGCTCTCAGCTCCTTGGATTATCCCACCTCTAGGCAAGGAGCCTCCAGGGGCCTTGTGACAACCGGGGTCTGAAGTGGAGGTATAGATGGTGAATTTGGGCTGTTGAGCCTGAGGACAGGTGGAGCTGAGCTCACATCAGCACACATAACCACCTGACCATTTGAGCATCCACAATGGCATCAGCTTTGTATGCTCCTGCCCAGGGGGTGCCTCTGCCCAGCAGGACACAGCCTGGCCTTTCCTCAGCCACAGCCTCAGCTACCTCTGCAACCAGGACCTGGAGCAGCACAGAGAGCAGTGCTGAGCTTGGCAATGCTGGAAATAACCTTGGTGGGCCAGATCAGCCACTGCTCACCAACACCAGAACACTGATCCACCAGTATCCCTTGGCCACCACACCACTGAATTAATGGGTCTTTTCTCTCCCAGCACAGCTACACCCATGTTCACACATGCACTGAACAGCATCTCTGTTAAAAATAGTCCTGAGCGGGGCAAGGGCCAGACCCTAGAGCCCAACGTTACACCAGCCAGGAATAAGGCAACAATCCCACGGCTCTGTCAGGATCACCCACCTAGCAGGGATCCAGGGAGCTTTTGTTCCCAGAACCCATGCTAGCAGAAAGCAAGCAGGATTCTTGCATGATCTGTGTGCCTGTGGGAGGCGTGGGGGGAGCTCCTCAACCCACAGCCCCAGCAGCTGCTGCAGGACCACAATTTCATCTTTCCTCCCCTTTTTGAATGCAACAGAGGAAAAGTTTGTGGCTGCTCGGAGTGCATTGAGTGGTGGGAGGCCAAGGAGCTCCAGCTGCTCTGTAAAAGCAGGGATGACACTGGGAGCTTGTTTGCTGCTAGACTCAAGCAGAGTGGGATGTTACAAGCTGACAGGAGCATTTCCCAGATCCTCCTCCATCCCCATCAACTCAAACTCTGGGATGCCGCCCCCCATCCATGGGATGTCTTCCTCCAGCGTCCCCTGTCCTCATCTCCGCAGTTGGTGATGTGGAGAAGGCAAACACCACAAAGACCCTCCCTGCACCCCTCCAGCTTCATACCCTGGGCCGGGCTCTGCTCATCCTTGTGCCAGGGCCACTGGGGAAACTGGAAATCAGGGAGTCATGCAGCTCCACAGCTGACTGAGGGCTGCTAGGCACAAACTGTCCAGCACTGGAGTGACTCAATGCTTCACAGACACAGCTTGGGAAGCACCAGCTCAGAAGCTCCCAGGGACACAAGGGATGCTGCAAGGAGGATGCTGGAGGATCAGCCAGGAACCCCACCGGTAAAGCAAGGACTTGGGCACATCTGGGCTCTATGTGCGGGTGAGTGGCAGCAGATCACACTCCCATCAGGTGTCCTCCAAAAAGCCATGCACAGCACACCATTACTGTGAAGATGCAAATGTGAGCTCATGCTGTCTGGCTTTGCAAGTGCATGTGAGCACATTGTACTGATGCATCCTGCTGAACTACCCCGAGCTGAAGGGTCACGGCCCTATATGCCAGGACACTGCAGCAGCAATGAGTCCATAGCACATCACTGGCCTGTGACACAACAGGACCTGGCCATGGGCAGAGGGATCAGGATCACCTCTCCTTCAGCACTGGTTCTCCACCCCACTGTGTAAGGGGAAAATGCAGATAACATGGCAATTTAACCCCAGACTTTCAATGACAAACTAACTCCCAGCTGTCAGCAGTGTTTGTGGGGACACCAAGGGGTACTTGGGCTCTCAGAGCTGTAGTCAGGGTAAAGCGATCTGATGAGATATGGCTTTTGAGCCAGGGTTGGTCTGAGTCGACCACAACAGTGGGCAAGAGCAGAATTTGTCTCCTAGGGACACCCAGGGATGGCTGCAAGCACAAAAATAAAAGGAAAATAAAGCAGGGGGTGGAAGAAGAGAGGTGCTGGCGGTGGGTGGGATGGCAGTGAGTGCTGGCTGCCTGTGCCCTCCCTGCCCGGTCCCCTCTCTGGCCACCCAAGGGCTCCATAGGCCAAGGGGATGGTTGGGATGCTGACAGTGATGCTGCCTTTATCTAAGTCCAAACCACTCATTAAGCTCATCTGTTCCACTCCTCAACATCACAGCTCAAACTTCCTTAGCAGATAAAACAGTTGTGTTTTTAATCTGCTAGCAGAGGTCATCAAGCTTGTTTTCATGCTCACTGAAGTCAAAAGGATGCAGGAAAAGCACAGGCAGACAAACACCCCGAGGAGCAACTGCGAGCACCCAGAGGATGAGCCTGCAGCGAGGGCATCTGAGCAGCTCAGCACAAGGCACAACTTTCAGGGCAGGATGGACAGTTCTACAGCATACCAAAAAAAAAAAAAAAATCCTGGCAGAAACAGAGCAATCCACTGACCAGATCTGGGGCAGGACCACGCACCTGTCACCCCACGCCAAGAGAGGATAAAGGTCCCATTTTCCCTGTGGCACCCCGCTGGATTACAGTTTTCCCCAGTCAAATGTCCCACCGTGAGAGGGGTTCACACTGTGGCAGCTCCCCAGCCCTCTCAGGACAATGCAATTGTAATTCATGTGGGTTTTATCTGAGCGGCAGGCAGTGACCTGCCCCAATGGGACCTACCTGCAATGGCAGAGCACATGGAATTCCCATCTCTATCTTGGGTTTCCCATCCCAACCCCAGGGAATGGTCCAGGAAAGCCTTGGGATCAGAGCGGGTTGTGGGGGTAGGACAAGGACAAGGTGTTAATGCCACTTTGTGCTCCATTTCCCAGGGTGTGGGAGGGATGAATGGAGCCCATCACAGAGCCTCAGCGTTCCTGCAGTTCACCAGACGTCCCTCTGTCCACTTTTGACTGAATCTGCCCCTCAGGTGGAAGGATGGACAGATGGATAGAAGCATGTAGCCCAGAAAGCATTGGTCATTTCTATTTCAGAAATAAGTGATTACAAGGATGGTTTGTCCTGGGATTTGCGAGTACCCCTGCACCCCTGCCAAGGAATTCTACTTTAGCATGAAATTTAATACTGGGGAGGGGGGGAAAAAACCCAAACTAATTTTGAGAAGCCACCTCCCAGTAAATTGATTTTCCCCCCTGCATAATAGCACCTTTAAAGTGAAAAAAACTCACTCAAAAAAACCCCACAACCCCAAAACAAAAACTTCTCTAGGCATTTCAGAATAGTTTTTCCTAGTTATTGTGAAAATTTAGATCAGAAAACGTGTTAGGTAAAATATTCAATTCCCCACAGCCTGGAGAGCCTCATCAAAAATCCATTTGAAGTATTACTCTCAAATCCCTCATGGCAATGGGATATTTTAAGGTCAGTTAAACTTATTATTCACTCAAGATTTTCTTTCAGGTCCCTGTATATTTCAAACAGATTTTTTTTTCCCATCTCCAGCCCGACTGCGTTACAAAAATCCCTTTCCTCCCTCCCTTTTTTTTTTCTGAAAAGAAAAAAAGTTGTCAAAAGAAAAGATACTAATCTGAAACAGCTTCTGAAGTCTTAAAACCCACTACAGTTTGTACCTTGTTACCAAAAAAACACTGACGCTAACTCCAGATCCCCAAATCCCCTGACTTTTAAAATGCTGAATGGAGCTGTGCTTGGAAAAGAAGAATTAAGGCAAATTTGTTTTTCTTATTTGCAATTCATTTCCCTTGAAACAGGTTATACACAGATTATTTTTCTTCTCCCTTCCATTATGGGGAATAAAAACCAGAAAGCTACTTCAAAAATGGTGACCTGCGTTGTTTTTTGATTACTTAGGATTTACAACCTAATGGAACTGCAATTTCTGCTCCTACCACACCCTTTCCCGCTAAAGGACACCAGGCACTTGTATTTGGTTGGATTTTTGTAAATAAAGATCCTCCACAATGTAGGATTTTTTTCTTTCTGAGGCATCTCCTCCATTGGGGAGGAACACATAAAACCCAAGAGGTGCCAGATCTCAGATCAGGGGCACCTGCAGCAGGGTCAGCAGGACCTGTCCCAGAAGAGACCACACATTAACCCTGAAAGCAATTTGTGCTTTCCAATCAAAGCAACAAATATTTTCTCTAAAATATAACAATATTTACTTTTACAACCATCCCATCCACAGCAAAACTTGACAGAGGATTAGGAGGTTCCAAAGCAGAACAAAAAAAAAGATCAGCCTTTCTCCTCAAAACAAAAATGCCCCTTTTCTGCTCAAAACCTCCTTTGAAACCCCAACACACACCAAATCCAAGACTGCACTTGGAAGGCCGTGACTTACTTTGTATTTCAGAAAACAAATGCAAACTCCTGTTTTGAAGAGAATGAAACTTCTGGCCACAACAGATCAAAGACTGCATTCCCCACTCACCTACAAAGGGCTTGATTTGGGTCTTCCCCAAGTGAGAGGTTTTTCTGGAGAGGAGATGAGTTGCTGACACCAAGTAGCTCCTCTGATTAGCAGGGACCCTCAAAAGGTGGGATTTAGCCACATGTCTGCACAATCCCAGTGTCCAACACACGAGAACGTGGCTGGTGGCAGTGACAGAGCACAACCTAAAGCCCCAAACCTCTCCTCTCCTGCCCAGCAATTTTTCACGGTCAGCATTGTCCATCTTATTTTGGCACTTCCAGATCTTCTTGGAAACTTGAGAGAGAAAATCAGCTGCTAACCTAGCAAGAGGTTGAATGCTAGGATGAAGAAGAGGATGTAGGTACCTGCCTGCTCCAGCCTGGCCTCTCTCCTTACATCACTCGCCCTGATCATGGCCCGAGCCTGCAGCAACACCATCCCCTCCATCTCCAGCACTAATCTGTTCCACCACACTCCTGCCAACTCTGTAACAAAGAGAAGATGTTTGACAATAGAGGCATGGTATGGAGGTGACCAGGACACTTGAGGAAGGGTTCTCCCAGCTGTCTGAGTCCTTGGCAGTTTCCAGGGTGAACAATGCAGCAATGGGTAATCACCAGAAAACTATTCTGAGCACCCATCTCTAGGAGCAGTTCAGGCGCCTTTATCATCTCCCTTGCACCTGCCAGGAGGACGGTGGCACCACGTAAGACTTTGTTCCCAAATTCTCACCCAGGAAAGACAACTGTTGCAACGCAAACCCTTTGAGCTCAGCTTCTCTGCAGAGTTACACAGCTTGGTTGCAGTGAGCGGAGCGTTGGTGTAAATCAGACCTTGCTCTGCCCAATGTCAGAGGCAGGAACAGCATGTGCTTGTCCCATGGATCAACTTGTGCTCTGCTCCAGGGAGCTGACAGTGATTTTGCTGGCGTCTGACACAGATACTCCTGCTTTCAAACTGGCTCAGCCAGGTTGGTTGGAATTAGACTGAGTCCAATCTCCCTCAGGACCTACCCCAGTTACTGCCGAGCTCTTCAGACCTTATAATAAGTATGGGACTGGGATAGCCCCAAAGGGGCTCTTCCAAAGCCTCACCTCCCTGGGACACAGGAGGTCATTCTTCAAATCATTGCCTGCTCCATGAAAGATGCTCAACGTTTATACCCCAGGTAATCATTCCACAAATTTCTGAAGGTCACAGACAATATTAAGAGCTCTACTCAAAGCCAGGAGTAATGCAGCCAACACAGGAGGCAAATTGAGTAGAGAGGAAAAGATTGCGAGTGCCCATAATCTGGCTCCAGAGAGCAAAGAGTTTAGAAATTATTAAACAGTTTATAGTATTTCCAGCCATCTGGCCTACATTTGTCCATTTATTCAGTCAGACACATGTTGCTTTTATCCCCAACACTGCCAGCTCTCCCCTGTTCTCTGAAAACACGTGCATCCTCCGCTCTCTGCTCGTTTTCAGCTCAGCACAAAGCAGAAGCTGCGAGTTCAGCACAGTGCAGACAAGTGAACATGTCCATCAGAGCCCCTTCCACCAACAGATTTCTCCCACTTCTACCTAAAATCAGTGTTTGCACAAAAGAAGGCAGCTCTGGCAGATTGAGATGTAATTTCAAGCTGCAAACCCCACTGCTGCAGAGCAGCATCACTCCATGGAAGCCAATGGCATCCTATCATTTCATGCCAGCCAGGGTCTGGAAGGAGAGATCTCCTCCAGCTATGAAGGTGTGGAGGACCAGAGCCTACAAAAAGAGCATTTTCTCTCAGATCTCACACTGCTCTTCAACCCTACAACACACAGGCTCTGTTGTGCACTACTAACACATGCAATAACACAGCCAGGCCACCCCTGCCACAGTGTAGCACCACCTTCTTGATCAGGCCGCTCTTTGGACCAGCTGTGGTTTCTTCCCTCTAACAAGCAGAATGCTTGTCCAGGGGGACCAGAATCCAGAACTGCAAATTATTGGTATAAAGGGAGAAAGTGGAATGCTGCACTGCTCCAGCCACACAGACTCCCACTGCCCAAGCCAAAAGCATCATCCCAGACCTCTACATTCTTCAGAGGGCAAGAAAATGAGGAGATCCCACCCTCTGTCCTAGGACAGCCAATGCTGTCACACTAACGCTAGACATAGGAAGGGATCTATGAGCCATGAAGGCTGTTTTGGAGCTGCAATCATCACTAGCAACAAAGCAGAGCTGTTGGTTGAGATCAAGCATAGTTTCCACCAAACGTGAAAA
Source organism: Urocolius indicus (assembly GCA_013401255.1). NCBI lineage: Eukaryota > Metazoa > Chordata > Aves > Coliiformes > Coliidae > Urocolius > Urocolius indicus. The sequence continues at coordinate 179,020 of WBNH01012562.1, forward strand.
CTCCAGCCCTGGCTCTTTTTGCCACCTGAATATAGATGACTACTTTCCCAAGATACAACTCTCACCCCCCAGCAGCCCACAGCAAAGCACATCTTCCCCTTCACATCAACTTTGGTTGCATGTTTCTCTTCCACGAGGGTCCTCTGAAGACCGCCCTTCAAGCAGGAAGAGCGAGTCCGCAACAGGGCAAGGAGGGAATTGCATTTAATTACACACTGTCCAGGGTCTTAAGTATCAGGCCAAGTGTTACCAGATGTGCAGAGATCTCTGTCAAAGCAATCCACAGGCTTGAATGCCTGTTTGGATATTTAATATGTTGGTATCTGGGGTGTGAGGGTCAGAGACGGGGTTTTCGATGCAGATGTTACAAATCTTTTCTACTCTTACCGTCACCTTTTAATAACACCATAAATCATCAGGCACTTCTCAGGTGACCACATAATTGTGTGTGTGAGCAAGCTTATCTGGACCCTTACTCTTTGCTGCCATATGAAACTGCTAGCAAAGGAGACCTGCTGAGAGCAAACTCCAGGGTTTTGCGTGCCCTGTCTCTCCTTCAACGAGTCATGTCTTGGCATGTGTGCTTCAGATGCACTGTGGCAGTGCTAGAGAAAGACGAGTAACTGATACAGGAAGATTAAAAAAAGGTTGGATGGGTCTGTTCCTAATGCGAGCCTTGCTGCTCGCAGCCCTTTGATTGCAGCAGAAATAAAGGATGGAAATTCACTGGAGGCAAAGGAATTAATTAAAAAGAGAAGAAAGGAGCATCAGTCTGTTGGAGTCCTGGCATCAATTCTGAGACTAGTTTTGAAGTGGCAACAGTTGTACTTGTTCTTTAAAGTTGTTCCTCTAACGTCCTGCATGGTGACTCAGGGAACTAACGTGCAGCACATGCAGTGCCTCATGCTAACACTGCCCAGGAATGAGGCAACCCGGCCAGCAGGGACCCTACCTGCCTGCCTGCTGAACACTCACTCAGCCACAGCCTCAGCATCCTTCCACCTTCCTCTGCTTCAAGGGTCTTCCTGGAGGAAAGATTTCTGCAGAAATCAAGTCTCTTCAGGACATCACACCATGATCCTACACTCAAGTGTTCCTGCTTTCTTCTGATCCACCAAGATCTTCAAACCATGGTGGAGCCACCATCCTTCACCAGGCTGCCAACACTCATTCAGGGCTTGTAGTTGTGAACTGTCTCCAATTGGTTTCATAACTCTGCAAGGAATACTGCTGAGGTATTTCTGTAGGTGAGAAGAACACCAACCACCTTCAGCTGAAATCACACCTCAAACTGGAATTGTCTTCCCCTACAGCTATATACATACACATGGACTGTGGTTCTCCAAAGTATTCTTCTGGTTCCTGAGCCTTTGGTTTGCTTGTCTTCAGGAGACACTTCCTGAAACAAGAACTAAAACTCTCTCTAACTCCAGGAGCTACAGCTCAAAAAAAACACCAAGTTTGTTGAGATTCATAACAAAATCAGAAGAGTTCCCAACCCTACCCTCCACCCAGGCTGCACTTTTAAAATGTACACTCAGCTGCCATGCAAAGAGCAGGACCTGTCACTCCCAGCTGAGTTCAGGAGGGATTCACGGACAGATTTCTTTCCAAAGGGCACTGGTTACCCTTCCTCTTCATCCACGGACTTGGATCTAACTTCACCCAAACAGAAGCACAGCATCTGGGGACTGTTTTGAGGTCAGAGCTGGGCACATGGCACACACAAACGATTGTGTAATTCATGATGTCATGCAACCAGAAACCCGCTAAGGACACGTTGTACAGTAACACTTGCAGGCAACTCGCTGAGCTGTGATGCGAGCGCTGACATGAGGCTCCCGCAGCTGAACACAGCTGGAGTCAGGTGCTCACCAAACCTTGGCAGGATCTAAGCCTGAATTCACCATTATTATAAAGAATGTTTGTCTAGGAAAAAAAAAAAAAAAACGTTTAGATGAGGTTTTGCACCATCAGAGTGATTAATGCTGAAAAGGAATCGCTCTCTCAAGGTTCCTGTTGAGTAATTCAAGTTTTATGAACCTTTTAAATGACAGAAACCTTATTGTGATCCCTGCTAAGCCTCATGAATACAGCAAGCCCTCCACATACTTCCTGCTACACCTCAAAGTGGTGAAATGACAATTTTTAATACACATAACACGACTGGGACTGAACAAGTTCCTTGTTATCTGCCTTGTAAGAGGAGCAGGAGCAAACCGAGCGTGCTCACAGAGCAGATGTGGTGACTGGGTCACATCAGCACTGCTCATCTCTCCCATCTGCAGGGTGGGTAATTAGCCACAGCCCACACCTGGGCTAATTAGTGACACCCACTGGGACCGATGTGGGTTGTGCCAAGCTCAGCAGCCCGATCTCAGCAGCCCATCTGCATTCAGTTCCAGGCTTCCCAGCTCAAGAGGGACAGGGAACTGATGGAGAGAGGCGAACACAGGGCCACCAAGATGATCAGGGGACTGGAGCATCTTCCTTGCGAGGAAAGGCTGTGAGACCTGAGGCTGTCTAGCCTGCAGCAGAGAAGATTGAAGGGAGAATTTATCAACACTTATACATACCTAAAGGGTAGACGTCAGGAGGATGGGGTGACACTTTTTTCTGTAGTGTCCAGTGACAGGACAGGGGGTGACAGGCACAAGCTGGAACACAGAAAGTTCCACTTAAACACAAGGAGAAATCTCTTTGCTATTCAAGTGAGGAAGCCCTGGCACAGGCTGCCTGGGGAGGGTATGAAGTCTCCTTCTCTGGAGATTTACAAACCTGCCTGGACACGGTCCTGTGCACCCTGATGGAGGTGAACCTGCTTTAGCAGGGGGCTGGCCTGGATGATCTCTAGAGGTCCCTTCTAACACCTGCCATTCTGTGATTCTGCACTCTCTTCCCCAGGGTTGTGGGCTCTGACACATCTCTGCTCCCTTGAGGAGTGCAGCTGAAGCACCTGACATGGGCTCTGATGCCCAGCACGGGGAAATGCCCCCTACCATCACACTTTAAAGTCTGGGGCAGGTTTAGGTGATCGTGGCAACACTTGTACCTGGTGGTCTCCTAAAACAGCCTAGGCATGCTGCAGAGACAGGGTCCTGCAGCTGAGCTTGGGCAGGGGGATTGATACTGAGGATATCCTTTATCACTGACTGAAAGAAGGCGAGGGACAAGGTGTAGACACCCAGAGAGCTTCAGACACAGAGAGGAGGGACACAAGTGACCCAGAGCTGTGTACTGGGCCTGGCACCAGGATAGTACCCTGCAACAAAACCATACCATCTAAGCCACCCCCGCTGAGATCTGAGCTTCAAACTCGGGTGGAGCCAAGCACTGCCATCCTTCTAGCCAGGCTCCCTCTTCACACAGGCTCAAAATAAGTAACAGAGCACAACTTCAGCTACAGAGCCATCCAGCAGCCTGGACCCCAGGATAACCTGCTGGGTGAGGGAAGGACAGATGCCCTGGCTGGTCCCACTCCTGCTCGCAGCCCCTACCCTGGACTGGGGCGCTGGGATACTCCCACCATCACACGCAGACCTCATGTCCAAAGCGTGAGCCGTCCTGGCGGCAGCACGCACCCTCCCTGTGGGGCAGGATGAGGTCCTTGGGGATGCCTTTCTCCTGTCTCCTTCCGGCAGCAGCCCGGCCCCTGCCCGACGGCTCCTTTGTGAAGGAGAGGCACCAGCGACAGCTCCGCACCGCCCGGGTGGCAGCAGAGCGGATGCAGGTTGTCACGCTTGGGTCTCTGACACCGCGGGGTGACGTTCAGCTCCCTCCCTCCTCCCAAAATGGGCTTTTCATGGAGACAAACGATCCCTTCCCTCAACAAAACCCAAATTCTCAGCCGAAAAGTACTTGGCAGCAGCCCCTTGAAATTTTTCTCATGGCTTGTGTGGCTTAGGGACATGATTTTCTGAAATATAAAAGCGGCCGGAGGAAACAGCCGATGCTCTTGTTGAAGAATAACCACCCCCCCAGCCCCAGCTATGTGCCCTGCTGAGCTGTCTCTCGCAGCGATGGAGCCGGCAGGTCTCGGCCAGCCAGGTCCAAACAAGTCAGAAAAACTCTGCCTAGCCATCAGCAACCCACCTCCAGCCCACAGAACCACCACCACCACCACACCGGGGCCAGGACAACTGGGGGGCCAGAGGAATGGCCAGCAGCCCCCTCCCACTCCTCAGCATCTATTGAGAGGTGTCAGCAATGAGTGATTGTGCTGACAAGTACCAGATCAATGGCACTCATCAAGACCCCTCTGCACTCCTGGTAATTGGAGGATTTCTTTCGCTTCACTCTTATTGACGTTTTGTCCCTGGCAGGGTGTCCGTGGGGGTGTGTTGTCACTCGGAATTACAGGGGAGCTTAGCGGCACACAGGCAGGATGGGGAATAGTGGCACAGCCCGTGGTGCGAGGCAGCACATTCAGCACCCACAGACAGCCTCCAGAAAGGGAAAAAACACACTAAAAAAAAAATCACAGAGCGTGCTGCAGAGCAGGCAGAGGCATTTCAAGATCCTGCCCCGTTAGTGCAGAGAGGCAGAGTGCTGCTGGAGGCAGCTTGGGCACTATGCTGCCAGCTCTGCCCGTCCCCTCCTCACTCTGCTGTGGGTGTTTCTGGGGAGTTTGATTTCACTGGCAACAAGAAGAGAGTCCTTGTGCTCATGTAGGAGCCATCCACCCAGCTGTGTGCTGGAGCGGGGAGCAGAGGAGGCAGGCGCTGCCCGCAGGCACACAGCCCAGGCCCCAGGAGCGGGGCTGAGGATGCTCCAGAGCAGCTGGGCAGTTGGGGGGGTGAGGGCGGCCCCATGAGTGGCACCACGCAGCGCCGGGCAGGAGCCAGAAGCGTGAGGTGGCCTCTGGGGATGGAATCTGTCATTTTTCTTGTTCCTTCCCATCAATCACCAGAGGATGTTTTTCTATCATTGTTATTTATTTTGCACAATGCAGTGCCCACCAAAAGCGGCTGCTGATTCACTGGCTGCTGATTCACCCGCTGAAGTAGCCCCAGGGGTGCAGAGAGGGGCAGGTGAGATGGCCAGTAGGTGCACAGGTAGGTGTGCACACAGACATGGCTGTGGATTCATACATTGTTTGGGGGCTAAAGAGCAAATCAATAGCAAGGTGGACAAGCCTTTTCCTCAGCAAGGACGCCTGACAAGGTCATATCCTTATTCTCTCCAGACTAATGAGCGGAGATTACTAATAAGACCTCAGTGACAAGTGACTATATTAATGTAATTCTCTCCCGCTTGTAATCAATTTTGTGTGTTAAAATGCACAGCGACCTCGGCCGCCTGGAACCACTGTGCCACCCCCAGCACTGAGGAGCTGCTGCCTGGGCTGGGCGAGAGGACTTTTATTCCTCTCAGAGAAGCTAATTTTAGCTATTTCACCCTGTATTTGAGTCTCGAAATGCTCCAGGCCAGAGTGGTTCATGCCACCAGCAGCCTCAAAGTGAGCAGCACGTGCCAGAACAAGGATGCTCTTTTTGGTCTGCAGCTGGGAAGCACAGCAGCCAGGCAGAGCCTGGATCCCTTGCTGCCCTCAATTCCAGCAGCACACCGGGTCGGGCACTCACAGCCTCATGCAGAGGGATCACCTGCAGGTTCAGATTCAGTTAGCCAGGCCGCTGCCTCTGTGCCCTGGCTACCACCCCAGTGGCCCGACTGACTGCAGTATTCCCCATTTGCATTTCAAACAACTCTTCAGATCAAGAGTGACTCACTTAAGAGATGCATGAATAATTTTGAAGATGTTTAGATTTCTGTGATCTGCAAGCTGTCTCCACGAAGAGGGAGAAAGAGGTGAAATCAAATGAACTGCTGTGAATTTTTCCACCCAGGACCATTACCACAAAAGGTGAGCGTGGAAAATCTGAGCAGCCATGAGACCACAATGCCCTGAGCACCGACACACTGGGACCTTGCCAAAGGGAAAGACCTCATCTGCACAGCCCAGAGGAGACTCTCCCAGCCCAGGACACGCTGCAATGCCAGACATATGGTGCTTGGGAGTTTAGTTAGAGCCCCCATAACTAACAGATCAGTGTGGGATCAAGCCTGTGCTTCTCTGGACTCAGCACCTCTGCAGATAGCTGCCATATATTTATTGTTTCCAACCTCGGCGGGTGTACCATTTCCTTATTACAGAGCAGGGCTGGCCCACCCCACTCAGAGGAACTCATTTGGACAAGCCCAGGGTAAGACAGTCTGTTAGAGAGATTCCAGTCAAATCCCACAAACCCTGACTCATGAGAGCACTGCACAGGGTCCGCCAGAGCCCCGCGAGCCGCTGGGGAGCAAGGACTGTGCTTCACATCCCCTCTTCCTACAACCAGCCCATACAAAACCACTGCCCCGGTGGTGCCCGGGCTGGACCAGCCTGTCTCTACCCCATGCCTCCCAGACACAGCCCAAGCTTTCAAGCAAGTGCTTTCCAAAGACCCGCAGGAGCATCCCACCGCTCCTTACTTTCATAAATTTCTAAACAAACGCACCATAACAATGTGATGGGAGGTGCAGAGGGAGACCCAAGATCTCCACCCACTCCCCTGCAGTCCACCCACAGGTAGATAAGGTAATGATGTTTTCATCCCACTGGTGCAGGGCGTAGAGGGCACGGCTAGCAGACGCTCCTGGCATGGCTCTGTGCCCCAGGCAGGGCTGCTGGCAGGGACAGCCGGGGATGCTGCACCTCCTCAGTGCTGGGGGACTCGGAGCAGCTCGCTCTCCCACACAGCACACAGCTTGGTTCTCACTGGATGACTGAAATGCAGCACGAGAGCATGGGCAGAAATTAAACCAAACCGTATGAGATGCTCTGCAGAGGAAGGCAGCAGCAGGGGCACCTTGTGGGACACAGCTGTGAGAGGGGTAGACCAAGGTGGGGTAGACAGGAGCGTGATGCCAGCCTGCCCTTCAGCCATCCCACCAGCTGGGATGTGCAGAAGGAGCCAGGAGGTTCAGGTCTCATCCAGCTCGCGGAGTCTTGTCAGCGCTCACCTGGGCCTAAGGGTGGTCCTGCAGGACCCAGGAGCATCCCTCCAACACCAGCCAGCTCCCTAAGCAGGAGGATTTCCAAAGCCCTTTGAAAAGCCATTTAGAGCTAAGTCCTGGTATTAGACCTGGCCTTTCATTAGTCAGGTTTTCAATCTCTGCCCGAGCTTGTTTCAGTGAGAAGTTTTTTAAAAGGTCAGGAAGAAGCTTTTAAGCATATTTGCCAATTAACTATTGTAACCCCCTCCTTGACTCCACACGAGCTGCCCACTTCCGTCTCGGGGGATGGTAATTACTGTTTTATAAATAAGCTTTGAACTCTCTTAAGTAATAGTCTCTCCTTGCCTAAAAGCACCCTTTAAATCCACTGGCCTTTTCCACCTTCTGTCACTGTCTGCATCTAAAAATCATCTAGCAAAAGAAAATAAATCATACTTTTAAAGAAGAAACTCAGGAACTCCCTCTTACTCTGTGATGACTATTTCTCCAGCCCTTCAATAATTCAACTAACAGAAACCCTGCAGCTTTCACTGCTCTTTGTGAACTTTTCGTGATGTTTGACATCTTTTCAGGAGTCTTCTGGAGTTACACAGAAGGGATAAAAAAAACCCACCCCATCTACGTTTAGATTACTAGCCCTGAGGTTACAAAAGAGTAACCAGGAGAACACAAGGAAAAGGGCAGGAACGAAGAAGTGTTTCCCAAAGGTATTGATTCACATACTATCTATTTCTTTTTTTAAAGCCAGCCCTCTGATTTCTAGGTGCCCAGCTTTATATACATATTTCAGCAGTCTGGGATAGCAACACCAGCAGATTTGAGCTCCTTCAGACACTCAGGTTACTCCTGCACACCCCACTGCACAGCCTCTGTACAAACCCACCGTTTATTTAAAAGAGACAGCGACAGAGAAAGCATTCCTCAGTCGGGAAGACCATGGCTCGTTCCACTCTGCAAGTCACAGCTTCTACCCAAAAAAAAACCCAGAGCCAACACTAACACGCAGCTTTAACCGCTTTAGCCCGACACTATCTGCGTAACAACACATGGAATAACCCCACTTTGCTTCGCCTTGCAGCTGAGCCAGGCTAAAACTCAGCCTCAAAAACCTGCTTGTATCAGCAAGAAGCACTTCATGGGCTTGGGAAAGACTCCCTTCAACAAGGCCAGCACGGCCCCTCTCACCCGCCCATCGTAATATCTGCCCGAGATCCCTTTAAACGATTTCAAATGTTAATTCCTCATCGTGGCAGTAAAAGTTATTTTTAATCCCACGTCAAAGCAGTTTGCAGAAGACCAAACTTTGCACGTATTACAGATTGCTTCCTAAGGACAGGCACTGCTGTGTGTTAGGGAGCCCTAAAGCAGGGCCACAGCATCGCAGGGCCCTGGCCGGCTGCTACAGATCCACACAGCACTCGGGCCCTCTCCAGAGTGGAGAGCTGGGATTAAACGTCATATAAACAGTCAGAGATGGAAAAGGGACACAGAGCCCCTCTACACATGAACACTTCTCTTTTTTTTTTTTCAGTCTAGTAGCAAGTCCAGAGTATTTTGCATTAAGTAAAACCATCAAAATCTCTTTGTCATAATAGTTAAGGGAAACAAACAAACAAACAAACAAACATCTTTTTCTCTGGTTTCCTGCTTCTTTTTTTCCCTGCTTTGCTTGTTAGGGTTTATTTTCCACACATTGGGGTGAGGGCAGGGGAAGCTGATACAGAAAAGCCCTGTTTTGGTAGCAAAAGTTTAAAAAAAAAAAAAAAAAAAAAGAAGGAAGGAAGAAAGAGGAGATCACAAAGTAACAAACCCAAGAAGCGTGCTCTGGGGCTGAGTTTCTGCAAATGCACCAAGAAAAACAAGGGCCACTCTCAGCCGCAGAGCGCTGAAACTCGAGTCCATCAGGAGAAGAGATTAGCTGGTGTCAATGAATAAAAATAATGTCCCGGAGCAGCTCTCAGTGCATGGCCATCTGACTCCTCGCAACATTCTTTTGTCTCTTCCCACCTATGTATTTCTTAAATGTGCCTGTGAAAAGCTCTCCCTGGAAGGGGATACAAGCTCCGTGCCAAAACGCAGCCGGGTGACTCCAGGGTAGCTGAAACGTCGGGTTTTATTCGACAGCTCACACTATTGAGTGTCTTGATCTGTCTGTACAATCGCAACACACACAAAAACCCCCTCAAGGCATCTACTTAGCTCTACTTTTCAACTGCCAATAACACTCACAGCAAAAGTCAAAAGAGCAGCGCTGGAACGGCGTCCTTTCCCCACTGCTCAAAGGCTTCGGGGTTGCGAGGTTCGGAGATAACAAAGTCTGGCTCAAGAAATCCTGGATGCCTTTCAAGAACGTTATTAACTCCCATGAATGGGTCTGAAGGAGGGGAAAGGGGAAAAAAGAAACACCAAACCACATCGCATGTAGCGGCTCTCTGCTAACCAGTCACCTCCCCTGGGCACAGACAGATGCTCCCAGGCTGGGACACCCCCAGCACTCTCAAATGCATCCACAGAAGCCCAGTGTAACACATGATGAACCACAGGACAAGTTCCTCCCCCTACAGGCAAACCTGCCTGGGGTCAGCAGGGAAAATGACAATAAAATGCTAAATTCAGCTTCTGAGAGGCTGAGAGCTGTAGGACGGCTCCACAGTGCCGGGGGATGCTCAGCAATGCCCGCTCCCCATGTGCTCCAGCCTGGCCACTCCCCAGGAAGCATCTGCCAACTGTGACTAGCCACCCCGTAAGACTTTTTACTACCTCTGTCCCAAAGGGTATGAAAGCAAGGAATTCTTTACAATTCCTGGGAAGTCCTGTGTGTGTCACCATCCAGGGTGCAGTTCCACAGAGCACAACCCCAATGGCTGCAGTGAAGGGTCATTGGGAGCCTTGGCCCCAACGTGTGGCTCTTTCCATAGCTATTGGAAAAAAAAAGCAGGAAGAGCAAGAGGAAAAGGAAAAGGACAGGGATCATATATGAGGAAATACAAGACAGAGCAAAACTCATACTGAGCTGATGTCACTGCAAAGTTTTGGGGGATGGAGACAAGCAAACTGTTCTTTGTATAAGGTACATCAGGCTGAATTCCCCAACATTCCCCATCTTTTATGCAAGACAGCATCTG